>JAGWCC010000931.1:0-257640 GCA_022651775.1 Drusus annulatus | reverse complement strand
CGAGCTACGAATGCCTTCGGTAGTGGTGAGAGACAGAGCAGTATTGTGAGAAAAAAATACGGTTATTTTCTTGGTATTGTGTTTTTTGTATATTGCTAAATGTTTTTATCCGATAGCATTTTTATTGCTTCGTGTTTGGTTGAGGGAAGTAGCAAACACTGATTAAGTATTTTTAGTAGACAGAAATCACAATCTTTTATTTTTAAACGATTGAAAATGACGGAATAAACAATATGTCGTCGCGTGAATAAATTTGATAAAAAATAAGTTGAGAGCTGAAAATAGTTGCCTTCACCCAGATTTCCTGGCCAAAAAAGCCTATGCAAATTTCATGACCCCAGTTCGGCTTTTTAGTACTCATGCAAATAGATGATCTCTTTTATGTATAGTTAATAGTACTATTTATATTTTCTCTACCAATACACATAAACATTTACACACATAACTAGTAACTTTAATTTAATGTACAGTGGACCTCTGAATAAGGATTTACTGGGCTGTGAGTTAATTTAACTCTTGAATGAAAATTTATGTGCAAAAGTGATATTGTTTGCTGGAAATACGGTACTTTCTTCGGAAGGTTCAAATGATAAATAATCTGTAAAATATGTTCATACGAGTATATACGTCCACATAAGATCACCATAATGTATCTGGAATTCTTAAAATGTGTAAAAACCTGCAAATACAATAACTCCACGTTTGATCGCAAAATCAACTAAATCAGAACAAAATCCCTCCCTGGAGAGTAGCCTACCGATATGAATGGAATTTTGGCAAAGGAAAGATGGCGGCTGCGAGCCTCAGCCAGCCACAGGTGCGCGAGGAGAAAGTTCTCCGCTCCTGAGACGTCGGATCTTTAATACATGGAACTGGAATGCAGCAATCAGACGGCAATTGCGATTATGTAAAAAAAAGAAACACTTTAAATTTCGTGCATTTTACACAACGGCTAACATACGGCAAATATATGTTTATAATTTAAGTAACTACACACTAAAACAAAGTACAAATTTATTGTGCTCGTCTAGTGCTAAAGTTTTTTGGCAGTACCTCAGTAGCCTGGTTGGAGGGCGACGATCGTACATGTTGTACGATACATCTTTTGAAATCTGGAATTTCCTACGGGAGGTCTGGAATCCGCTATATGTGAGTTGGAAAATTGAATGCTCTGACTCTCGTTTGATTCTGAAGACTTTTGTGGCCTTTCAGCCATCTAAAATATATTTACCATTTGTGAGAAGGCTTGACTCAAGCGACACAAGTTTGGGACTTTTTAAAACTTTTTTTCTCCTCAGGTAAGTCAGTGAGAGCATTGAGTTACCTGAGTCACTTTATTTTAATCCAACCAGGTACTGAAGGCTTATCAATTTAATTGTAAAACAAAAAAAGCTGTACAGTGCTCTGTTGTAAAAAAAAATGGCGCTTCAGCCTTTTTGCCTTATTTATTTACTATTATTTTTATATATTATTACTTATAACTTATTTTGCCATCTGTGTTTTATTTTCATATTTTGATATCTAGGGAACCCTTGCAATAAATTATCAATTAATAAAGCCTTGTCGCATATCCATAAATTTTAGTTCTCTTCAACGAATGCTTGACGCATTATCTTTACTTACCAAACATTTTGCGCAATAGAATAGCCGTTCAAGCGTTAATCTATAATAATCCATCATTTATCAAAGGTGGTCCCTTCAAATATTATAAAGCTCTATCGAGCCTTTTATTGTGGCCAAGTATTATTATAGAGTTGAATGTAACACAAGTTGCCATTACCAAACAGTACCAACCGTTTTGTTGTGAAACTGAGGCACCGATCTCATGAATTCCATCTCTTATATAGGGGAAAGTTCATTTATCGATAAGGCGGATTGGTTTTGTGTTTTCGTCTTCAACACAAAACGCATTAGACATTCAATGGGGTAATAATATAGCTCTCCTTCGCAATGATGTATATTGATTTTAGTTGTGTCTACGTGTTTATTATTTTTATTAAAATGTTATGGAGTATGAAAAACATATATTATTGTGCCCATGACTTAAATATGATCTCATAACAATAGTTTTTTTTTTCAAAAACATTTCGCTTAAACGTATATTTATTTTAATTTTAATTATTGAAATAGTATCAATAATTTTTAACGTAAATATGAAACATATAAAATAACGGTCGCGACCGAGACTTGAACTCGGAACCTCTACTCTATCTGGGAGTAACGCTTCTGCCAATTGAGCCACGGAAAAAAAAAATATGAACAATTTTCAAATGAAGAATGTGAGCAATTAAAAATGCCGGTTTCTTACAAAATGTTGGTGGTTCAATTGGCAGAAGCGTTACTCCTGGATATAATAAAGGTTCCGAGTTTGAGTCTCGGTCGCGACCGTTATTTTTTCTGTTTCATATTTACGTTGATGATTATTGAAATTATTTTAATAATTAATATAAAAAAATAATAAGCATAAAAGCTTTAAAGTTAATTCTAATTTAGTATATTTATTTGTTTACTATATATTAAAAAAAACGTATACAAACCCAACATTTAAGAATATTTTGGCATAAATATACGGTTTATAAAAATATGTCAATCTCCACAAATTGCAGTATAAATAGTACCTCGTTTTTGGGAAGTTTAAAAAAAATAACACAGATATTTTTTTTTATATGATAGAAAAGATTGAACTTATCGTTAGTATAAATATTTGTTAATTTTAGCGACAACCCCTTATTTCAAAGACAGAGTTTCTCTGGACCGCCACAAGCAGACGTCAGCATAACATCGATAACTCCTCAATAGCTGTCTCAGAAAGTGACATTATTCCAAAGACATCCATCAAACTTCTGGGTGTTAATCTGGATGCTGATTTCTCCCTTAAATCCCAAATTAACAGAACTTTGAGCACAGGGTTCTTTCAACTAAGAAAAATAAAATCAGTGCGAAGAAACCTGCCAACAGAGGCAACCAAACTACTTGTAAACTCGTACGTCGTTTCGCGTTTAGATTACTGCAACGGAATATACGCTAGTCTTCCTAAATATCAAATTAACAAACTACAACTGAATACTGGAATTAATTAAGGCTCTAAGTGCCAAAAAATTAACAACTTTTTTTTTTACAGAATCGTATTTTATGATGGAAATAAAATACGATTCTTTAAAAAAAAAACAGTTTTTATTTTTTTGGTACTTAGAGCCTTAATTAATTCCAGTATTCAACTAGTCTTCAACGTCGCGGCAAGACTTATCACCGGCGTATCAAAATATTCCCATATCTCAGAGCACCTCAAAAATCTTCACTGGCTTAAATGTCCCGAAAGAATCCAGTTTAAGCTTTGCTGGATGGTTTTCAAATCAATTAACGGAATGGCTCCGGCTTATTTATCGGAATTTTGTATTCCTGAAGATTCCAATTCGCGACAGTCAACTCTTAGATCGGCAATGTCATCGGCTATCGGAAGGTTGAAAGAACCAAAGCGCACACCAGACACTAAGTTCGGAGAGCGCGCCTTCGGAGTGTCAGGTCCTAAAGCCTGGAATGGACTACCACATGATCTGAGAGTAATAAAAGACTCGACAGAGTTCAGAGCCAAACTCAAAACTCATTTTTTCAGAATATCATATCCATAATCAAGATGTAACAAGCCCAATAGAACCAAGAAAACTTTTCAGACTCTCATTCCTTAAATTCATTAGAAGATTATCACCATTATCTGTTCTTCACTACGAAAAATTAAAAATACCTCCGATATACTTTATTTTAAATTTGCTCTCATGCCCTAAAAATGAAAAAATAATAATAAAGAAATAAAAAAAAAAAATAAAAAAGAAATAAAAATAAAAAATAAATAAAAACTTAAGTTATTCTAAATTTTAAGTTATTATGATATGGTCATTGTGTCCTGCCAGAAGTGACCTGCCAGGTAAGTACGTTGCTGTATATTTATATAAACTAAGAATTAATATTAAGTAGAAATTAAGATTTGTACAGCGCCCTTGAGGTGATTTTTCACAAAAACGGCGCTATACAAATTATCCAAATATTATTATTATTATTATTATAAATGTGTTCGACTGTATTGAAATTGTGCAAAAAAAGTCCTCAGGACTAATAAACCTTCTCCATTAATGTTTCTTTTTTCTTATTTATGAAAGGTATTGCGTATCTTACAATTGAATACTGGAATTAATTAAGGCTCTAAGTACCAAAAAATTAAAAACTGATTTTTTTGTAGAATCGTATTTTATGTACCGATGCCAATAACGTTAAATATGATTTAAGTGTCTAAAGCAGTCCAAAAAAATATGAAAAATTAATGAAATCTGGCAAAGTTCTAAGTCCATTGGTGTATAATCCTTTAAAAGGCTCTAAGTACCACTGTAGTTCCCAGCGATATTCCATATAAAATGGCTGGCGACGGTGTATTGACACTCGCGAGATCGCTTAGAAAACGTCCTTAAAAAGGTGAAGTAAGTGTGCAAAATGCAAAAAACAAGCTAAAAACAAGTGGCAAAGAGTATTCCACAATAAATAGTGAAGTGTTTCCTGGCAAAAAACCGCTAAATTCTGAGGTATTTGCATTTTAACATTTTTCTATAAATGTTGTTAGTTTTGACAATGATGCGCTAGTGATGTGCATGCCTATCGTAATATTCATATGCAATAAAAAAACCATGTTTTTGTATTTAGGTAATTCTCTTATTTTCACTGTTTTACTTATGTACATTTTAAAATTACATACCTAGTGATTCTATGAAAATAATAATAAAACTAAATTATGTACGTTGTGTAAACAATTTGCCGTTATGTTTTAATACTCCTTTCTGAATAAATTGGGTGTGGCGATGTTGACAACAATAATAATATTTATAAAAATATGCCTATATACCTCCAAACCCCTTAGAGGTATTTTTTTTATTATACTACGTTAATTAATTAAATATATATTTTTAAAAGCAGTATGCAATTATTACTATCATTCGTCGCCATTTTTACTTCTTATACTATGAGAAAGCGAGAGGCAAAACAGGTAGTCACATAAATATTGCACCGTATGATGTAACCATTCAGACAGTTTTGGAGGTTATCATTCATCGGAACCACATTCAGACAGTTTTGGAGGGTATTCCCTATTTTTTCGTTTATTGAAATATTTGCTGTAGTTCTATACTAGAAAAAAACATTATGGCGATATGTTATATGCGTGGATGTAGTAATAGGATAAGTAGGACAAATAGAAGGACACAACAATAAAAATGACTACTTTTCACAAATATTTATTTGTTTGATAGTGCGTTTGGAGATTTGTATTTTTTAATGATAAAAATACATAATATCAACAAAGAAGCTTAAATCTTTATTTAAAAAAAAACTTATGTTATTATCACGTGTGTGATAAACGGACTTAATAAATCATTTGAATGGTGTTTATAATATTGTTTTGTAATGATAAAAATATTTTTATTAAAAATTGTCCAAACGATACAAAGTAGACTATTTAACAAACAATCGCCTCCCTAAATATATCTCTGTCTCTTTCTATGTTCTTAATCGAGCAAGGATATCATTATGTTAGAAAGAGACGCGCACTATTTATTACATGTCAACCTGAAATCCTAGTTTAGAGTCAGACCAATGTCAACGAATTGAGTTCGTTTGTAAATCTACACCTCTATATATTTTTCCATGTAAAAGCTATCGTTCGGCGCTCAGAGCAAGCATGTTTTCCATCTCCCGCGTCTCCGGCGACTCCGCCCACTACGTTTTGTTATGCGACATAACAGAACATAACTCAACGGTTTTTTAGGTTATATCCTATATTTTTGTTTATAACAATACTGTGAAAAAGTGGTTATAGAAATAAAAAATACATTATATCGACATGTATTTTCGAGTGCTTATACCAACCCTGATGTATGGCAGTGAGGCATGGAACTGGCAGAGGAAGGATGAAAGTAGACTGAATGCTGTGGAAATGAGATCTTTGAGACGGATGTGCGGTAAAACCATGTATGACCGTATTACAAATGTGGATATCCGGAAAGAATGCAAGGCTGATGTGAGCGTAATGGATAGGATTAAGAAAGGGACGCTTAGATGGTTTGGGCATGTAGAGCGAATGAACGAAGAAAGGAGTGTGAAAAGAATATATGATGCGAAAGTGAATGGAAGAAGAAGTCGAGGACGCCCGAGAAAGACATGGCACGATCAAGTAAATCAAATACTTGAATCGGGTCGTGTGAAGAGTCAGAATAACAGAAGAGTATGTATGAGACGATGTATGAATGTAAATGAAGCAAGAAGTGTGTGCCAAGACAGAGTTGTATGGCGGTCCGTCCTCTCTGCCTACCCTTGCGGGGAAACGGCGTGATGGTTAGTTAGTTTTTTTTTAATTTTTATATCGACATGTGCTATGAATGGATGTATAAATATCCTAGCCCTTGTCCTAGCCACGCCTGAGTCAGGCAAAAATCATCAATACTGACTACAGAAGCGCTCCGAGGTTTGGCGTATTTTGATCGCATCTTGTAGATGTTATTAAAAGATCGTTGGGTGACACTGCTTTTTTTAACTCTGGAAACTGTTCCATGCGCTCACATTACTTAAATTTTACTATTTTTTTTTCTCTGAGCTACCTTTTATTCAATTAATTTAAAACACCACCAATATCTAAAAAAATAAAATGTTATTTAGTTTAAAGGTACTTCTTGTAATGATAATCACATAAGAAACACGATTCCCTATCTACATGAAGACCAACATTTGAACTTTTACAAAGATCTCACTAAATGACCAGTAATATATCGCTATCCAAAAGACACTTTTATTTAATTTGTTTATTAATTTTGCTTTCACATTGTATCGTGAACAGAAAAGTGATCACTTTAAAAAAAAAATTCTCAATTTGATATTAATTTAAAAAAAAATTACTTGTAAAACGTTTTATTACCTTTAAAATATTTTTGTGGGTTTCGTGAAAGGCTACGTGATATTTTGTAATATATTTTTTTATTATTTAGATTATTTAAAAAATATTTTTAGTTAAATTCAAGAAGAAATGTTTTTTTGTTTTGTTAACATACACATCCTTATTCCCCATGTGATGGTGTGTGTACATGTATATACCAGCGTCCCTGAGATGGCACTTAGAGCTTTAATTAAGTTACTAGCCGTGGTACTTACACCGTAACCGTCGTTGTCTGTTTTAAACATTTATTTTATAGAAATGTAAAATAAATTTAAGTTTTAAAATTATGGAAGCTGTCGAGATTGCTCCAAACTATAAAAGTAACATTTTTTTTTAAAAGGTATGCTACATGTAATTTTACAAGGCAAATCAGTATTTTTGTTACGACAAGCAGTTCTAGTATATGGTACTTAGAGCCTTAATTAATTCCAGTATTCAATTTGTTTTATATGTTCATAAAATAGACTATTAAGGCTTTAAGGAGTTGATTGATTCGAGATCTTTGACAACTACTAAATCAGAAGCTTTTTTTACATATTACCTTTTAAGCTGCTCAAAACACAAATCATAATCTAGTTCTCATGGAATCAACAAAGTATTTCTATGCGTACGTTTATTATGATATTATTACGTATACATAAATATTATAACGATCAGTTCGGTTCACAGGAGGCGGAACGTTCCTGAGATATTAGAGCAGTGAATGGGCCATTTAGTTCTCCACACTTCAGCGGTTCCTATGAATCGACATCCGGACGATTCTTCATTAGCCAGGTAGGTAGATAGGTAGGTAGGTAGGTGGGTAGGTAAGGTAGCAGCGCTCGCTCTGACCCATACTAGATCGATAATTCACGGGGTTAATTGCCGGCGATAAAGCGGTGATTCTTTTCAAAATCAGCGTGATGCGCGGCCGGCGACACTGTGACTAACGTCCCACAGGGTGGTAATAAAATTTATAAACCTTTGCGTAAAAATAAGCTAAGTTATATTTCTGGGGAAGATATGAATAATAGCGACACTATGGCTAACGTTCCACGGGAGGGCGCGCGGTTACAATATATGTCCACCGTATTTCAGGGCGGTATCACGAAACTCCAGGTGGACTACTAAAATCTAAGGAAATAAGGTTTATAATTTATTTATTTTCATTAAGGTTCAAACAAAAAAAGTGGTGATATATTTTGAATTTGCATACGTTAAATTGAAGGTTTGTGCAACTGATCGTATTTGGAAAACATTATGCCGCCCACTACAGGCAGTAATCCACCGCTATTGGCTCGCTAAGTGCGATATCTGTTTGTCCGACCGTAACCTGCGACTGATCGGCTACATATGCACCTACATATGCGAATTGGCAGATACTTACTCCCTACTAGAAGTCACCAATGAAGTGACGAAATATTGATCTATTGTATAGTTACGACCACAATACAAGGTTTCGACAACTTTCAAACAAGATATTGCTTTTTTGGAATGTAGAATTTCTCCGTTTGAGAAATTTCAGTACGATTTTTTTCTATGAACGTAGTAAATGATCGCCTCCTGAAGTTCAGCGGTAGAACCCTATACACGGTGTATGTATATAGATTTAAGAATCTTTGCAAAAAATATATCTGTGTGAAATTTCTGGGGAAGAGATGAACAATAGCGGTTTTTGACATGTTTAAATAGTACAAAAATTTTAAAATAGGCCAGCTGGCTAACATCCTATAGTGTAGTAAAAATAATATGTAAGTATATAAACTTTGAAAATATTGTACATTCTTGTTAAATATTTAACTGCACTTATAATATTGAGATGAATTATGAATAAAAGGGAGACGTACACAAATCGTTTCGTTTTCAAAACACGATTTTGTGTTTATTAGCAGTAGAGACTCGTGAAACGTCATGTAAAACGCTCGCTTTGTATTTAGAAATATGAATAAATCAATAAGACCTTCTTTTTTTAACAATAAAATTGACTCTCCAAAGCTCCAAATTATGGGTCTACTTTTCATAGTGCGCCCTTTTATAGTGGCATTATAAATTTACACCTACCAAAATTCAATTATATTGGTACATCAGAACAACGGTATGTTTTATTGCAATGCGTTCTATGCAGCAATATTAAACAAACCATATTTGAATTTATTTTTTTAATACCGCACAATAATCCCAACTCTCGGGAGCCAGTAGAACTATGACATCCGCTCGGCCAAGAGGCCGTTATTCCAATTATATAATATTATAGGTTTTATAACAATAAACTGCCTTATTTTAGTACCGTAATATATTATCACAGTAATTACACCACGAAAGATTTTATGTCCGTTTCCTGCCTACTGGCTACGGGAGTTTATTTTGTCCAGACACCATGATTGAATTGCAAGTACAAAATGTTTTATTGTCACTAATAACTTATAGATGATAACAAAGAATACATGAGGGACATTACCGTTAATTTAAAGTATTACTACGAGGTCGTTATTACACATGATATTAAAAACTAATGTATCTAACCAAACACCTCATGGGGTGCATACCTACTCGCTACAAACTTAAAGGGTCTCTCTGGTTTAATCTGTGACATGTACTAACAACTAATTTACTGAAATAACTTATAGGGCACCTAATACAAATATCATAGATTGAGACATTAATTAATTTCAGTAAACCTAGGTGGTACATTCAATGTTAATAAAAACTAATCCATATAATTAATTTATAAGGTGTATTAACTAAAATTTACCGTCCATTTAAGTATCTTGAAGTGATATCTGTGATAGGTGATCATATCAACAAATGCATATAACTAACTTAATGCGTATTTTGTACGACAAATTATCAAATAATTAAGTTTCTCCAATAGTTGATACCTGTTACACCCTATAAACATAATCGTAGTTAGGCATTGTGAGTTCACCATTGTATGGTTTCCAATGCTTTAAAAACGAAATTAAGACGGTAGGTAGGTTTCTTTAATTCAAACGTTATAAATCGCAAGAGCCAGGGATATAATATTGTATTATGATGGGTGAATAGTTCAGATGAATGTAATGAGTTATGTTTATTACCAGGAAATACACGTTCCCTTATTAAATTAAACATGGTTTAAAACATTTCTTAAACAAGGATTTAAAGCATTAAATACTGAACAATATTGATCGTCAAATTATGCGTAGATATTAGAAAATGAAACGAGAAAAAATGGTTATTACCGCGGCGCGACGGGGCGGGGTCGAGAATTTGAACGCTGGTACCGAACTGGCCGACTACCATAATATTATTGTAAGGTCACTAGAGCCTAATTTGGTCTAACCCCAATTTTGAATAATAAATAAATATATGTTTTAATGGATTGGGGTTAATTTTTGTGGTTAACCTTGTTTGTTTTGTCGCTGTCTTTAGAATAGCATATGAAAGTTTTGAAAATATTTTGTTTAAGGGTGTTTTTTTATAGTTAGACCACTATTTTAAAAGCACATGTGTTTATGGCGCCTATTTTTTTTAGGTTGATTTTTTTTTTTGTCAAAAATAGACGTAGATTAGATCAACAGTTCTATTCCACAAGAATAAAGGGTTAAACCACTGCGCTACTGACCCATGTATTATAATTGCAAAAAAACTCATCTTACAAAATGTTGTTTTTTATGTGAATACCGCACAAGAATTTCAACTGTCTGGATTAGTCTGTCTACTCCAGTGCGACTATGGCATCCCCAATTAGGTCATATTGTAAGGCTGAAGGTAGTGGGGAGGGGATGGAAATGGGAAAAATAAAATCGAAAAAGTACATTGGCTTACAGATCTGGTCACCAAACACGGCTAAAGCCGTAATTAGAAAAGTTTCGATTCTGAATGGTGATTTTTCTCCAGGGCGATACTGAGAGTATGTACCGCTCTGAGACGTGCCTCAAATATACTACATATTATTTCATTTAAATAATATGTGAAATAACACGTATTTATTAAATAAAGTTAGTTGCGCACTCCGAAATAGTCGAGGATCTTAACCGCTCATACTATTATTTCGTAATAGTTCTTCAGTGAGGTACAAACTCGTTTATTTACTATCAATTTATAAATCGACGTTGAGCTTAAATATATGTAAAATATTTTAAATATGTAAAACCGAGGAACACTGTGTCTGCCTACAATTCAAAGGCAATAAAGTGGCCGGAATCACGGTTCATACGAGAATAACAATAAGCACTCGACATGACATGGGCCGTATGCATTAGTTCATGAGCAATTATTAATTGTAAGAGTCGATACCTTTACGGTTTGAAACCGTTTACCATTCCCGATCATTACGAATCTCCTTGACACTAAATACCAAAGTATTTTTCATTTGCTTACCCCCTTACCGCCAATCCAGTATGATTATTATAGCGAATTACGTTGAACAAACGTTTAGTAGAATCGCTTTAAATAACGCGTTTAAAGGCTGATTCACACCAACGTCCGGTTCCGCTCAGTGCCGATATTGTTCCGCAAGAGAGCTTATTGATATGGTGTGAATATCAATCAAGGAGTATGTGCCAAGACAAAGTTGTATGGCGGTAAAGCCTTCTGCCCACCCTTGTGATATTTAACTACTTTTTAGTTAAATAATTATTTTGAAGTGTAAAAATACTTACAACGCAGATTTTTTTTTTTTAAACAATTTTTTTATCACTAAATAATATTTTTAATATTTAATAATTAATAAAAATATTATTTAGTGATAAACAAATGGTTTTTGATTAAAAAAATCTGCGATGTTAGTATTTTTACAATTAAAAATAATTATTTAACTAACTAAGTAGTTAAATATCACAAGGGTGGGCAGATGGATATACTGCCACACAACTTTGTCTTGGCACATACTCCTTGATCGATATTCATACCATATCAATAAGCTCTCTTGCGGAACAATATCGGCACTGAGCGGAACCGGACGTTGGTGTGAATCAGCCTTAAACATTATTCTATAGAGATAGCTAATTCCTTGTACCCAACGTATAGAAATTTGGGATAAATCATTTTCTCCGGGTTTTTACGTTGTATGCCATGAGAGAGAAAGAGACAGCAAAAATTTCGCAAAATATCACATCGTTTTTAGGTATGTAACAATGTTCTCCATCTCCCGCGTCTCCGGAGACTCCGTCCACACGTTTTGATATGCAACTAAACTGGACATAACTCAACGGTTTTTTAGGTTATATGCTGTGTTTTTTTTTAAACAATACTATGAAAAGGTAGTTATATAAATAAACAAAAACATTATGTAGACATGTGCTATGAATAGATATATAAATACCCTAGCCCTTGTCCTAGCCACGCCTAGATCTAGCCGAGTCAGGCAAAAATCATCAATACTGACTACAGATAGTACAGAAACGTTCCCTCCTGTATATTATTGCTCTGAGATTCTATGCCAATTTCGAAAACAGCTCTTTATAAGAGTATTATTGTTTACACTCACAAGCACTGAAAAAAAATCTCTGGAAATGTGACATACAGGTAAACATCTTGTCGCCAATTTATTTATTGATTTCTGGATTTGAATTCTTTTTTATAATAGGTATGTGACATACGGGTAAACATCTTGTCGCCAATTTACTTATTGATTTCTGGATTTAAATTCTTTTTTATAATAGGTATATACCTACACCGCTATATATCGTCGCTGGAAAGGCAAAAGAGCTGAAGCGCCATTTTAGGAAGATTACACCAGAGCACTCTAAAGTTTTTTTGTTGTTTTACAATAAAATCTAAAAAAAGTTATGTCAGTTAACTAAAAGCTCTGACTGAGTTACCTAAAGCGACAAAAAAGTCCCAAACTTGTGTCGCTTGAGTCAAGCCTTCTCCCAAATGGTAAATATATTTTAGATGGCTCAAGGGCCACAAAAGTCTTCAGAATCAAACGAAAGTCAGAGTATTCTATGCAGAAAAAAAACTGAACAAAACTGCATGTCTAACTCATTTTCGATTAAAGTGTCGCTTAATCCCTTTTGGCTTTCCGGTGACAATATGTAAATATATACAATTCTTACGATCACAAAACCATGGACTTTTATGGTAGCCGAATCACAAACTTTTAACGACACATTTTAAAACATTGAAATTATTCCATTAAGTAATTTTCAATAACCATTATTAACCTTTTTGGTATGATAAATGCTGCATCCGTTTCCCACGGCCCGGGGAAATAATAACCCATTGGTGCATACAATGCGAGCATAGGTATGTTAATATTTTAAATCGGTTAAACACTTTATCGCTTGAGTAACTCCCCCAATAAGTTGTCAGCCTTTGTGACGCCAATAAATGGTTTGCCATCTCGTATGTAACCAATGTGTTACGAATATAATGTTTCGTAGCGATTGTAAAATTAAAACATTCTTTTACACTAATTGTAAAACAAATCTACGAGCACACGTCAATTTTTTTAGTCTTTGTCCGTTATCCACGTGCTATGTACTTATAACTGCCAAGGCGTTTCCTATGCAATATCTAACGTATGCAAGCAACGGTTGAAAAGTACACCGAGAGCAGTTATTTTCTGTCGTGTTTTAGAAAAAAAATAAAAGTACGTATATTATAAAGAAATAGTACAGTGCTATGACAAAAAGTGCTTAAAATTTGAAGATAGGTACGTGTATTAATCACATAAATATTGTTTTATTTCTAGGTTAAAAACATTATTTAAACAACGTACAGATATTGTGCTATCATTAACCATTATTTTGAAATGCCTAAAGTTCTATGTTTGCATCTCTGAGAACATATATATTACAAATGTTCGAATAATATTAATATCGTTTTTATTGTGTGATTTAGTAATGCAATATTTAAACCCCTTTTAATATGTCTTAAAAATTGTTACGAATAAGACTTTTCTTAGTAAAATCTAATTCGTAACAATTATTGTACACAAAGTGGAGATACAATGTATGTACTGTTACCCATCTATTTGAATAGTAACTAAGAAACATTAGACAAAATAGTTTATTTATTTCATTATTTTAATGTTTAGTTAGAATAAATATATCAACGTCGGAAAGGCGAAAGGGCCGAAGCGCCATTTGGGGAAGATTATATCAGAGCACTGTAATGTTTTTTTTTTGTGTATTACAATAAAATGCATAAGCCTTCAGTGCCTGCTTGGATTTTAAAAAAGTTAACTCAATGCTCTCACTGAGTTACCTAAAGCGACAAAAAGCTTTAAAAAGTTCCAAACTTGTGTCGCTTGAGTCAAGCCTTCTCCCAAATGGTAAATATATTTTAGATGGCTGAAGAGCCACAAAAGTCTTCAGAATCAAACGAGAGTCAGAGCATTCAATGCAGAAAAAAACTGCATAATACAGTAAAGCCTTTTTGCCTTTCCAGCGACTGTATACTATTTATTTATTTAATATTACAGCCGTTTCGCAGTGTTGATAGTGGCTTCAGTAAATTAAATAACGTTAAAATCGTATGAAAATAATGACGATAAGCCACATCAGTTTTCAATAATTCGCTCGATAACTTTTGATGACAAGATTTCGTTCATGTATAACACTGAGTACAAATAATACTGTGTTATGTAAATTAACCGGATCGTTTGTGGATGAAATGCCATGTACTGTACGATTATTATGTAATTGTCAAGTGTATTTATTGTGACAAACTTACCTGCATCTGAATCCAAGCGTCGGCAAATGGACTGTTACTTTGATACGGTGGGTGGGACCCAGACCAATTTTCAGAAGCTCCCGGTACGATCTGAAAAACAGAATAATTACAATTATGTAAAGGTTTTTGCGAGTTTTTAGCACTCGGTGCGATAAAATATACAGAACGATTAAAATTATTTTAAAAAATCAGAATGATTTTAAGAATCCAGTGATCAAAAATACAGAAAAATAGTGTTTGAGTTCAGTAAGATTGTTAGGATCCGGTGGGATCTAATATACAGAAACATCACAATTATGATTTTGGTGAATTTTATCAAATTAAATAATATTATTATTATGTTCTGCTTGTTTTATGTTTAGTGACGGTTGTTTCGGCATCCAAGGCTGTAAAAAATAAGTTATAAAAGTTAAAATGGATTCCAACAAATTTAACACAAAAACTATGAACAAATAAAAAAAAAATGCAATTATTGGGTCAGTAACCAAAAATTCACACTTTTTGGGTTTCTAATGCAAGACATACTACAAATGATTTATCTCTTAGTTCAATACGGGTAGTTATGGAAATGCCTAAGGTTTCTAGTGAACACAATTTTTTTTATTGTTATCTTTAAAATTCTATAAAAATTTCACACTGAAACTTTATGTAAAACGTTCGAAAATGGCTGTGCAGGTTTTCGTATTGACATTTTAGAATGTCTTTCGTTGATTTTAAAAGATTACAGCTTAATTTTTTTATTCACTGGAGTGAAAAAATTAAGCTGTAATCTTTTAAATTCAACGAAAGATATTCAAAAATGTCAGTACGAAAACCTGCACAGCCATTTTCGAACGTTTTACATAAAGTTTCAGTGTGAATTTTTTTATTCACTGGAAACCTTAAATATTTTTCTAACTGCCCATGTAGAATTTACAGATAAGTCATGTGCAGTATTGCTTGTATTAGAATGCTACAAAATGACGTTTAGCGCCATTTTGGGTACTTGAGTCTTAATTTTATTGAGAGTTTTAGCATTCGAAGGAATCAAAACTATGGAAATATTACAATTATATAATACTATTGTGAGATTTTTAGTACCAGGTGCGACCCCAAATAATGTGAATAAAAATATACGTAAGTACTATAATTAAACTGTGTTGAGTATGACTAATAAGAAAATTACGAACGAAACTATCTTTAACTGAAGATTGGTACGCCATAATAATATGTTGTTGCCATGTTCAATAAGAAAATACGTCTTTGCACGTAGAGGCAGGCAATCTAAAAGTAGGTAGTTTTTATATTTATTTTTCCACTTAGATCTATTAAATCATTTGTTGATAGGTTGCGTATAATACAAACTTATACATCTATAACATATACATCTACATAGAATGTACGTAAGCAGTGTTTACATTGCAATATTTTATAAAAATATTTGGTAGGTACGCACAAATATTTCAAAATTATCACCAATTTAAACAACCAGTTTAACAAAAATTATCAACCAGTAAATAAAACCATAAACACCTACGTATATTTAGAAATATATGATTTCTTGCGAATTTCGTTTAACGTTAAGCCTTTTCAAACTGCTCTAAAACATTTTTTCATGTTATTAAATAAATTGTATTGTTAGATTAAGGATCAGTACCCAAAAATACACACTTTTTGGCTTTCTAATACAAGCAAAACTACAAATTATTTATCTATTAATTAATTAATTCTAAACGGATATTTAGGAAAGTGTTTAAGGTTTCCTGTGAATACAATTCGTAATCAGTAATCTTTAAAATTCATTATGAAATTCATACTAGAATTTTAGGTAAAACGTATAAATATCCCTGGTTTTGAAAACTACACCTTTTACTAACATTTTATTATTGTTGAAAAGATTTTAGTTTTAAAAAAATATTCACGGTAACCTTAGACATTTTTCTAACTACTACCTACCATATAACTACTACTAACTACCCATAGAAAATTTACAGATAAATAATTTGTAGTATTGCTTATATTAGAATACGACAAAGTAACGTTTAACGCCATTTTTGGATGCTGCGGCTTACTTAAGCCGCAAAAGACTTATTTTTCATTATTGTCGTTTGTATATTTATTATGTTTAATTATCATTGTTTGTAATATATGATTTTAAAAATTCTAAAAGTTCTTGTCGCGGTAATAAAATTTTTGTGCTAGGTTTTGGTGTCAGGTATTTGCATGACACAAGGATTCAAAAACATAAATTACAATTTTTAAATTGTCACGACGGCTTTTTAGAATTATTTCGCGTTTTCGTGAGCAATCAATTTAATTACAGCGGTAGGACAGGAGCGATCATGTTCATATATTTTTAAAATCTACCATTTAACGTTGGTACATCGACGCTTGTATGTGAGAGGCTTGGCTTATGGCTTCCTTTTAAAAAATGGCAATAAACGAAACATACACAACAAAACATCTGAGAAGTAGGTAGTTTTATATACGGCAAAGGTGAGCGTATTGTATCGAATAAATTGATTCTTATCGACCAAATTATAAAGAGGAAATAAATTTAAGCGGTTTTCCTTGTAATATAGATGTTTTAGAGTTCAACAAAATTATCTTCAAGTTGTGAAGGGATAGTAGAGAAAATAAAAACTACATAACGAAGCCTTAAAGATGACGTTTCAGAAGAAACCATTTTTATCGGAGGGTGTCTCATTCCAAAGATGGGTCCGGCATTTTAGACTTATGTTATCTCTTGCAGGAAGAGAGAGCCAGTGTTAGACTATTTGTTAAAAAAAAAAAACAGTTAGGCAGGTGTGATGATAATTTTAAGATTGTAATATTTATAGAAGGGAAAGATTGTGTAGATTGTAGGTACATACTCGTATATATCTTGCGGAAGTTTTTTAATGAAAGGCCAGGGTATTCATAGATAATATGATCGATTATTAGAAGTTTCCTAAGTTTACATCTAGATAATTAACTATTTAATTTTATCATAGTAAATACCATTTAACACGATAGTTCATTGATATTCAGAAAAATGCGGATAAGACGCAGAAATTGTTAAAACGAGATACCTACTTTCAATATTTCGTAAAAATACACGTCTTACAGAAAAGCTCATACACCGAATTATTGGGAACGAAAACATCATACAGAGAGCTGTCTACATTGTTAATTAGATAAAAGCTTTATAACGTATTGCTGCTTTTTTACTGGATATATGCACGCATACCTCTCCATCCTTTGTTATATCTACCTCGAGTCTTTTTTTCCAAAACTATCAACTTCCGATAAATTAACTATGTAATAACGGCTGGTATGGCGACTTATAACAACCCTCGCCCAAGGGACATAAAGCACTATTTAACTTAGCTCTTACAAATAACAATGATCGTAGTTAGTGAAATTAACTAACCTATTCTATGACAAGGCGTATCTTATGATGTAATACCCATAAAAAAATATTACACAATTTAGGTGAACAAATTATATTCATTAGATAGAAAACCATTAGCTTCTAGCAAAGTTTTATTATTAGTTTTACTAATATAATGCAAAAAATGGATAAGTAAAGCAATGAGTAGGTACAGCCGGAAAAACTAAATTACTAATTTTTACGTTAGATATCTATAAAATAATATCAGTATCGCCCTAAAAAAATGTGTATGATTTTTTTACAAAAACTATTGGTAAAATAAATTGATATAACATCGCAACGCCAAAACAGACAGTTGAAATCATTTTTTTGTTTTAAAATAAATATGTTTAGGTATTCCGAAATATTTTTAACGTTGGTTTAATTTGGTTTTAATGTTTTTTTTTGTATGTACTAGCTTCATAAAAAGAAACATAAAATGACATTATTAAATTTAATTTATGACCTACCTTTTACGAGAAGTTTATGTGATAACGTGTGGTAAAAATTAAGTATAGGTAAACATATAACTTATTGCACTTTCAAATGATAATAATTATTATTCTTACCCATATCGTTAATTATTATGAAGTTTAAAATCTATGCAAAACACGTATGTTGCGAATTCGCATTAAACAACAATTGTTACTCGAAAACATTGCAAGTAGGTATTTATATAAAATATACACTTCGTAGATTTCTGGCTGCAAATTCTTGTTTTATTTTTACCAGGAACCAATATTAGCCCAGTGCATTTTCTTTTCTTCTAAAATGTACCTATAATTCATAGATAATTTTGATAATTCACAAATAGATTAAATAATCTGATTCAGTAGGTATTCGGACTGATATGCTGAGAAATATAAATAAAAAATAAACAACTTTACTTTAACCTGCACATTTTTTATGGCACCCTTTCATTGGTGTAGGTGATTCGATAGTATTATAAAATGGTTCAGATAAGATTCTAACAATAAAACCACCCGAATCAGGTGTTAATATAATCTACCTACTCGCTGCTTTTATATTAATATTTTCCATGATAATTGTACGTGTTCCTTCAACACAAAGCACATAGCTAATTGAAATTTGTTATAAATATTAAAGGTAAGAGATATTTGATATCACGTTGTGAGTTTGGAAAACAGTAGGTAGATAGATATCCATCGCGAAGAACGTTAGCAAGTATAATAATAAATGGATAACTTTAATAGCGCCGTTTTTGTGGGAAAATCACCTCAAGGGCGATAGGTACAATATATTTTAGCAATCAATTGTCAACATGTGGATAGAAAATAATCTGCAATAAGCTCGCTGGGAAATGTGGGAATAGAGCGTGTTGAAAGGCGAGGGTGGCGGAGTGGAGGAAGACAGGGTAAGTTGAAGGTTAAAAGGGCATGGGGCGGTGGTATTACCTGGTCCCCCAGCAGGTCTCCGGAGGGTCCTCGCACGCAGCAGGCCACCTCCATGCCCCCGGACGGGGCCCCGGGCTCCGTCCCGGTCCTGGGCAGGCCGACGCGAGGCTGGCGTGCCTCGGCAGTGGCAGTGTCCCCGCAGTCCTGCGCGCTCAGCACCCCGCTAGGCGCGCTACCGAGCTACTCATAAGGGTACTTATTTTCAGACACTTTTCAGGACCTCGATTTGTTTATATCAAATATTTGAACGCACTCTTTTAATCATTCGTTTTTCACATATTTCTCAAATATATATGTACGCTAAATTATTTTTTACACTTTAAGAAAGTTTTTTTTTTAAATTGATTTGTAATGTTGGTTTTGCGCTGACAGCGTAAAAATCTGTGGTTAAAAGTTTTTACGCGTGAAGTACCTTTTACTGTTAATGTGGTTGTACGCAATGAATGTTGGATTTTTTTGAAAGCATATGTGTTTGAGGGTAGAACACTCGAAGACTCGCTCGTGTTGTCAAGTGTTGTGGTGATGGCAAGTGACAGTGCGCACGATGCGTGCTTATTGCGCGGCGGTCACCACCGGACTAACTCGCATCCTCCGCCGAACAAAAAGGAGGCTCCGCCAGGCGCGCGCCCCGGCCCACAGGCGCTGCCAGTCTGCCTTTCTGCCTTCCAACCTTTCTGCCTGGTGCCCGCTCCGGCTGCGCGGTATCGGGTTGGAAGTACGAGTTGATAATACTAGGCATCTTTTTACTCTATCGAATATACTTACTTACGTCCCATTCAAGGATTTTAACTAAATTGTAAGTGAAAATTCGGAATGGTTAGATAGACGACTATAGATTGGTTCCAAGTAATTATTACTGTAAGCTATACCGATCATACATATTTTGTTTTAATATCACCCCGCGCTACTAAAGCAGAAATGTGGAAACTAAAAGTCTAGTAATTCTTTTTTTAAATCAATAAATAAATTAAGGGCATATGACACGACTTCCAGATGACCATTGGAATCGCGTTATCATCGGATGGCGTTTATGGTTTAGAAAGAGAAGTAGAGATAACCCACAGATGAGATGTACTGACGATTTGAAAAGGATGAGAGCCACCAAGGATCGGAAAGTATGGAAAAAAATGAGGTAGGTAGGCATATGTTCACAGCTGAACGCTAGGAAGAAAAAATAAATCTATACCAGTTGATAAACATATCGACTGGATCTGAAAGAGGAGAAAGGTTGTTGGTAGGCTTGTTTAATTCTGAGGTTAGTAATTTTCGGAACTTTTGTTTATGGCTTTTGGATTGAATTGCCAATAATAATGCTGCATTATAATAATTAAGTAATTGTACCACGAAACCATGTATGACCGTATTACAAATGTGGATATCCGGAAAGAATGCAAGGCTGATATGAGCGTAATGGATAGGATTAAGAAAGGGACGCTTAGATGGTTTGGGCATGTAGAGCAGATGTACGAAGAAAGGAGTGTGAAAAGAATATATGATGCGAAAGTGAATGGAAGAAGAAGTCGAGGACGCCCGAGAAAGACATGGCACGATCAAGTAAATCAAATACTTGAATCGGGTCGTGTGAAGAGTCAGAATAACAGAAGAGTATGTATGAGACGATGTATGAATGTAAATGAAGCAAGAAGTGTGTGCCAAGACAGAGTTGTCTGGCGGTCCGTCCTCTCTGCCTACCCCTGCGGGGAAACGGCGTGATGGTTAGTTAGTTAGTAAGTAATTGTACGAATTTCACAGTTGTCATATCGTAGAAGTTCGATACCTACCCGTTGATTGTCTGCGGTTGGTGGCTGAAATGTAGCAAATCCTTTACAAAGGCTTTACATAGATTATAATGAGCTAGCTTAAAAAATAAATAAAAAATACTCAAAACATACAGTAACATAATGTATTAAACAATAAATAGGCGTTAGGAAATGACGGAGGGAAAAAGAGGGGGACAGAGAGTTTGGGTAATACCTGCCCGTTCAGATCTAATTGCAAAAGAAAAAAACTAATTTACTTCACTTCACAAGATTGATAAAAAAAATCCACATTTTTATTGAAATTGACACCTTAATTTTTTGTTTTTATTTTTTTTATTTTATTTTATTTTATTATTATTTTTTTATTTCCCGCTACGAATAGGTCGAAAGAAATTGTCTAACTAACTAACTAACCATCACCCGATTCAAGTATTTGATTTACTTGATCGTGCCATGTCTTTCTCGGGCGTCCTCGACTTCTTCTTCCATTCACTTTCGCATCATATATTCTTTTCACACTCCTTTCTTCGTTCATTCGCTCTATATGCCCAAACCATCTAAACGTCCCTTTCTTGATCCTATTCATTACGCTCACATTAGCCTTTCATTATTTCCGGATATCCACATTTTTAATACGGTCATACGTGGTTTTACCGCACATACGTCTCAGGGATCTCATATCCGCAGCATTCAGTCTACTTTCATCCTTCTTCTGCCAGTTCCATACCTCACTGCCATACATCAGGGCTGGTATAAGAGCTCCATTGTGAACTGCTAGCTTCGCTTCATTGGAAAATTTCTTATTTGTGCCGACAGCGTACAGTCCTCTCTTAATGGGTTTTCCTGCATTCACTCCTCTTTCAATATCCTTATCAGCCTTTCCGTCTCTCGTAAACATACTTCCTAAATACACAAACTCATCCACTTACTCCAAGTATTCATCATTCACAACTATAGTGCACGCTGTTTGCGTACTCTCTCTTTCAAACACCATGACTTTGGACTTATTTACATTCATCATCAACTCATTCTGCATACACACTTGGTTCATCCTAGACACGAGAAACTGTAGATCTTCCATACTGTCAGCGATCAGCACCGCATTGTCCGCATACAATAGGCAACATACTTTCAGATTGTTTATTGTCACCTAAAAAAAAATATATACATTACGATAATACCTGTTTAAGTAAATTTATAATATGTGTATTATAAATAATATGAATAAAAAAAGCTTTGCAACGTTGAAACTTTAAAAAAATATATATATTCCTCCTAAATTCCCACCCGGGCGTCATGCGTTCAATTCTTCTGCTAGCTAAGACCTCCATCATTACACAAGCAACATCTTCCGCTTATTATGATGGCAGTGGGAGTTTTCAAAAGATTGTCAGTTTATTCATAAACCGGGAATGTTTGTTTGTTCTTTCTTTAAAAAAAATGAAAAATTCCTAAGCCTAGGTTGGTGTGGAAAAACACAAGGAAAGATTCAAATAAGAAGTAATATTATTCAACATCGTGGGTTACTGCCACTAGTTGGCAACTCCACATTTTAGGTATTTTGGAGTGTGATTTGGGAGCTATGATTATAATATTTGTGTATTGAAATCATATTTATATATATATATAGATTAAGTTTGGGTCCCCCTCTTATGTCGTTGAGTAAGTTTTCAGATAATATTTTTTTATTGAAAATCTTTGTAACTCCATTTTTTATATAAATATTGTGAAATCACTTACAAAAATAAGCTTCTTAGTCAAAAAACGAGTGACTTTTTAAAAATAAACATTATTATAGTTTCCCAAAACCCTGAATTTATAATAAAGATACACATTTTATTTTCCAAAACAAGTTTTGTAATTTATCAAATGTTGGTAGTAACTATAATAGAAACAACATACGCGTAGTAGTTTTGTTGTGTTTCGGATCTAATTTCATAATAAGGAACTCTAGAGAAAAAAATGTTGACTCTAAAGTAATAATTTTCAGACAAAACACACCTCGATTCTTAATATATATATATATATATATATATATATATATATATATATATATATATATATATATATATGCATTATATTGTTTATGATTACTCATACACTTAATATGTCGATTTTTTTTATTATTTTAAAAACCAATAGATAAAAACACCTCTAACATATTCGATCCCGGTTCACAGCGCCTTTGCGAAGCAATGTGGAAATTTTATTTATAAAATTTTATATGCGTTATTTGTACATTAAAGTTTACAAAACAACTTATATAATTTTTGACAATATTAAATACAACTAATTATAATAACTTTGATATACTACTTTTTATTACATAGATACTAATAAATTTTATATGGTTCTTACCAACTATTTTAAATTTATTAATCGGTGTAATTTTGATGGTTTTCCGCAGCGCATTATAATATTTTATAACATATTATATTGATAACTTTTGTGACGTTGATTGATTCAAAATCGTATAGAGCTCCAAAAACTTCATGAATGTGTTTTACTATGAAAACGTTCTTTGAAAAAAGGGCATTCAATTTAGACGGTGAACATTGCAAAAAGATATTTAAAAAGCTGATTGGAGTTCGTCAAGGATTCAACTGCTCTGATTTACGTTTTATGGATCGCTCAAAACAAATACATTATTTAACTGTGCATTTTTGAAAAACGAAGTTAAAATAGTAACTTGAAGACCATATTTGTTCCACAAGTTATGATGTTTCGATATTGGGTACCACAAATCGTAGAACAATAATTTCTATTCTCCACGGTTCAAACAATGGAATGTGGTAGTTGACCTAGTACGACGATCTGTAACGATAACAAATAACAATAACAAAACAGGGCATTCGATCAATTAGCTGATAATATTATGAAGAATGACTAAGTTCGCAAATATCCTTCAAACAATTGTAATATCGTCGCTGGAAAGGCAAAGGGGCTTAAGCGACACTTTGGTAAAAAAAAATAGTCAAATATGCAGTTTTGATCACTTTTTTTCTGCATCGAATACTCTGACGTTTGATTCTGAAGACTTTTGTTCCACTGTACTTATATCCTAATTTAGTGGGTCATCGGGGCGATACTGGATGTATGTTTAACTGTGTGTATGAGCGTTTTTCTATAACATAAAATGAAGTAGATATTTAATTGGACGTACCTACGAATAATAAAAGTTTTTTTGTTAAACAATCGTTTTGGTGTTTTGAGACCGTAACTTCTGGGCCCGCAACCAGAAATCTTATTGCTCTGCTATGAAGTGCAGAAAAATAAAAATATGTTGTATTATTAAATTAATTAATTTTAAGGTTCGTCATTAATCGTCATTAGGTACCATTTGTTTTCCATGCCAAAGATGGTCCATGTAGCATAAAAATATATTTATTTTATAAAAATATTATTTATTTTAGCACAATATTTGCAGTTTGCACAGATATTGCTTGTATCGGACCTACGCTTGTTGCATACAGACGGAAGTTATAGCACCTGGGAGATATTTCTAACAAAGTGTTAGCAATGTCACACATGAACTTGTTTAGTTGCTGTCAAACTCGGTTATGTTTTTTATCCCCTTTTGAGTGACAGCATTAAAAAAAAAAACAAAAGAAATAGATGTGCATAACTCTATTTCTGAAAAAATATCGGTTACGAGCTGTCAACTTATGATCCAGATGCAATACCAATCTGTTTAATTTTCCGTTCTCCGTATGAGATTTTATGCAACAAGTATTTATTTTTCATGGAGCTTAAAAGTTCACTACTAGTGACAAAAAGATCTGACCTCCCCTCCTTCCAAATTTTCCTCCTGTGATACTTTTTTCGGTTCGTAAACTGTCGCTCAAAAATATATTTTACTCAGGCATCGGTGAATGTTTTCATGATCTAATATTAATTAAGGTGGTGAGTATTTAATAGATTTGATAAAAAAAATACTTGTGACTCATTAAATTATTTATAAAATTGCCCAATTTTATTACTTGGATGGGAAAAAATATTTTTAGCCAGGTGTCAGCAGCATCTATTGAAAAATATCCAAACTGAGCTTTCTATTCTTTCTCACAACCAAATACAGTTTTACGATGCTGCCTATTGTTCTTGTCGATAGATGGCAGTAATAAACATATAAAATATATATAATTACCTACTTATTTGTCAATGTCTCAAACTTTTACAGAACACAGTCAAGTTTCTTAAAACTGCCAAGAATGGGCCGTTTATTCCGATAATCTGCCTTAAAAGATAGAGACTTAGAAAGTATTTACACATAGTAAGAGAGAACTTTTAAAGTCGGCGTAAGTTTTTCAATCTCAGATGTATAAGTATTTATACTTACATCCTTGTGAAATAGTTTATAAATGTGCATAAACAAAAAACCTTTTTTGCATTCCCCTAACATTTTTCAAATAAATATATAATTTATAACTATAAATAATTATTATACATATCTACTGCAATTCTGTGCAAACAGCACGAAATTAATAAATAGTTGCGCAGGCGACACTTGACGTCCATTCCAACGGGAGCGTACACACCAGTTGAAGTACCATATTTATTTTACGACAATATTGTTATTAGTCCCGTATATTATAATATAAACTCACGTTTATGATCGATTGACGACCGTAAACCATTGAAATACCTGTAAAACAAACAAACAACTTCCAGCTGCGGTCATCCAATGATTGTAACCCGTCCACTAAGACTTCTTAGGAAATGGGGCACCCAATTTTTTTTTTCTGGTGGGCGGGATGATAAATAAAACGCATTTGTTTATGACACTTTACAATCGATTTTACAAAACAGTAAATACACAAATTGCCCATGAGCCATAAATGCATAAAGGTAAGTACTTTTTTTTACATCTGCTACTTCCCTTAACCATTATTCAACGAAATATTTTAATTATTATATTTGTATCTACAACTTAGGTAGATTGGTTATAATTCAAAATTCTCACGCCCGAAAGTACATATTATTGTTATTGATTTTTAGGGTAGTGGGAAGTGTTGCGCTTTTTTCTCCTTTAGCTAACCTTTCGGACACCCTTGCAGTGTCCGTCATGAACATTTGCCCTGATGATGGACCCTATAAGGCTGGCCGAAACGTCAAGGAGCAGCAAGCAGAAAAGTTCCACAAAGAAGATTTTTATAGTATAAAGAAAGGATTCTTCGCCACCAAAAAAATCATTTCATGAAAGGGGTGGGGGGGTCCTCATGTCCTCCTAATTGTCCTCATGAAAAGGGCATTTTGGCGAAAAAGCTTTTTTTTGGAAAAAAAAAAAACCGGCTCCTGGGACAAATGATATCGATTTTTTTGCCAAAAAAGGGAACCAGTTACTCGAAGCAATAAAATCGATTATTCTAGTGACTGGCTTGGAACCGGTTCCTTTTAACCCGTACAGGAATATCGACCATCTATACAACCTAGACAAACAGAATTTTCTTTTGCAACGTGCCGGCCGGCTGAGGCGTACTCTCTCGCCAGCACCTCCTCCGACTAGCAGCCATTTAATTATTTTTTGAGTTGTACTTCTACCCGCTTCCGAAGGGGGATTTTTTTGCCAGCATCCTGTCTAAATAATGCGAATCTAGTGCATCTACAGGTGAACCGTAACTTGTCGGCTGTTTGCGTTTTACATATTTATCGATATTATACCTTTTTTTCTGAACGCAAGCCGTTAATTGTTTAGTGTGTCTCCCATTTATATCTTATCACAATACCTACTGCAAATTCCATAATATTCGTGTTATCATCGTGTTTCTCAGGAAGGATTGAAAGATTAGGGTAAACGTCAGTAATCAGTGTAATCACAGTTCTTTGATAACCATTTTCGCATCACAATTAATGACTTTACCTTTTCTGTCAACCGTTGACTTATTACGAGTCACAACGGTCATAACTCACTGTCAACATAACCTTTGATATTCAATGCAGCGGCTCATTATTTTTTTAATTTTTCTGTAATAGTTATTTTCAAAAGTCCTCATTGCTTATTTCTTTCTTACAATGATCCTGTAACTTGTGAGTCATTATGACAAAAGTTGAAATTCTCAATAAATACATCAATCAAAAAGATAACCCAAAATCAGAAACGTTCCAATATGTTATAAAACCACTGTCACCCGCCACTAATCAAAATAAAGCCATAAAAATCATGTTTTTCTAAAATATTTGTTTTGTTCTTTCTGAAATTAGTTGCTTCAGAAAAAGACCCACTCCCCTTACCTGGCCACCACCCTGTTTAAACTACCGCCTCTGATCAATTGATGCTTTCTTCAATTAACCCATTAATTACCAAAATGGTCAGATCTCGCCGAAGACATCATATATGGGACAAAAGAAAATAGCAGATATGGCCACTTCGTATTAGTAATAGTATTGTAAGACCCGGTATCGAGAAATCAGGAGCTCTAAACGAAATCAGAAAACTTACGGCATATTGTCAAACATAATATGGAATAACAAGACTTGTCATGGAACAAACAAGTATATATATATCACAATAAACGGAAAAAGTTGCTTGAGCAATGATCGAGGACTTAGCCAACAGAGGAATTGAACTTTCGAAGCCCGGGTGGGAATCCGACACGTTTGTCCACTCGGCTACCGATCAGGCAAATCGGTATTGCTGACATTGGTGACTTCACATAAGTATTTGGAATAGTGAAGCATTGTAAGACTTGATGCTATAAGTGGCTTTGATTGCTGTCCAGTATCGAGACATCAAATGAAGAAAAGATACCCATATTATCGAAGATATTATATGTGGAACAAACTAGTATTGCTGATATTGCCGATTTAGTATTAGTATTGGAATAGTAGTTTGTTAAACCTCGGTGCAGTAATAGTAATATACAAATATTATCAGCATTCTTACTATTTATTGTGGTATTGGCCATTATGGACATCAAGATACCAAGAGCTTGCAGAACACTAAAATGGAAGAGATCGACATTTTGTCGAAGACAAAATTGGAAAAACATTGGAGAGTTTGTATTAGTATTTGGAATAGTAGAGTATATTAATACAATATTATAGTATAGACAGAAGGTTGTGAATACATATTATTATTCATACTACTTATGGTGGTATCGAGAAACTAAGACTTCACTATAGCATATTAATACCAAAGGGCTCCGCGATCAAAGACATGGAACAAACAAATATTGCCGGCTGATTCTCACCAACGTCCGGATCCGCTCAGTGCCGATATTGTTCCGCATGAGAGCTTATTGATATGGTATGAATATCGATCAAGGAGTATGTGCCAAGACAAAGTTGTGTGGCACTATATCCTTCTGCCCACCCTTGTGATATTTAACTACTTAGTTAGTTAAATAATTATTTTGAATTGTAAAAATACTAACATCGCAGATTTTTTCTTATCAAAAACCATTTTTTTATCACTAAATAATATTTTTATTATTTATTAATTATTAAAAATATTATTAAGTGATAAAAAATAGTTTAAAAAAAAAAAAATCTGCATTGTAAGTATTTTTACACTTCAAAATAATTATTTAACTAAATAAGTAGTTAAATATCACAAGGATGGGCAGAAAGATATACTGCCATAAAATTTTACCAATATGAATTTGATAAAATTATTAACCAAAGTTGTATTTACGCATAAACAATTTGTGGCTCCTTGATATAATATTGAATAATTTCTCAGAAACCAGAAGTGAAAATTAATATTTTTAATAAAATTTTGTAGCAACTTGTTATTAGTCACTTACTCGAGATTTTTATTTTGCATTCAAATATTTTCTTACGTCAAGCAGTTTATTTTTTGTAAATTGAATGATTTCTTTGATAAATCAACTAGAATACATATAAACTTTATCTACAGTGTATATTATCTAAGCATGTTGTGACTGTATTTTTGATGGATTAGTTTCAATAAACTATTTCGAAACTTTTTTATTTCCGGATTTCACAAACATTTTTTTTTTGCATAGTTTATATTTATTTGTTTTTTGTTTTTGTTTTGTTTACAGTTTACAAAAAAGTGTCTTACTAGGGTACCACATTCTAAAGTCACATTGTAAAATACTTCATAAGAAACATTTATTGTTGTATTTATTTGGAAAGTAAATCAGTTAAAATGTCCACACTTTTATAACCAGGGGATATTATGAATATCGTAAAACAAAAAAATATTTTGCATAAGAAAAAGAAAGTGAAAGCCAAACATTTCCCCAAACCAAATTAAACAAGTTTCACAAAACTTTTGTCGATAGATGGCAGTATATAGACGATTACATACGAGTACCTACATCAAAATTATTACCATTCCATACGAAGACAATACCGTTTCAGAGTAAAGTATAATGGAACTGTAAAAATATACGGTTTATAGTCAAAATAACTCTGGAGTATCAGCATCATCGTAAAAAACATTTTCAAGAAGAAATGTTATTTTTATTTTTTCTGAAAAAAAAAATATTTCTGAACAAAAATATAATTTTTATTTTTCAGAAATATGTATATATATTTTATTTTTTTATTCAGGGCATTAAAATAAAGAAGGAAAGACAGATGTTGGTGGCTCGTCCCACAAAATGTTTCATGTAACATTTGCTAATTACTAATTAATACATATATTTTTAAGAGCACATGCCACGGTCGACAAAATTTCTCAACTGTTAAAAAAATATCACTTTTCCGTCACTATATAGCGCTACCATCGTTCACCAATCTAAAAAAATTCAACAATTCATTTAACATTAAAATAGCGTAAGACTTGTCGTAATTTGTCAATGGCCAATTTGAAAATATTCACTAAAATTTCAACCTATTAAAAAGGTGTAGCTTGTTTACTGAATCTTTTATTTTGGTAGAGTGTTTAGTTTTATCTTTTTTACAAATGTTTAACATTTACTTGCCATTTGAAAATAACATTAGTTTTGAATAATATATCCGCTTGCGAAATACACGGTCGCGCGCTTGGAGTAACAATAAATGGAGAGAAAGATAGAACTAATTCTTTTTACCCAACCTACCGTACACTATGAGAAAGAAAGAGACAGCAAAATTTCCCTAATTATCATACCGCTTTAAAATATTGTAAAGTTCTTCGTGTCCCGCGTCTCCGTTGACTACGCCCACACGTTTTGATATGCGACATAAATGGACATAAGTCAACGGATTTTTAGGGTTTATGCTAATCTTTGTTTATAACAATACTATGAAAGAGTGGTTTTACGAATAAACAAAAACATTATGTCGACATGTGCTATGAATGGATGTATAAATACTCTAGCCCTAGTCCTAGCCAAAACTCATCAAAACCGACTACAGCAGCGCTCTCTCTTGTATATTATTGCTCTGAGGTCGCGTGAATAATCAATTAATAAGCGTGTAATCGTTGATATAATGTTATTCATTAGTAGCTAAGTGGACAAACGCGTCGGATTCCCACCCGAGCATAAATAAAAATTCGTTTTGATGATATCCTGAGAACATGTCTAAGCTGAGGCCGCTTGGATATTTGACATTTTTCTATAGAGGTAAGAGAGTCAATATGTAACAGATGTACGATGTCAAGCTTCTCGTCTCCTGACTCCTGAAACCTTTTGAAGAACTTCATTTTGTCATCCAGTTGCCCGTAACATTGGCATATACTTATCACAAGTGCTAAACAACTTCATAAGCTTTATAGATATCTAAAAAAACGTCTGTCATCACTGGTCAGTTGTTTATTTAATATACATGTACGCCAAAGGGGCTATTTATTACAATATTTGAATGTTACATAATATGGTACATATTTTATATTGAAAATACAGTTAATAATCAGTAGTGATTGCTGTGTTAAATTAAGGCAAATAAAAAAAGATAAATAGATAAATAAGTTAAAAGTTTGAAGAGGCATGTAAGATAAAGCATTTTCAATAAAATACAGATTTCAGGATAATATAGCTACTAGTAGGTACACTTTGTTAATGATAAGATCCATGTTGTCATCCAACCTCCTATTGGAAAAGAACATCAAGTAGAAGAAAAAAAAAATTAAGTAACATTTTGCGAGGTAAACATTGAGTAAATGATGAAATAAGAAACTAATCGATTTTGAACTAAAGTAAAGCAACATTATAACAGGTGATACGGAAAATAATTTTAGAAATTGATTAATTTTATTTTTACTGTCATACATTTGAGATATGTAGTATCGTATTTTTGTACCAATGACCATCTACAATAATTTGAAATGCCAATTATAAAACTGTTGTTCATGTTTTAGGAGATAGGTATATGGTCCGTTATTTTGTTTTCCTGAAAATAGATAGATGGACACTAAACTAATTATTGAGCTGGAAGATATACGATTTGGACAAATAAAGCGGCCAAGGTATGATAAGGCCTTGAAGGAAATCATTTTCATAGTTGGGGATGCTGTGTGGGGGTAGATTTGAGGAAAGGAAGAAGTGAACCTAGGTCTTGAAGAGGACTATGTTATAGGAGAGAGGAAACACAGAGACTTGCAAAATATTCCACAGCCGAGTCGTAGAAGCGACTCGTTCTCATGTGTCGATTGTCAAACCGTATACAAATGTTGGGTGTGTATTTAGTTAGTTTCCCGGCTGTGTACCAATGACGCAAGTTTCTCGGTGCACTCCCACCTGACGTCTGTGCTCCAAAGAGAGTCAAGAGTTTTTTTTTCAGATATGTCGGGGTTCTGGACCAAAGGTGGCTGCCAAATTCAAAAGTGGGGCACTCTTGCGATTTGCACAATGTAAGAAATTTATTAAGAAATTAATATTATATAAATAATTAAATATGTGTTTTACCATTCTACTTTCTTTGCAGTTGTAAGGAACATTAAAGAAAACTATTAAAAAAATAAACACATAAATATGTGTGTGTGTGTGTGTGTGTGTGTGTGTGTGTGTGTGTGTGTGTGTATATATATTTAGTGTCATTAGTAAGATTGAGGTAATTTTAATACATTTTAAATAAAATACAAATAGATGCATTATATACGAGTATCTACACCAAATATTATTGAATAGTAACTTAAATGGAACATAACACACTAAACAATTGGAAATAGACGTTCAATCTAATGCTGTATGACATAGGACAGTGCATGTCGAGGCTGAGTAAATCCATAATATTACTAAAGTATGTACGCACTTTATTTCTATAGAAGACATTGTTAAGGAAGACGCTGCATCTTATGGTCTAAAAACCTACGTGACTGAGTTGTTCCGGGATGCAACATGCAGGCTGAAGATTTCCCTGACGCTAGCCAACCTCCAATAGGAGAGAATATTAGAAGAAGAAAAAGAATATTGATATGAAAACACGGAATAATATTTTTTTTCGAAATGCATGTATGTACATGCTCCTAATTAAAAATAATGATAATGATCTTAAAAACATAATTTGGTTTTTTTTAAATTGTTTTGATTACATATTACCAAAAATATATTAATTGATACCTGCGTAGTGACTTTTGAAGGTGCTGATTAGCAGAGGTACGACAGCATTCAGCAAATAAGGACATCTGACTTTATCTAGCGAGATAATGGAATGTTACAAGTAGGCTCCGGAGGTAGCGGATCGCTCAGTTGCCTGATCGTGTCTGGATTAGGTGGTGACTTCTTTATTTTACCAAAATGACGGAACCCGAGAAAAAAGTTCCCCTTAGTGAAAACTCTTCGGACGATGATACTGGTAAATAAACAATTAATTATTTTGTCAATCGGCTTAGCGTTGGTCACTGACATAAAAAAAATATTAATTTCTTAAAATCTCTTTTACACAACTGCTTATATTTTTAATATTATTTGATCCAATCAAAAGCGATGTGATTCTACACCATTAACGACTCAACACCTAAAATAGGTTACGTGAAAAACATTGATAAAGGTTTTCCTCAATCGTTTATTTATAATCGATATACTCCTTCCTAATCATTTAGTATTGTTAGTTTATTGTTTCGATTTAACTTAAGTTAATACCAATAATTCATTTTTATTCCCTCGTTTATTTATTCAGCGGCTTTTTTTCTGGATGCTTCTGTTTTTGCTGTCAATATATTACAAAATTTTTCACTAAAAAACTTTTGAAAGATTATAATAATATCGTAAAAAATACATATAGGTACGAAGTTAATCTATTAGTATTTTTTACAACAAAAAAAACACTTAGAATTATCACAGTTCATTTTGGAGAACATTTTATTCAAGATTACAATCATAATATTGTTGTTAATTAATTTTAGAGTACAAAAGTTAGCAGAATCACTGAAATGTGATTTCTGGAAAATACTATGTTTCTCGTATCTATATCTATAATACCATTGACAATTTTATAAATAAAAGTCAAGTCAAAAATAATTCTTCGATCTGAATGTTTTAATAAATGTAATTCTTTCATTATTAATTATTACCTTAGCTTTGAATGGCTGATTGATTCGTTTGTTTTCAAATATTAATTCCTTTAAATGAACAGAGCGAAGCAACATTTATTATTTAAGATGCCGTATTTTCTCTCATTTCGTTATTCCTCACACACGGTAATCAAAGTTATTTATGGGAACAGAGGGGAAACAATTAATTATAATAATCAATCCGATATGGCTGATACAGAACAATGTGTTCTTAACATATAATTTGCAGTTAGGTACTCTCCATGATATTTTAACGATTTCATTATAATGTGCGCGTTTATTAAAGTGTGGTGGTATTATAAAAAATCAAATGGTGACAGAATATCATCTGAATAGCTTGTGTGTCCTTGTAAGGGGTGAACAGTAAATTCATGACTAATTACGTACTATTTTTTAATACATTGAAAGCGCGCTCATTGCCTGGCTTTTGATGTTGTATTTAAATATGATCCCTTTTAAAAGTATGGGTTACTGAAAGATAAGAACTAAAAGGAGAATGCCAGTGAATCATCAAGCTAATAGAAAGTTCCTCTATAATGACATTTAGCCTCAAGAGTGGTGTTTTAAAAGGCACCTCGTGTATCAAAGGGCGCTCATTAAAAGTTTAGCGGTAATGGTGTGGAGTGATGGGTCACCACTTTGCAAAGAGAATGCCCACGCTATAATTAATTCATTAATTCTACCTTCAGTCAAAACAGCAAGTTGGCAATTCAAAGGATATAAGGCTATGCGCCTTGTTAAAAGTAATATTAACGGATTTGCGAATATCATAAATATGTGTCGAATTCATAAAATATGCCAAATTCATTAATATGTTTTATTGTATTGAAGTATTTTCCAACGAAATTGATATTGCATGTGATCTTCATTTGAAGATTATGGGGAATTCCAGACATACATGAAACAATAAATTATTTTATGATAAAGATCTCATCGCCGATGGGGTAATGAATGACTATCCATATGACGTGCAAAATATCATACAAGTGTGTACATTGTTTGCAAGATAATATACAGTTTACCAAAATAATTATCCTCACTTTTGGATGCACAAATATAAAAAAATAAATGCATTAATTATGCAACGATTTATTTTATTTTAACTACCATATATGAACGACTTTTTCACAGCGGTAATGTTCAGTTTTAATAAAGTGATTCCATTCAAGAATTTGGTTGAAATGTATCACTTTGGCTTATTACATAAATTAAATATTGGAAAAGATTTTTATGTTTTTTTTTTTTTATTATTATTTTTTATTATTATTATTATTTTTTTTTTTTTTTTGATTTATTTTATTATTATTTTTTTGATTTATTTTAATTCAAAATATTGGGTTTATAATTTCAATTGTTATGATTTTTAAATATTACAAAGTATTTTATTTCTGATTTGAGCCGCTGTTTTCTGAACTCATACCTACACAAAGCTCATACCACTCGGCCAAAGGGTTTACCAATGCTCTACTATTCCTTTTTTCACAGCTGAGATCCTGAAATGTTACCCACCTAACGATTTCAATTACTGACTGGTATTCATCACTACAATTTAAAATAGCAAGATAAAGAGAAAAAATCTGTAAAATATTGATAATGCATTGAAAATGGAACTGGATTTTCCAAATTTCAATGAAAATGGTACGTTTCTCAGTCACTTAACCCCTCTTCGGAAGGGGAGTGTTTAGAGTCTAAACACTTTAGACCCCAATTAAAGCTCTATTATCTTAATGCATGCAATCTGGCAGGCTTGTTACATAACCCAGTGATATTACCGGGTGGTCTTTGTCTCTGTGTACAGACGGAATATTCAACTAACGACTATCATTAGCTATGTACGAAAGAAAAAAAAAACTTAAATAAAAATCAATCGACAAACTATTCATTTATAAAAATCCATGGTAAAATATATTAAAACGTAAGTACTGTGTACCTATACTCGAAACGTAAATGTAAAACTGAAAGCGCTTTGCGCTCGCATTATTGGCTATCAATGCTGACTCCCATGGCAAAAAGTTCAGCTTAGAATTTTTTTACTCACGTTCTGAAAGAAACATCAGACGTTATGGGTTCTGATTGCCAGATATTTTTATGCAACAGACAACTGACGCACTATCCACCTTTGATTCAATTGACATACACACGTCTTCAAATCCGTTTCAAGATCGATTAGCAATTGTAATGTTCACGATAAAACGATTTTTAATTATATCTATGTATTTATGAGAAAATATTTAAATGCAGAAAAAAATTATGTGTCGTGGCCTTCAGAACACAGTGCAGCTGATTGGTAGATATTGTCAGTAATATCAAGTGTAATAAAGGAAATCGCCAAATATTTAGTGCGATATTTTTTCAATCAAGATAAGCAGATGGGATGAATTATGGGTTATCATTTATCATTAGGGAGACTTGAGAGAATGTTTGAACACCGATTAGGATGATATTACTCTTACGGGAATATTATGAAACATCGACTATTTCATTTTATAACAGCATAAATACCTTTCTACCTGTTCGCGTGTTATTTATAGCAGGATTGTTACTGATATTTGTTGGTGAATTAGTGTTATTAAAAATGTTGTTGTTTTATTGTCTCAACGACCTATGAGCAATACTGCCAAAACAATCAAATTGTTCACGAGATACAATAAGCTAATTGACTTCAATATATAATATATTATGTGGGTTTCTTGGATCAACGTTAGTGTACATTGTATTTTTTATTTTTTCTCTAAATCACTAGTATAAAAAAATAGATTGTTAAAAATAAGTATGGTGTTTTTAAAAATCATTTTTCCTCGCAGCAACTCGGCTGTGTAACGGATTTTTTTGAACCCGAGTATACCCCCAAGATCCGGGTTCACGCTTTACTCTCATCCCTCCAATTTTATAGATGCGGAGTTAAAATGAAATATATTTAAAAAGGTATCGATACCAAAACTTACCATATTCAAGTATGTAATAGTCTTTCAATTGTGACATATGCATACTCAAGATGATGGTGAGTGGATACACGAGTGTGCTTAGAAAACTGTCGCTTTACTATATTATCTCCAACGTTTTTTTTATTTTTATTTATATTAGTGCATAATATTCCTGTACAATACAATATTCCTGTCTTTGAATATTCTGACATCTTCCTCTCTTTTTAGTAACTCGGCCTGTTCAGGGGATTTCCCACTTAGAGTACACTTAGGGTTCTAAGATTTAATACTCTGTTGCTTTTGAGTGTCAATGCTTCCATTTTATGCCTCAGTACATAATATTTAATAAGTGTATTAATAGTAAATCGGTGATGAGTATATCTTTTAATCAACGTTGATTTCCTCTTTCGTATGACATATCTATGATATCCCAGACTGTAACTATTAAGAAATCAGTGAAACTTTTTATTTATTTTTAGCCATTTAAAATGTTTACATAGTTTAGCACTTATTTTTATATAAGGCCACTTAATCTAAATATAAAAGTTATCTGACTATTTACATAAGTTGTAGATCGGTATCTCTTCCTGAAGAGTACCTAATTCACATACAAACCCTTCGACAATATTTTTTTTATTTGTTTTTTTTTTATGGGAGCAGTCAAAATATTTACGGTTTTTGAGAATTACAAGCTAGTGGAAAAATACGCCACTGAGAAGAGTATCAGCTAATAAAAAAAACAAAACAGTTTTTTTTTAAAATCGTTGTGTTTACGGGAAAAAAATCACGAAGTTCGCGTGAATTTGAATTAACACTGGGTTTCGGAGAGTTATATTAAATTATTATGTTTGCGTAATAAAATTAAGAAAACTTTTCAATGCCATTTTCACTACTTGACATGACTATGAAAAATGTTATCTCCACAAGATAAAAAATAAAATGTCCTTAAGATCATCGATATGAATATTTTATAGCGTTATTGTTTTGTAATTTAGATACCTTCTATTATGGACGTAATGTTTGCAATATACTATGGGTAGGTGTTAAGAACTGTTAGATCTAGGATCCGACATTCAATCAAAGCATGTACCTATACTCTTTAATATAAATAGTATGTTTATGTAGATGTAAATTGCTTGAACATGACATCAATTGCAGCAATTAAATAATATGAACATGTGTCCTTCTTTCATATCTGTGCATTGTATTTATTGCTTTCAGCACGGAATATTCCATACCTAAAAAGTGATAAATTTTGTTTTTATTTATATATTATATATACATAATATTTCGTTAAACAGTTTATAAAAAAGCCCATTGTATGATTCACAACATAGTTTCTATTTTGAAGTAAAATTATAATTTAGACATATCCAGAACGATAGACCAAAGAGGCGTAGGGAAAAACCACTGTACCTCCATAGAAAAAAAATTCTTGTGTCCCTCAGGTGAAGACATTAGATGTTATGGTAGAATAAAATTTAACAATTTATTTATCATTTATTTATAGAGGGTAACATTAATAGCCAACATAATCTGGAGTTACATAAAGTATTTAACTCTGCTTGCCACTACGAATATAATAGTACAATAAATTATGAGAATCGCGTGGACTTTGAGATTAGGGTGTGAATGAAGTACTGTACATGTGTACATGAATACCTATTTATGTTTCATGAGGTGCATTCAACTGGTCAAGTACACATCATTGCTTAACTTGTAGAGGACTGAGCATGTTTGATATGTTTCCTGAAAGTCGTGAAGAGAGTGCCTGAAAGTGGGAAAAGTGTAGGAAGAATGAGTATTCAAAATAAATATTATTAACACTAAAACAACGAGGGGTTTGCCCGAGATTCACATATCAATAAGTTTTGATAAAACTCTAACAATTTTTTTTTCGAAGATGCACTTGTGATGTAAGTAATTTATATTCTAAATCAATAAACATTGACCCTTACCATTCACAGTTTTACCCTAGAACAATTACCAAATTTTCCAAAACGTTTTTTTAGAAATAACGTGAGCGGTAAGGACAAGATTTTATTTTTCTGTGCGATGAATTAGTTACTTCCCGATAAACCTGTGGCAAAACATTTGAGATTGTAGTAATATATTCATCAAAAATAATAAAAATTAACGCCTCGGGCAGAACACTCCTTCTAGGCCTGCTACAGCAAACTCGACCCTATGCCTTTCCTAGGTATAATGCGAATATCCACCAATAAGTCCACCTTTGTCTTAGGCCGTTTTTGGCTCAGTCACTGCTAGCAGTTGGCATTGGCAGTAGTCATCGAGTCTGTGCTTATCGTCAGTGTGAAGAAATATATTTTAACGAATTTTTGGTGAAATTTTATGTGTTTTTTAACATATTGACTTCACCTACCTGTGAATAGAGGGCTGCTGCAATTTTATAGAACGTAAACGAATGCAAATTAATTTGATTTATTTCAAAGTCTCCTTCCATATTTTGGCAACGCCCCTCACTGATTACTTTCAGTGTGGTGTGTTCTTTCAATAAATATATTTTCAAATGTACTTCTCCAAGAACAAAGAAATTTAGCTAGTTTTGTGAATCGTATCGCAAACTAACTAGATAAAAATATAATATATCTATAATATATAATATAATATATATTCCACTAGGTAACAAGTGTTTTTTTATTCGTCAAACTAATCCCAGCCGCAATCTCCGAAATCCTTCTCTTACACTTAGTTGATTGATTAGAGTTCATTAAATGTTTTAATCACCCTTTGCCTAATCCTCAAATGTTACTATAAATCCTCAATTATCAGCTGTCAACTCTCACGTAGGAAAAAACATGTTGATTAAGCTATGCTACCAATTAATCGCAGTTTGATGAATAGAGCGCACAATAATATATTCACATGCGGGAGATAAGCGTTGTCATTAAAAAAATTGTAATAAATACATTTCGATAACTTAATATTGATTACGTAGGTATTTATCATTGGCGTTTCTATTTTGATTTTCTAGAATAATTACCTAAATAAAGGTATCTCTAAATCCACTTTTTTATAGTAAAAAAACTCTTTATTTGGAAATGGTGACAAATGTGATTGACAATCATTGCATAACACAGCTATTTTTATAAATATTTATGTGATACCGCATAAAACTTGTCAGTGCCAGTATAGCTATAGCTCATCCATTATGAGAATTTGTTGAGGCTGATGGAACTTCTTTTTTTTATATTAGATGTTTAACATAAGAAGAAGTCGTAAAAGCGACCCGTTCTCATGTATTGAAAAGATTACAATCCGTTTGTTATGATAGGAGAACCTATCAAACGGACCGCCCGTTACTGGGGTGGGGGAAAGAGAAGGAAAAGAGGAAGGTTCTGAGATACTTGCCTAGCCATTCATACGTGGTCACTAAACACAGCTAAAGCTATTTAAGGCAACTTTCCGATCACGCATAGTGGTCTTTTACCCTGGACCGAGGTGCAAATATAATTTATACTATTTTGAAATAATTTTTATATGTTTAAAATAATATTTTAAAATTCCGGTTAGTAGCTGAGTGGACAAACGCGTCGGATTCCCAACCGGGCGTCGTAAGTTTAATTTCTCTGCTAGCTAAGTCCTCCATCATTGCACAAGCAACATTTTTCGCTTATTATGATGGTAGTAGGAGTTTTTCAAACATTGTTGTCAAGGTTCAGGTTATTTGTAACCCGGGAATATTTGTCTTTCTTTAAAAAAAAATATATACATATATGTTTTTCGATTTTTCGCATGCAGTGTTTGAAACGCGACAATTTTTGATTCTGACACAAAAAGCTTTCCTTTCGTATGAGTCATTGTAAATTGTATTCATCAAATTTATAAAATTTGAGCCATACGAAAAATCGCTAAAATGGGATGAAAACCACTGAGCGCCACTTTCATTTAAGCAGCATACCCGTACATACATTAATACAAAGTTTACGCATCGAGGTTTTCAGCGCAACTCGCGTTATTTACGTGGGTTTAGAAGATAGTATGGGTGATATTATTACACAATGGCGCTCGGGTAAAGGCACCTTAATTAGTTCAATGATTAGGAGTGTACCTAACGGACTACAATTGTGTCATATTGGTGCGCTTTGAAGTACCTTTGATTTAATTCCACGGACTTTTTATAGATATAATTATGTACGCTTATGAAAGTTTGACATAAACAAGATAAGCGCTTCAGCATAAAATTGAATAAGTCGAATTGGATGAATGTAAAATTTAAAAAAATCTCTTACAAATTTTTATTAGAGCTACCTAAGAAAAGCCAACGAAGAATGTTAATCGCTTAACAGATTTTTATTTAAAATCTATCACTTCAACATACTTGTCTTAACCCTTTACGTGCGAAATAAGATTTCATAAAAAGTCATGAAATAAGTCAAATATTCAATGAAAAATAAAGTTGAATTTTGAAACATGTGCAGAATGACCCACAATTCAATACATCTATCGTAAAAAGTATTTTTTTCGACGAAGGAATGGCGGAATACGAAACAAAATTATATTCAATATAGTATTCGGATAAACTTGCATCTCGCACTTAAGCGACGTGTTTTTTCAGGGCGTGGGATAAATCCGCATCTAGCACTTAAGAGCCGTGCACGGTGATGCGGATATATCCGCACCTCGCATCTAAAGGGTTAAGAAGCAAAAACTCACCAAAGGTTAGCTATGGCGTTACGAAATTTTAACATATCTCAGAATTTTCTAGACAAACGCAATTTTATTCAGTAAATTTTTTAATCTCCTGTGATAGTCAAAACGTCATAATATAATATTTATTTATTAATTTATAAACTAACGGACTATTGTCCAATTACAAAAAAAAAATACACAACACGAAATGGAAAAAAGAGCAACAGAGAAAAAACAGCACATAGATAATATTGTAAAGAAGCAATGATAAAAATAGAACAAAATATACATTAGAAAGAACATTCAAGTCAAAACCAAGGTCAAGTCAGAGTTTTATAATATATATATACAGGATATATTTTTTCAAATCCTATAGGTATTTTATTTTTTCAATAATTCATAAATGCGTTCACTTTTCATCTTGGCAAGTCAAGTTATATCCCGTAAATGTTCACAGGTAACCACTAGTTATAACTTATAAGTTTTATAACGTATCAGCCACCTATTGCTCGTGATGGACGGCTGTTGCCTATCTCTGAAGTCGTCATAACTTGAAATAAAGTATTATCTTTATTTCTTGATGATAATCTTCTCGGAACTCGTAGATTCGGTAGTCAATGCCACCGTAAAATTATCACGTTTCTCTGGGAGAAAAAATATGGCCAATACTTTTAATTAAACTTAAATAGTAATAGTCTAACAGGTACTGCTTCATATAATCGCTGGAAAGGCAAAAGGGCTTAAGCGACACTTGGTTCAAAAATGAGTTAAATATGCAGTTTGGATCAGTTTTTTTTCTGCATCGAATGCTCTGATACTCTTGTTTGATTCTAAAGACCTTTGTTGCCTTTCAGCCATCTAAAATATATTTACCATTTGTGAGAAGGCTTGTGCTCAGTGAGGGCATTGAGTTACGTGAATTGAAATATTTTTTCAAAATCCAACCAGATACTGAAGACTTATGAATTTAATTGTAAAACAAAAAACTTTGAAGTGCTCTGGTGTAAATATCCTAAAATGGCGCTTCATCCCTTTTGCCTTTCCGATGACTTCATAGATAAACATATACCAGTAGTAATCAACGGTTCATTCAGAATATATTTTTTTAAGGACATAATTTTACATATTTTTTACCGAAGTTTCATATTGTTTATATTATGTATTAAGGAGAAAGAAAGCGCATATTGCAGACTATAATAAAACCCTACTTTGTTTATGTGTTAGTCTCCGTGATATAGTTGTTTGCACAATCGAACTCGTGTCCGGGGATCACAAATATATACATACATAATTAAATGGTTTCATAACTGTCGGAGCGGAGTTTGAAAAAATTTTACCGAAGTTTCATATTGTTTATATTATGTATTAAGGAGAAAGAAAGCGCATATTGCAGACTATAATAAAACCCTACTTTGTTTATGTGTTAGTCTCCGTGATATAGTTGTTTGCACAATCGAACTCGTGTCCGGGGATCACAAATATATACATACATAATTAAATGGTTTCATAACTGTCGGAGCGGAGTTTGAAAATATTCACACGATGTTGTGGTATCCATGCAACAAACCAATACGCTTAATGACACCCACTGAGAAATTGTTTTCGGATTATGTTTTGGAAATTATATAGACACTTAGACACAAGTAATAAATAATTTATTTGCATCCTAATAAATAACTCATGTGTTATCTTTAATAAATACTATGTCACATTGAAAAGTGATCTCGCTTATGCTGCAGCTTTACACGTAACTTGTATCACAGCGATAGAGGGCATTAAACACTTTATCTTTAGTACTAACAATACGATTAGGATTAAGCTTTAGGTAGATTCTTTGATAACAATTAATGGGAACTTCGTATCCATAATGTATAATACAGATTTAAGATGAAACACCACTCTATTATTAAATCGGCGAAGGTAGTTTCCAAAAAAATGGGAGGAGACATTCAAATAAAACTAATTAATTTACATCCGTTCATGTTACATCGTACATGGTCTATTAAATTGCAAAAAATTACATTAACCCGTTATGTACAGGTATGTGAAGCCAATATAACTTTTTTTTAAGAATTTAAATAAATTGAGTATTTAAACTGGCGATAAGCACAGATCTGACGTCTCTATCTGCCGACTCTCGAGCGGAGACTGATCCAAAAACGGCCTTAGGTAAAAAAAGATGGGCTGAAAAAACGAATATTTTCCGCAAGGCGTATATGAGGGTCATAGGGTCGAGTTTTCTGTAGCAGGTCTAGAAAATTTTTCTGCCCGAGGTGTTTATTTTTATTAATTCTAATGAATTTATTACTATAGTCTCGACTATTTTTTCATGAAAGTCACGGGAAGTAACTGATTCATCGCACAGAAAAATAAAACATTATTCTTATGTTATTGCTGCAAAACGATTTGAATATTTTGGAAATTGTTTTACGGTTTTTGTCACATATTTATCAGAATTCATTCAAGTGTAAATTGGCTGGTTTGGTGGTATTTTTGATACCGACTTGGTGGAGAATATCATTTCTAAATCGCAAATTCGCTTGGAAACACATTTTCTCAACTGGTAAACACTCGGTCGCATTAAAAAGTTACAAAGAATATTTGTAGTCATGCAAGTCGTGTATTATTCATAACAAATACAGTATGTTTTTAATAAGTTTAAAATGCGACAACTACAGTCTACAAATGTTAGTAAATTAAAGGACTTCTTGACAGTTTATACTGATCTAAGTGAACATTCTCCATAGCTACTATTCTCTAATTCTCGCTCCACTCGCCATATCACGCAATGTTCCCGTGTAGTCTTTTTCAAGTGTAAATACTGCAGGAGAATTCTTACTATCCGGAACCAGTGTGACTTTTACGTTGGATTTTACTTTCCTTTGATTCTCTTTTCCTCGTTCACCTACTTTATTTCTTCAAACTTAAGAATACTTATTTCGCTTTCTTACATTGGTCTTCTTTTCGGACCATTTTATAATTTATAATAGACGAACAAAGAATAACCGAATAAATGTCTCGATTGTGCGTGTTTGAATTTATATACCATTTCAATACAATTGAGAACTAGATAAGGATGATAATATCTTCACCGATAAATAACAGAAGTCTGACTGCAAGATAACTCTAGTTTTAATCACATTCCTAAAAACAAAAAAAAAATGTTTTCACTTTTTCATAGAATATAAGATAGCCATAGTATTGGTTGCGTAGTATCTCCCGATAAACTTTATCTGGAGTGGGCAATCAATTGTACCCAACTTACCTGGCAGTAGTATACTATGCAGCAACAACAGCTTATCAAACATGATGAAATGCGTATGAAACGTTTTGTCATGGGCATTATTAAAAAAAAAAACTGTACATATTTCTATGCCTTTACATTTTTATATTACTATATTCTCCGTACATATTTATATAGTTTTCTTACATGCTATTATTATATTGATAGACACCTGCTATTTATCGATATAACACTGCATTAAAACCAGGGAATGCTTTTATGTGAATACCGCACAAGAGTTCCAACTGCCCACAACTGTCCGGAGCCAGTGGGACTATGGCATTCCCAATTGGGTTATGTTGTGTGACTGAATATAGTGAGGAAGGGAAGGAGATGGAGAAGAGGAAGGTCGAGAGGTAGCTGGTTATATATATCTGGTCACCGAACATGGCTTATCTGCCAATAAATAATAAATTAATTATTGAAAATAATATAATGAATAATTTAATCGATCTCATACTTCTTTTGAAAATTATTAATATATATATTTTTTTTTTAATTTCCTTCAATTTCGCTGCCATCTTTGTATGGTATTATTGATATTTTTTTAACAATTAATATAAAAATAATAAGCGTAAAAACATTAACGTTAGTTCTAATTTAATAATAATAAATCAATTTAAAAAAACCTCTGACCTTCAAAAAAAAAAAAGCCGAGCTACCTAACTCTACTAGGCGACTGGTTCTGCGGACTTGTTTTGTGAACGTACGAATATATTCTGAACAATCTGAACTAAGTATGGGAAGTACCGGCGCGTGACGACAATCTGCTCCTATCTATTCTTATCTCTTGATTTATGTGTCTTTTAAACATTTAATTACTTTTCTTAAGCCCTTAATAAATTCTTCTCGGTGAAGTATGTAATATAAATTAGTATCGTTATTGCGAGCATAAATTATTATTCATTAACTTTTTGCGAATATTCACAACGCATTTTCACTGACAATAATACATTAAGGCATGCGTATTTGATGGATAAATTGAAGATTTGGTTTTGAAGTGGGTAATTTCATCGTTATTTAGAATTCCTCTTAATCAAGAGCAATTTTCAACGCTCAGTTTTTGTCTTATTGTGATACTTTCGTTTTGTATTACGTTTCCACCAACTAAATTCTTAGTATCCCTTAGTAAACCCTTGACACTGTGGAGAAACGGATTGCAATTGTGGAGCACAGACATCGGGCGGGAATGCTTTCCTTGTTCTACCGGTATTTCGATGGAAGATGCTCCGAGGAACTCGCGTCATTGGTCCCTTCGGCACCGGTGCATAGTCGGGAAACTCGCCAAACGCGCGGCCAACACTTACATGGTCGATATTCAATACACGAGAACGGGTCGCTTTTATGACTCGTTCTTATATTCAACAGCTCGGCTGTGGAACGATTTTCCGATTCTCTTTTAACATGGGTTTCTTCAAGATCCAGGTTCACTTCTTGCTTTCCTCAAAAAGACCCTACACACAGCATCCCTAAGGCCATGGGGTAAATTATTTCTCTCAAGACCTCCAGTGTGGAGATAGTGTAAAAATAAAATAAAAAGTTAACTTCTGAGGAAGGTACCTATTCTCTTTTTTTTACGTGGTCGATGACCAATCCAGTCGACTTGTGGAAGGATGTAAAGATGCTTACGAGGGGCCGATGGGTAATGGAACGTATTTCTTAGATACTCTTATACATCCCAGTTCCTGCAACATTATCTCGGGCTTAGTTTCATCCATGGCTTTGTATTATCACTACATTTGTTTAGCAGAATTTTATTTTTCTAACGGAGTATTACTAAACGTTTTTCGTTCAAAATTGTTTGTGAGTCAGCACTGTAGATATGTTGATGTAACCGTTGAGAGGTTGTATTATTATTAGCAATAGCTAAATCTGTGTTTTAATTAATAATCTTCAACATCTGTTTTAATTCTCAACTCATGTGAGCCAGTCAATCTTACCTCATCTAATGACTGTAATTCTGTATGTCGGCAACATTATTAAATCTTTAAATTATTGTTTGTTTTATAACTCTTCGCGGTCATAATATTATTTTCGGGTAGTTTTCAAAGTGATAATATGTTGATTAATGCTTAGGGGCTATTTCACCACCTCTCAATAAGCTGTCAATAAGAGCTACCCATATGATAGCGTATGTTATCCATTTCACCACCACTGCGTAACCCTATCCACCACGTAAAGTGTCTGTTAAAATATTCACTGCTCAAACCTACGATTTGCTGCTACCCAGTAGTTATTATCTACTGGTTTAAAATGGCGGCGAACTGTTTTGACACTTGACAGCTGGCGGGTCTAGTAGGCGAGTTTTCTGTTGAAGTTTACTTTTTACTATAATTATGGAAGTGGTTGAAGATCCAAATATCATAAACGAACATGACATGGCGGAAAGACATAGACGACATGTTTTAAGAGCCAGAGTCAATTTTTTATACGTTTTTTTAACGGCATTGTATTGACAGACGTGACAGCAGACGGGATAACATAATTAGGAGCTAACTAACGAATGTGAAACGCTCGCCAGTTTAACGCCATGTTATTCCGATGATTAGAGTTATTCAATGAATAGTTATTCAACAGCCCTAAGGGGCTATTTCACCACCTCTCAATAAACTACTATTCATTAGATAACTCTAATCATCGGAATATTCGTTAATTAGCTCCTTCCGCAAGTTTGGCTGGCAACGCCGCTTTTTTTCAAATATGATGTGTATGTATGGGTATCGCTACCGCTATGCTAACACAGATGTACTGCTTGCATACAGCATGTTTAAACTTTTTTTTTACTACAGAAAAGAAAATTCCAGTGACTTCCATAAAGTTCAAATTAAAATTAGACACTATAAAACTATTCGAATATTTAAATGCTATGATCGTACACATTTGTTGTCCCTTTCTCGATAATAAAAATAAACAGTCATAAAATAGACAAAATACTGTTACTCAGTGACGTTTGGCAAGGTCATCACTGTCGGAAGTGAATACTCGTAAATATGCACCAATACGCACAATGCTAAGTTTGTGTTGTTTTGGTCAACTATAATTGCGCGACCGACGAGCTACTACCTAATGTAAGAAAATAATCAATCTTGTATTGTTTGATTCCCAAGCGTTTTGGTCTGACTGTTGTTTTCATTTTGGGCAAATCATATTATTTTTATCATTGAGTGCTAAGGATGGAGGTTGCATGGTATGGTTAAAACTAGTAGTAGACAGATAGAATAAAAAACTTTCACTGTAATATAAATTATGTGTATTTTGCTATTGTTCTGAAGGAATAACAATTAATGTAACTAATAACAAAATGTTTAGTTTCAGAAGAGCCTCCGAAAGCCGTATTTGACGAACTGGAATCATTAGAAAAGGTAAATTTAACATTTTTTGCGAACAATAATATATTATATAATCACTATTGGCTATGAAATTACATTTTAAAACACTCACTGGCTGAATTCAAAAGTCTACCAACCCGCAAATTTCAATCCTGAGGTAATCAATTTTTTTTATTTAAATAAAATCAGTTGTTTCAGTTTTGATTTCAGTCATTTTGTGTAAATGCATCTATTAAACTAAAGTGCTCATAATAATTTAATTGCGAATGATATAACAATGATATAAATAATGTATGTATTTAACATGCTTAGTAATGTTAAAATAAGTCTCGAAACACATGCACATATTTACATAATAAAACTACACACTCGTATGTATTTAATCCGATAGTAGGGAGCGATTAGGCGTGGAAATTTGATACGGTCAATAAAACTCAATTCAACGTGTTAGTAGTGGGAAACTATTGATTATAATAAACATAACAAGGTTATTATAGCTTGTAAGCATTACCAAAGGTTTTTATATTTATAAATCAGCAGTTTTAAATAACTGTGGCAAGGTTGTTTAATTCAGGCTATCTACCCAGGTAACTAGCTTTAACCAAGGTTTATGTTTAGCAAAAATAATAATAATGTTTTTTAGGGCGTTTTAATAGGTAAAAGGGCGGAAGCGTCATTTTGGGAAGTTTACACCAGAGAACTTTAGAAAGTTAACTCAAGTAACTCAAAGCTCTCACTAAGTTATCTGAAGCGACAAAAAGCTAAAAAAAAAGCCCCAAACTTGTGTGGCTTGAGTCAAGTCTTCTCCCAAACGGTAAATATATTTTAGATAGCTGAAGTGCCACAAAAGTCTTTAGAATAAAACGAGGGTCAGAGCATTCGATGCTGAAAAAAAACTGCATATTCAATTCATTTTTCACCAAAGTGTCGCTTAAAGCCTCTTGCCTTTCCAGAGACGGTATGCTACAATATCCAAACCGAAAAGTTTTAAATGGGAGAACAGAGTTAAAAACATCATATACACCGGATATAACAACCGTTATGTTAAAAAACGCTTTCACAATTGCTAATAAATTCAAAAACCATGCAAGTAATTCGAGCGTTTTGTAACTCTACAAATTAGTTGATATTTTGTAGTTATGTTCAGAGTGAATTGGTTGAGTTCAATACAAAAACGCTTATAGTAAATTACACCAAGTAAACAATTGATTCAATCAACACTGAATACAATTTATAATATACGCACTGAGTTTTACTATGCATGTTTTGTTAAATTCCGAACATTTGTATTCATACTATCTTTACAGATGCTAGTAATGCCTCTTAGATTGAATGATTGAAAAAAAAATTGCCACTTTCATATTGAATTTATAACTTCTTCCAAATGCGATTGGTATATAATTATTACTACTCGGCAAATTTTCGTTTAATAAATAACGCAATGGGTCAAAATGTTAACCATTCGTTTAATTTATATTTTTCAAAGAATAATGCCGTTGTTATATCATTATCTAAATTCAAAATAACGCTTTTGTCGTAAACTAGATACGTAAAACAACATTAATAAATGATCCACAAATTAAACCAACTGAATCATAATGCATACATTAAATTTTATGAAGCAGCAAACACCTTCACACCTCTGGCTTAGTGAAATTTGTACAGCTTCTGCTGTGTGGAATTTCTAGCTAAAATAATATTTTTCATCTCGCAAAGTCATTTACGTCGTGAGATTTGGATATCTATTTCTGTCCAACAGTGACAGCGGCGTTTAGAAACATTTTTTAGAAGCTTCGTTAGAGCCTTGACATGACAACCGATAGAGGGAGCCATCTAGTCCTAAAAACGGCCCCTGAAAGTGGTTGGTACTCTTGACTGTCCAAAAAGCCAAAGTTACCATATCGTTTGATTCATTTGCTCTACCACAGAACAAAAATAGCAACAAGCGAAAACACTCGTCATGGCAGCATTGGACTTCTTGCAGGGTTTCGTTTATAACAAAATGGAATCAATTCTTATGTTATTACAATATTTTCATGTTGTTTTTTTTTTAAATATATTCTATTCTTCTATGTACTATATGAAACTCATAGGATAGCACCACCCTCCTTAAAATCTGGAAATAATAATAAATTTAAAAAAAACTTGGAACGAATAATATGGCGTTGTTAAATTTCATTGTTTTCTGTGAAATATTCCTTAAAAGATAAGAGTTTCATATAAGTGTATATTCAAATCACTGGTGAAGCCGGGTATTAAAGCAAAAAGTAAAAATACCTCTTCACATTTTTTCGTCTGAGCAAATTTTGTACGGAATTTACACCTGGCCAATCAAAAAATATATTATTGGTTATCGTTATCGAAAATGAATTTGAAAACAATCACCTCGGGAACTTATCGGATCTCGATAACAATATGTTCCAGATACATGGAGCTGATTGTCCAATGAGAAGCACTCTACGAATTCGCGTACAAAGTACTCTCTCCATAGAGGCAGCTTGAAGCTACTAGCTACTATCACAAAACTGGTTTATTGCATTTCACAGTATATTATTTCACGCCACGTGTAGGCCTCAAGTAGAATGCTTTCGGCACTGTTAATCTTTTATGATTTTTTAAATTAAAATATTTTTATAGTTACTATTTAGTAATTATGTCTTAGCTCAATTTAAAACATAGTACCTGCTTTTTTTAAAGATATTTTTTTTTATTATGTAAACAAACAGAAAGCCGATGAAAGACTATTTGTATTAAAATTTATTAGGAAATTAGCACCTTAACCACTTAATAAATACTAAAGTAAAAACTGGAATCTAGACTTGATTTATTAGATTGTTTGTCAGTGGCTTCACAACAGTTTGACAATGACTTTGGAAGGCGAAAAAGCTGTCACACTTAATAATGACACGCTAAATATCAGAACACTATTTAAATACTGATTTTTTTTTAAATATCTATATTTTGGTAGAATGCAATCACTTGGTGGTTTGACATATTTAAATAATTGAAAAAATACACTTGTATAACTATATATTCGTGGACTAAGATATAAAGTTTTATTTTTTTTTCAAAAATATCTAATAAAAACACCATAAATTTGCATTCCATGCATATTAAGTATACCTATATTATGTATATAATTACACTTTTTAGGTTTCGAATATAATTTTTTTGTTTTCAAAGTTGAATAAGCAATTGAAATTGGAGAAATGCATTTTAAAATCCTGTAATATAAGAACTTTACACAAAGTGAACTGCGAAGTGCTGCAACACTGTTGGCATTTTTATTAGTGTATTTCGACCTGATTTCAAATATTTGCCAATAGCCTATTAGGAAATTGGCGCCTTGTGGACATTAACTGCTCACTGTCCGCCCACTTCTTGCTTTTTTGGGAAAAATAATGCATTTTAAAATTTTGTTGTGTTGTAAAAGTTTTTGTTTATAATAAGTTTCATATATATATTATTCTAAATTTTGATAAAAAAAAAAGAAACGTATAAGTGCATGTATTATTATCGTTCACCTACATACGAGTATATTAACACAAAGTTATAAATAGTACGGAGAATACTTCTTTTTATTACTATATTTAACTGGAAGTTACTTCCCTTGTTTTTTTCCGCTGTTGACGCTTCAAAAAAATAACATCTGTTTTCTTGGCAGTTGAAACAATGAATTTGGTGTTTTGTCTTATTTTATTACATTTAAATGGATATTTCAAAGCTCCATAGCCCATTGCGAAAAATTACGTTGTGACCTCAATGTAGAAATTCACCTCGAAATTCCAAACAGAAAAATCCAAATACCATGACTCTAGAGGACACCGTTAAAGATTTTGTAAAATCCGAAAACTAATTTCTTTTTTATATTCAAGGTACATACATAGCGACACGGACATTGACACGGACACGGTACTCGCACAGATGCATTGCTTGCATGCAGCATGTTTCAAACTTGTTATTCGACTACATAAATTTCAGTGAAATTGAACAAATATTTTTTTTTTGCATATTAAAAATAACACATTAAACATAAATTCGGCGTAAGCAAGACAATATGATGTTTCTCAGTGACGGTTCGCAAGGCCATCGGACTCTCGGAAATATATATGTATGTATATATATATATACTCGTACACTAATACACACATCCTAAGAGTATTTTTTTCGGGTCAAGTTTAATTGAGCTACTTATTAAATTGTTAATGTTTATCAATTTCTCGTATCACTAATCTGAAATCCATCATTTATGTAAATTTACATTGTGCTATCTACCGGAGAGACGCACGATCACTTGAAAAACGGAGTTTTATCAAATTCGGGAATTTCGACCTCTGATTAAAACTCCGATTGATTATTTATCTTATCCATCAGAAATTAATTCATAATTATCATGATTTGACCATTGTCTTTCTACATTATACCGAATTGATGAATAAATCGGACCAACAAATAAGATAACAAAGATTACATTTTTCAGTGATAATAACATTGTGGTTATCCAAGTATAATTGTAAAGTGGTGTACAATAAAACATGTTTTTTAATTTAAATTATAAAAATATTATTATATTATATTGACGTCGCGGGCTCTAAAAATGTTCAAATTTGGATAAGCCATTAAAAATTATAAACAATAACTTGATACAATATTTGAAAACCGATGCAAGAAAGAAAATGTCTGCTAGATGACAACTGAGGACCTCCGCGGCCGAACGTAAAGGTCGCGAGTTTAAAACCCGGCGTGGGCAAATATTTTTTATTGAAATTGGAAATAACTTTAAAGCATTACTGCTTATGTTTTTTAAAATATTAAAATAATATCAATAATCTGAAACCCAAATATAAAACAGATAAAGCCAGACAATAAAAGACAATGGTCACAACCGAGAAAATTGAGTGAATTTATTTTTATTTCTAAGAAATTAAAAACAATATTCATAATTATCAATGAAAATATGAGATTGATTAAAATGCCACTTTCTGATAAGGTCCCAATGGCCGAATTAGTTAAGGCGTTACTTTCAGATAGAGTAGAGGATCCGAGTTCGTGCTTGGTTGTGACCATTGTCTTTTTTTATTTTCTGGCTTTCTCTGTTTCATATTTGTGCTTTAGGTTATTGATGTTAATTATTTTTTTCTTTATAGTATTATTTGACATTTAATTCGTACAAAAGAATATAACTTTTGTATTAAGTATCGCCATGGTTAAAGACGACCATTCAGAATCGAAACGTTGCCAGGTACTTCCAACTTCCATTTCCCTATCGCCTCCCCGGGGAAGGCCACACTCCCTTCAGCACGTACCAGCAGTACCACGATCTAAGATGCCATAGTCCCACTGGTTCCGGACAGTTGGGACTCTTCCGCAATATTCACATAAAAACGAAAATAAAGTATCTAGGTTTTAGAATAGAATAATTATTATATTCTTCCAATACCGCATAAGAGTTCTAACTGCCTAATGCTACTGTTTACTGGGGTACTATGGTATCCCCATACGGTTGCCGGTTGGGAGGCCAACATTTTGCGGAGCAGAATGGATTAGGTAGGGGAAGGAGAGCAAAGGAAGGTTGGGAGGTACCTGGCTATTCAGTTTTGGTCACTAAACACGACTTAAGCTATTCCAAACAAATTTTTGAAGAGAGTATTTATTTCTCTGGAGAATGCCCCAAATACACCACATATTAATTGAATGTTAAATAACATTGCATAATATAAATTAAATTGAATTAAATGAAAATTAAATAATCACTTTGTAAAAGACCACAGATATTATTTTATTTTTTATTACCGACCGGTTTTGCTTAGCCTAAGCATCATCAGGGTATAAACAAAAACTGAAATCTGTAGTCTTATACAAAGTTATCATTAAATTTTCATGAAATATGTCAAACCACAAAGTGATTGCTTTCTACAGAAATATAAATTGAATTTATTTGCGTTCGCCGGGTTTTGAACCCCCGACCTCTGAATTCGAAGTTGAGGATCTTAAGCACTCTGCCACGGAGGTCGTTAGAATAGATTTAGATAGAATCTACATTTTACAGGATAGCCCTGAAGTAATTTTTTTAACCTTTTATTAAAGAAATTTGTCCATGCCAATGACTCTCAGATTGGATGAATTTGAGTTTCTTTCCCAAAATATTTGGAGTATTAAAAAAAACATATGTCGCGATTTCAATCTCTGCCAATTTCAAAACCAGTAACACACCTAGTTTAGATTTCGCTAAAATGTTGTCACCTTCGTGGTTCGATGTCCATTGTTTCGGTTTCGACACGATTCAACATCTTAAGCAACGGTTTATAAATTCCAGTAGAGAGCCAGTTTTTGCAAGATGGAATAGCGTGGGCGCACTTAATTTGACAAAATTGGCAACTTTCATGTATTGGTTTATGCGGAGCGAGTGGGCTGCAAATATTGCGAAATAGTTTTAAAGTATATATTATAATGGTATGCTATTTACTGTAATACCTCTTTTAATCGAAGCCGTTTAAACAAATTTCCACGTTAGCAATATTTATGCAAAAAACAAAAATAAACATATCGTCGCTGGAAAGGCGAAAGGGCTTAAGGGTCGAAAATGAGTTAAACATGCAATTTTCACCAGTTTTTCTGCATCGAATGCTTTGACTCTCGTTTGATTCTGAAGACTTTTGTGGCCCTTCAGCCATCTACAATATATTTACCATTTGTGAGAATGCTTGACTCGAGCGACACAATTTTGGAACTTTTTCAGCTTTTATCGCTTCACGTAACTCAGTGCGAGCATTGAGTTACCTGTGTTAATTTTTTTCCAAAATTTAACCTGAAAACTTGTGAATTTTTTTGTAAAATAAAAAAAAAACGGCTCTGGTGTAAATTTCCCAAAATGGCGCTTCAGCCTTTTTGACTTTGCGTTGACGATATCATTATCTTATCTTTATAACCACAAGTCTCAGACGTGGCAGCGCCCATTTACTAAATAAAAAATAGTTTTTTTTAATATGTTTCCGCGCTCCAGTAAATTATCTCCGGAACCTATTTAATTTATTAGTTTTTTCTGTTTCCGAGATTTATAACAGCTATATATTGTTTCACTTTTGCAAAATTTCTGTGGAAAAGGGAGTTACGGTCTGTGTTATCACACTCAGCCCGTTCAACTGTTAGTGGAGCCTCCTGCCCAACAGGCTATCAGCAACCATAAAATGCTTGGATTATTTTTTAAAATGACTTTGTCATCGCTCGATCTCCTTCCTCTCCTCATTTTCATCCTGCCCCACGGTAATGATAGTATATACCTGTGTGTTTTTATTTATTAATTTACTTTTCGTGTTCGAATAATGTACGACTGCGCGATGAATTTGCAAGAATCGAATGCTGTTGTTTTTTTGTTAAGTGATAAAAAGTAGTCGCCGGTTATTTGATCTGGAGAAAGCACGTGACCCGCAGAACAGAAACCTGCGGGATTGTTTTTTTAAGTCATTTTTTGGCAATAAGACCCTATGTTCAAAATAAACCATTATAACTACTACGATACTAATTACATAAACAATTGATTATCACTAATTATACTACTTACAGACAAAAATGTATATTTATCGAAAAGTGGCGTCACCACATTAGAACTATTTGTCTATCAACGTAATCTTTATGTTAACTTAACTATTTTCAACTTGCAGCGTCTTTACTGTTATGAACCATGGAGATTTTAAATATCAATTTAAGCGCCATTTAGTTGGTTACATAAATTTCATTAGTTCAACAAAAACAACAACAAAATTTCGTGCGAATTATTCGATTTTAATTTTTATTCTGAATGATATGTTTATTTAAAAGAACTCCTTTACGAATTTGGATATCAAGAATTTGTTGAATATTTTTAAAGATATGCCGGTTACAATCATCACAAGAACACTATTATTAAAAAAATGTAATCCTTGATAACTTCAATATTCTTAAATATAATTACTGACAAGTGAATCTTCCTTTGAAAACTCCTGGCATTGTGATTATTCAAGATTTGAAAGCGTTTATATAATATATTATTATGGCCGACGTAACGGCGCGGCGCGGCATTACGTCGGGTGCTGCATTTTTACGTAATCAACTCTTCCAACGTCGTGTCGCGTCGGTTGACACAAACACCACGTGAATGAGAATTAAATCGATGTCGCTCTCAATACACAATATAATAATATTGTACAGGTACATATTAATATTTTACATGTTGTATCGTGCCCAATGCAGTGATGGTGGGTTAAATTCCATGGAAGTCGCTAGTGACTACGCTGTTTCCAAAGCACTGAATAGATAAGCCGATAGAAGTGTATTGTGGGTGTGTCTGTGTTCCCGAAGTAAGGTCAATTTTACATGTTTCTTCTTTATTCGCTGGGCGAGGCTCCTGCGATGCACGGAGAGCCATGGACGACGTTTCGGGCGCCTGTGATAGTAGATCACTCCAACGCATCGGCGACCTTCCCACCTTTTCCTGACTTTCATTTTGCCAGGGACCATGAGTTTCTCCCGGTTCTAATTCTCAGTTTGCTTAACAACGTGTCTAAAATATATTAGGATACGTTGTAGCCAGACAGTTGATTACCTACTGTGGATTCCTATCTCTTCCAGAGTGAAGAATTTTCTGATTTTTTCTCCAGCACCATATTTTAAGGACGTCTATCCATTTCCTTTCTCTGGCTCTAAATGTCCATGTTTTCACACAGTGTGGAAATATGGGGAAAATCAGAACCCGGACTAGTCTCATATTTATGTCTCTTTTCCAATGCCTTCTTTTTACCTCTGTTTTGTAGCCTCCTTTGCCACTTATAGACAAGCCTAATTATATGAAGTCATGTGCCTTTTCTAAGTCTGTGAGAACATTTGTTCTTAATCGAAATTCTTCCTTGGATTCAATTTCAATTAGATTGTCTGGAGCCCAGGAATCGAAAGATCTTATTTAAATTGGCAACATCAAGTTTATTACGTTTTTATATGGTTGAAAGGCTTACATTTATTATAAAAGTAAATATAGGAAATATGTATGTGTGTATTTATTTTAAATATTTGAACAGAATCAATAATCAACAACACAAATATGAAACAGAAAAAAGTCAGAAAATTAAAAAAAGACAATTGTCACAACCGAGACAAGATAATGCAATATAACTATATAATATCAATAATCTTCAATTGAAGTATAAGATCGATTAAAAATGACGGTTCTTAATAAGGTCCCAATGGCTGAATTGGTTGAAGCATTACTCCCGGATAGAGTAGAGAATCCAAGTTTGTGTCTCGGTTGTGACCATTGTCTTTTTATTTTCTGTCTTTTTCTGTTTCATATTTGTGTTGTTAATTATTGACATAATTTAAATATTAATCATTAATGCTTTAAAGTTAATTCCAATTTTGATTATATTTATAATTTTACATGAATTACATGTTGGCCATTTTAAGGTGGTAATAATCCAATTACTTCGGTTGATATTGATAATCGTAACCATTTTATACGTTTACCTTTATTACGTCCTTCGGGATCCTAGTAGTTATCGTAAAATGAGTGACTTAAGGCATCCTTTTCTTTCCATCGTCCGCGACAGTAGCCTATTACTTGAGGTGAAAGACTCCAACCAATTAGATCCGATGAATTTTCGTTTTCAATGACATTATACACACATTTGGAATATTGCTAAATATTTTTAGAAAATTGAAAACAATAATTTAGCATAACATTACGCCATCTGTATAATTCTACAATACTACAAGTTAATTATAAAATTAGAACGAATCGATATTATACCGCCATTTGTTTATCTACTAACAATATCTAGTTTACATAATGATATTACACACATAGTGTGTTGAAAATATCAAATCTCTCCACTAAATTAAAAATTTGACACCGTCACTATAAATTAACCTCTTAGAACTTGAAAAATCGATTAATCAAAATTACTACCCAAATTAAATAATAATCGTCCCTAAGCATTTTGTGTGAAAAAAATAAAATAATGATATCAGTTCCTTAATGTAAAATTAATTAGAACATAGAAATGCTTTCAACATCGGCCAAGATTGTTTTATCGATGGTTTTCGGTTACCAAAATACTGGCGATAATCTAAAATGTTATAATTAATAAAACAGATTACTGTATGCTTACTTAGTGCTTATTCACTTCACCTACATTATGTTGGAAACTTTATATAGGTCACAGGTTTCATAAATAATAGATTGTAGGTAAACCGCATCGCATTTCTACGTTAGCGCCGTAAAATGTTATTTTTTAGTGGTTTGCGATTGCAGTCGGATTTCCATCACATTTGCACTTTGTTTTATTTTATAAAAGCTTTGATACGTCACGATGCAATAATGCAGCAAGAACTTAACTATTAAAGTGCCTTGAATATCACGTGTGAAATCGAAAAAACCTAACAAACTAATCAAATCTACTCTAACCTAACCTAACTCCTAACCGAACCACACCTAAACTAACCTATCTCAGCAATCGTGTCAATGCTTCGATGAGTGTAAAGTGTAAATGTAGTCCAAACATGTCTTTTACTTCTAGCTAACTTTCTTAACTACTGTTGAACCTTTAGATACCTTGATAACCTTGAAGACCTTGGATAACTGTATAAAACTTTTTGTGGGGCCTCCTATGAAGTCGTAATATTTTAAAAATACTCTTTCATATTTTTAGCCCTGAACCAAAGGAGACCATAGTTTTCTAAATAACTTTTCGTTTTTTTGATTTCGTTCATTTGACTGCCTAAACATGCACAAAAACATTGTTTTCGGACAATGCGAGGTCAAAACATTTATTTTTAAATATGAAATATATCTTCTCCAACACAATAACCAAAGCAACTTTAAGAATAAGTTTTGACGTGATTTTTGTTTTCATAATCAGTTCATAGGCCACGTGCCCATGAAATTGACTCTCTTTTTTCTTTTGAAAAGGGTCAAAATCATTGAATAGATTAATTAATTGAGAAACAATAATAAATAAAACAGATAAAATTTGTTTCAAACCACTTTTATTTTCAACATTATGTCGACCGGTTTCGGAAACATCCTTCCATCTTGAGGACATTATTAACATTTATTTAATATTGTCCCGAAGATGGAAGGGTGCTTCCGAAACCGTTCGAAAAAATATTGGAAATAAATGTGGTTTTAAACAAAGTTTATCTGTTTTATTTATAAATATGGAAAACCACAAAGTAAAAGCGTTTTACGAATATGAGAAATAATTAGTTTGAAAAAAATGTCCAGATTGGTGCTTTCTCCTACCTACTTCTAGAACTATTACACATTTATAACATGAATCGCTCTTTTACACAGTGAGTAAGTATCAATTTTTAATAATGATAAATGACCATTCACATAGTTAGTACTTATTTTCAAAAATGATAATTGGTAATTCAAATATTTAGTAGACAGTTCCAATTATGATTATTGTTCATTCACTAATAATTTCAACTAACAATAACACTAACTAATAGTACTCCACATGCATATTATCAATCGCGAAAAACGCTTTATCACATAATTAGTATGAATTTTCAAACATGGCAATTGATAATTCAAATGTAAAGTACATGGTTTCAAAGTGAAAAATGTTCGTTCCCATAGTAACTACATATTTTCGATCACAATAAATGCACCATCCTACCAATAGTAAACTATTTTCAAAAATGGAAATCGAAAATCAACATATTAATTATTTCTTTCTTCTGTTCATAATAATTGCTCTTTTACATAGTAAGTACCTATATTATAAATCTAGGATTTGTTGATTCACATAGTAAGTACACAAACTCCATCACGAAAATAATTATTGTTCCTTCACGAATTAAGTACACGTATTCAATTATGATAATATTTTTTTTCAAAGTAAATAGATTGTAATATTGTATTCAGTCATGATAAATGTTCGCTCACGTAAGTACCAACGTATTTTCTATACATTGCATGTTCTTCATCTACGGAACGGAAAACAAACAATTAGTGAGACTGCCTCCGGTGAGGGGGGCATTCCACGTCACTTGCGGTTAGATTCTGTAGTACCTACGCATTAAGTAAACCAGGTTTTTTTTAACAGTACCCAGGTTAGTTAACATTACCATTGAAAAAAAACTTACTTTAATAGTTTTATTGCCATTTAATTAAAACTTAAGATTTAACTTTTCTGCGTGTGCTCTCTTCTATCTAAGGTAAATCATCAGAGCAAATTTCACCTTGCATGCTGCATTTCAGGAAAACAAATTTAATTTAATTATTAACATGCACGAATTCGTTTTGAGTTATACATATGCGTTTGTTAAATATTGTTTGTTAGTTACGTTATTGTTTTACGTAGTGAAAATTTGCATTTTTAAAGTGACAGGTGTAAAAAGAGATAACCTCTCGAACGGTGAGCTTTGGTGTCATGAAATCAGCCAAGCTTTTTGTCTGGAATGTATAGTTCTATAGTTGCGTAACTTAACTTAACATTCTGCTAACAAAGTAATTTCCACCTCAAGCTACGGTATTTTGAAATATCGCTTAAACAGTACACAAATAAGACAAGACGACATAATATAGTGTGTTCCTTGAAGTAACAATATATGGAGGAAGAGCTAATTATTTTTACCCAACCTACACAAAGTTGCGATAAATCACTTTCTTTGGGTTTTTACGTCGTACAACATGATAGAGAAAGAGAAAACAAATTTCATAGACCGCTTCTATGTACTGTGAGGATGATCTTAAGGTCCTGGTTCACCACGGGACTCCGCCCACTTTTTTTTTAAGCCACTAAACTTGACACAACTAAACGTTTTTTTAGGTTAAATGCTATATTTTTATTGATAAAAATACAGTGAAAAAGTGGCTATACGGAAAAACAAAAACATTATGTCGATATGTGATATGAATGGATGTATAAATACCGTAGCCTTAGTCTTAGCCACAATAATAATAATAAAATCATCAAAAACAAGTAAAAAAACTGACTTCACTGCCTTGGATAGATACCACTCTACCAACTCTATAGTGTGTTCCATATTATCAATACTATTTTAGTAAGATACAAATATTTTCAAAAAAGGCTATTGAAACCCAAGCAAAGGCTGGTAGCAGGTAGGGTGACAGGTAAAGAATGCCCCTTCACGGTTCTCCCAGTAGGCCTCTGAGCCACGCTTTTGAGCAGTTTTGGAAAGCAACAATAATTATCAGCACTACTTATAAGTGGCAGATATGGCACCCAATTGTAGAATCAGTTAATGTGTATCGTGCAGCGATTTTAAACAAGTTGGAGTTGCACTTTGTGAATGGTGACTGATTTAGCTTGGAATGTCCAACCGGCGAATAGGATTTGTGGGTCATACGGCATCGCCGCCGTGTTGCAAACTACTGCAGCCCATATCACATGGAACAATTAACCTTCCCTTTACCGAAGATGGCAACCGACGTTAACTAGCTTCTTTAATATTTAATATCGCTGTTAGCCAAATAAATCTAATACCAGTCAACAATTTATTTTTTTCTCAAAAAAGTATTTTTTCTAATTCATTTATAAATTTCATAACATGTCATCGTATTTGTTTAAATTCTTTTCTGCTAAACCATCAAAACGTTGCATTTAAAGATAAGAAAAATGCGACAGATGTATATTTCAAAGAAGGCCAAATAATTTTAAAAGCATGATCTGTATAATATAATATTATGTTATTTGAGGTTTAAATGCATGAACTTATCAAATGACGTACGAAGTAATAAATTTTTTTTAAATATGTAGATATAATAAAAATAAATGCTTTTCGGTAAGGATTTTTTGGTTGTCGTGAATACCGCACAAGAGTCACAACTGCCCCCAACTGTCCAGGTCAGTGGGACTATGGCATCCCCAATTGGGTATGTTGTGAGGCTGGAGAGAGTGTGGTGGAGAAGAAGATGGGGAAGAGAAAGTGGGGAAGTACCTAGCTACTCAGATATGGTCACTAAACAATGTTTCGAATCTGAACGGTGGTGTTTTACAGAGTCGATACTTGTATCTACCACTCTAGAACGTGCCACAAAAAGAACACGTGAAATAATACACTATTTTTAATTGCGCACGCCGAGCCCCGAACCCGTGACTTATGGATTCGTAGCCCAAGGTCTTAACCGCTCGGCCACGGAGGTCATCACATGTGTGAATAACGCAATTTTTACGGCAACGCTGACGTGTCATCTGGAGTAGACAGTAAGTCGAAGAACTTGGTAACGGCAAGGTTAAAACACTGTCTGTTGTGATCTAGTGTTCCATGTAGAATGGGCTTAGCTACAAAGCGACGAGATAGCAATGGATACAGAAAGCGGCCCTGATCGGCATTCGGTCTCTTGGCTGTGCAAGTGACTGACGAGTACCGACGACCCACGGAGCTCCCTCCGCGGCCGATCGCTTCATCTGCGGAGGATACCACCTACGTCTTACAAGTGTTCTCACGTCGGGCCCAGTGTTTGGTTGTCGCTCAACTTAATCATCGGTGAACGCATTTTCTGCAAAATACACCTCGGCTCTCCCTAGAGAGCGCAAGCGGATCGTAATCGTTTAATTGCTTTCATTTCCCTACCGTTAATAGGCTTTTAAATAAGTGGTTGCTATCGGCGAAAAGCAGGTGTCGTGGGCCTAACAAGCTGGGAAAATGTTCATTTAGTGGAAAACAATAAACTCCGTTCATCATGACGGTTCTCACTGAAAAGGTAATTCTTATGTTTACATACTATGGTAGAACTAGACTGAATGTGGTAAGGCTGCAGGATTTAAGAATCATAACAATGAAATAAAATTATTAGTACTTGTAACTATATTTGCCATTTCCTTCAACCTCGATTAAATGAAAAAGCAGTTGGTACAAATGCACTTAGTTTAGCGTATATCATTTTAACTTTTCCGATCATAGTGGCAATTCAAAATCCTTTTAATCAGCACATAAAGGTGAAATCAAAATAAAAGATCGCTGTTAACAAAATGACGAAGTCGTTTGTTTTTATGTACAAAAAAAACATATTGTTTAAATACCTACATCAATATAAATATATATATTTATCATATATTCGTAGAAAGCAATCACTTTAGGGTTCGACATATCTAATGAAAATAAAACAATGACTTTGTATAAGACCACAGGTTTTATTTTATTTTTTTATGACCTACCGTTTTCGCTTAACCTAAGCGTCATCAGGGTACAAAATTAATTAAATCACTTTAATTTTGTACCCTAATGATGCTTAGGCTAAAAGAAACCGTTCGGACATAAACATTAAAATAAAATCTGTGGTCTTATACAAAGTCATTATTTCATTTCCATTAGATATTTTTATTGTTTACTTGATTAAATCTGTTAACGTCTATTTGACAAATTTGATATGATATTTGATAATTCATGTTATAATATATTATGCAAGATATTTTTTTTTTGTTTCGTTTTTTTTAAAGTTAATTTAGTTAGTACAAGTAAAATTAAATAGTATGTAATAAAATCAGCTTGAGGTGAAAATCACAAAACTGCGCTGTAAACGTTCACTGTTATTATTATCATTATCAGCTGTGAAGTAAGAAAAAATCTTTACAAGAAATTTGTACATCAAAAATGAGAAATATAATTGAGAACGAAATTCATTGAGGTTTCAAAAGGTTTAGTAGATGGCCAGATGGGAGACGAAACAAAAAGTAAAAGCATTAATCTCTATTTGGTTTTGGCCTATGTGTTATTCTTCCTGTCTCCATAATCCATGTATTTATACATTTTTTAAATACGCTATATTGGCACAAGTTTTTAGTTTGAGAGAGATTGTGTTATATAACTTTATGGAGAAGTAATGAAAATTTATTTAAAAAAAAATCGTTTATATCGTGTATAAATTATGTATACCTAACTTGAAATGTGCTAGGAGCGTTACTTGTCTACCTATAGTGTAAAATAGGATAAATAAAATAACTTGTTAATTGTTTTCGTTTTTATCGTATGGTGATTTTAATTATTTTACTCGTGTAGTAAATTGAATTTGTGTCAAATTAGAAAGAAGTTGTCCAGATAATTTACACAGTTATTCGTTTGCGATTATGTAACAATAAAATGGTTGGAGTTTCTGCGATTACATTCTCGTTTCTTTATAAAACTTGACATTTGCGCTAAGGCTCTTTGCATAACTATCTACTGCCGTGTAGGCGCGTATGCAATTATTATCGCGGTGTGTTTAGTATTACTATGTTTCAAATAAAACGCAAACAATGTTAGTAATGTTAGATCTGTCCCAAAATACGGCTGGTAGCTAGTATCATTTCAAGCAACGTTTCGATTCTGAATGGTGGTCATTCACCAGGGCGATGCTGAGAATACCAACCACTCTATTTCCCGTAACATTAGTTACGAATAATCCTTGCTGTCCTACCCAATGACGAAATTTGTTGCACTTACAAAAGTGAGAGTGGTAATAAATTGTAATTTAGTTTCTATGAAATACATAATTTATTGTAACACAAAAATATAAAAAAATAAAACACCCTTATATTTATCTTACAAAAGCGAGTAGTAGTAGTTAGTAGCATAACTAAGCGTAAATTTTCCAAGTGATTTTTTTCGTTCCAATGCAAGTGTACATAGTACATGTATTTGGGAATACTTCATCTCTTACCTTTGTTTATCAAAACATTTTGTGAACATTCAGTAGATATGCCCAAGTATATGCAATTGTACTATCATTTGTGTAAATTCAACAAGTAAAGACATTTTCATGACTTTTGATAATTAATTATTAATGAAAAATCATAATTATATTATTTCTAATTTTGTAACTGTTAATTCATGGTGGAATTCCATTTTAATGATTAAATAAAAACAAATTTTTAACTTTATTCCACTTTTTAATTTTTTGACTGGACCGGTTTCAGCCTATAACGGCCATCTTCAGACTAGTACAGGTTGTTCTTATTCTATGGCTTATATACTATTTTTGGGATGTCAGGGGTAGTAAACCATGATTTTACTTTAATTATATTTATCAGTATTGCTGCATGATTTTACTAGTTACAAGTTACTTTTAGTTTACTTTTTTATATGTCTATCTGGTATGATTTTTTATTTAAGATGGGTTACAGTTGTATTTCTCTATGTATGATTTTATGATGTATTTATATAATGCAAGGTTGGTGAATACTGATTATTAATGAGTTTATTTTAGGTTTTCCCATCTTAATTAGATTTTCCATAAAATTTCCTAATTATTGGGTTACTCCCAGTATTATGGTATAATTACATGATTAAATTTATTATACACTTTTACAGTAGAATATTTTTATTATTATCATTTATTTGGTTTATAATTTCTCGGTATCGAGGAATTTTTAAAGTGCTATGCACTTGGGTAACAACTTACATTTATTGTTATTACCTGTTAATTGTTTGGAATTTTTAAGTGCCTTTAAATTATACTATGTTTTAAATTAGAAAAATACATTGTTTATATCAGGTCATATGATGAAATTATAATGGGTATAATAGCGGAGACTTAGCGAATGATTCTAGTTGTTTATTCATTACAAATTTTCGGTCAACTTTTTTAGTTAGACGGGTTATTTCGATTGATTCTAGTCTATCTAATTGTTGTCCTTTTACGCATGTGTGTAGGACTTTAACATCTCTGTCTTTGTCAAATGAGTGTTTTCTAGTAGATGCAATGCAACGTTCGAAAGTTCACATTTATCGTTAACCCAATTGGTGAAGTGTTCTTTTATGCGTGTTTTGAACGCTCTTCCCATTTGGCCTATATATTGTGGCGGGCAATTAGAGCAATTAACTTGATAAACCCCTGAGTTATCTAGTTTCTCTCTCTTATCTTTGTTATTGATTAAAATTTTACCTAAGGAATTTACATTGTAAAAGGTTCTACATTTTTCACTATTTGTAATTATAGAGATTTTTGTGGATATTTCGCCAATATATGGGATTTTTGCCCATTGTTTGGTGAGTTCTTTGTCATTTATGTGAGTAAGGCCTTATGCCATTATTGCTAATGTAAGTTTTTCGTCCTTTTTCTTTATTAAATTATTAATAGTTCCGCTACTATATCAATTATTGTTGGCAATATTTTTAATAACATCAAGTTCATTATTAAAATTAATACAATTTAAGGGTACGTGTAAGAGTCTGTGGATGAGTGAATGGAATACCGATGACAATTATGTGTTATGTTATAGTTTACAATGTGGTGTTGCATCTTGTATTTTATTGCGTAGTAATTTTGTATGAGGAAACAATAGATACAAATGTGCAAATACATTTGTTATTACCGTATAATGATTGACTTCGTGGTATCTATTATAGTTGGCGAAAGCAGAATTTCCCGACTGCTTAACGACTACCTTTTAAAATAAAATTGTGTGTTCTAATGTGAAAAGCTGCGGGTTCTACTCCCTATGAACCTACGTCGTCTTTGGGGATGCGAATGAAATATATTTCCTTTTGCATTATGTTAACAATAAAATAAAGTATGTTTGTTCGCGTTAATAATATTGTAAAGTGCATAAATGTTTTGCTTTGTTTTACATTATGTACACAGCAGTAAGCAGAATATTGCAGTGACATTTTACCTATTTTCATGTGTTTCCAGAAAAAAAAGTTTTCATAAAATTAAAAAGAAATCCACTAAAAAAGGGGATACCTATTTGGCTTTTCATACACAGATTGAAATTCAATGTAACACAATTTAAAACTTTTCGCGTAGACATTATTAATTAATGAAGTTTAAACAACACCATGCCAACTTGTCAGTGAATCATAAAATGCCGTGGGCATTGAAGTATTTTATTTTATTGTATTTATTATTATGTAAAGCGGTTTTATGTATGTTCATTACTTACTTACTGAAAATGTGTGTTAATTACTTTCTGATAAGCGATTTAAAAAATAATGATGTTTGAAAATGGTTTCATAAATTGAATCAAATAAAAGATTTGTTTTAATTTGTTATTTTTTGTGTGATGTGTACTTACGTAGGTAATACATAATTTTATTACAATATAAGGTAGGTAATAGGTAATAGCTTATCGCCTGCGTCAGAAATTTATTTTCTTAATTATTTATTCTTATTGTAATTCAATTGTATTTATATTTAATCACTCTTCAATGCGGTATCTTCTATTCTTATTATTATTTTTATTTATAATGTTTAATCTCTTTCGCTCATAATGGAAATGTCCTTGTGAGGTAAATATCCGAATAAACGCTGCGTGTACCTAGAAAACCAGACGCTCGCCGTTCGAGAGTTTTTTTTCAATTTTATTTCTGAGATTTTCTGATTTGTAAGATAACTTGACCAGGGAATGTCTTTTGCGAAGTGAATAACATGTATTTTGTCAAATTTTAAATATTGTGAAGGAATAAAGGGATTATTATTATTACCAAATCCTAATATAATACATTTCCTCTTTTTTTCGTCAATATGCAGAATATAACATGACCTACAACATGTTAGTTTATTTGTTTGCTGTAATAGTAATGATGTGTATTTTTTTAAATATATTTTTGACAGTTTTTTGAGATGCTTTTCGAGTGGTCATAATATTATTTTGGAAACATACTAGGTTTTTGAGATTTTCTGCACTTAACTAAGCTCTTTCTAGGGATGCTTGTCTTACTTACCAAAATTACTTCCACAATGGTGTTTTCAAGGAACCTATTATAATATACATAAGGCAAAGAAGCAACTTTATTATATAGTTGGCTAGGTATGGTTGATAATCAGTTCCAATTATGGATTCTGAATAGCATAGGATCTCGAGTACCTGAGCTAAGGTACTTTTTAGTACCCCCGTTGTGGTATTTTTGTCGGTGGTTAGTGGAAATAATCGGCGAACAGATTGCAGTGATTAGGAAAAAATCTTCGAAAACATAATTATACCGTCTGCTGTAATTAGGTTATCGGCTGCACGTGAACATACCACCTCCAGCTTCGGGCGGCCCTGCTGTTAACATTCTCAGACGTTCGGAGAAATGCGTGGTCAAGATCGAATCTTGTGGACCTGCTCTATACATAATGCATAACTTGACATCTACCTGAAGAGGCCTTCAACTTCAAATCGATAAAACGAAAGCTTATTTTAATACTCCAAACTCGAAAAGGTCTCTTATTGCTCTGATTTTGTATTTATTATTTGTATAGATAATACAAACGAAAGGAATGAGTAGCGTAATGAACAATATTTAGAGTGGTAACTTTAGATCGTTTGGAAATGTGGAGCTGATGGGTAGAGAAAGGAGTGTCAACAGAATATGTCACGTGAAAGTGAACGTAAGAATAAGTCGGGTACGCCTAGCAGGAGATGGCACTATTGAGTGAATCAAATGCTTGAGTTCGGACATATCAAGGTATTTCAGAAGTGTATGTGTGAAATAGAATGAATCAAGGAGTGTGCGCCAAGACAGAAATGCGTTGCGGCTCATCATCTATACTTACTGCCGCGATAAACAAGCATGATGTCTAGTTAATTATGTATTTCGAGAGTACGCATAATATATCAATATATGGCCTTAAAAAACATGAGAGTAGGATTTTTTTTACAATAACTCCACACAGGAGACCTTGAGGGAAATAATTTCCCCTTAGGGTCTATGTCATCTTTGGGGGTGCCGTGTAGAGGGTCTTTTTAAGGAAAGGAAGGAGTGAACCTGGGTCTTGAAGAGGCCCATGTTGAAGAAGGAAGGAAACACAGAGGCCGCTAATGAGTCCAGAGAGTCCACAGGCCAGAACGAGTCGTAAAAGCGACCCGTTCTCATGTATATCCATATTTATTCATCAGGGATATCCATTTAATTAATACAAATAGTACTAGTGCTACATTAGATTTCAGTTTACGGTTTCATGTAACCATGAAAATGATTGGTGTGACCAAGCCGAAACGGCGATGGTAGCATGCATCCACACGATAGGTGTATATTCACTAATAATACTTTAGTACGTATGATGCGCGTAAGGCCGTCAAAGCGAGACCGTATTTGCGCACAGGGTCCGATCAGTCTTGGTCAAAACTACAACAACACTACCTTATTGTGTTGATGACTGGGCCTTGAAAACCCAAACTGACATTTTTCTGGTATTTTTTAGTGGATAATGACATATTTCTGGCAATTTGAGCGCAACAGACGAGAGATCCGAAAAAAACATCTTTCGTAATTATTAAAATAAACCTTCTAATTATTAATTTATTGTATATATTTAGGTATCATTGTTTTATTTCTATGATGTAGTGTGGAAGGTCACGAACAGCGGTTGTTGCTATTATGTCACTGGGTTTTACCCACTGAAAAGATAAAACTATAGAAGTATGTTGTGAGCGTATCCGTGTACCCGAAGTCGGGTGAATTATATCTTACTTCTGGTGAAACTATTCAGGCATTTTTATCCATAATAATATTTGGATACTTTGTATGGCGCCGTTTTTGTGAAAAATCACCTAAAATTCCTGGGGTCTAGAAGTAAAGTGTAAATTGGCGACATTTATTTTCTTTCAAATCAGTATAAATTACACCCCTAGTGATCTGTTCATTGGTTTTAACGAATAACTAAAACAAAATAAGCAATTGATTATTTGATATTATTTAATACGTAGTTGTGCAGACGTTGTCTTTCATTGTTTTATTTTATTCATGTATGTCTATAGATTATTATTATTTTATATTACAAAATAAAGTACTTCGATTGGCAAAGGAGAAATATTATTATATATATATATATATACGAGTATATATATTATATGTGTGTGTGCGCAAGGAAGAACGTAATAAGTCAACAGACGCAGATGTTCGGGAGAGCAAAACAAAATTTAGGAATTTCGTTTTTTTGTATGTAATCATGTCATACGTCACATGTCCTTTTTTCTGACACATTTCATTTTTCCTTGCTGGATATGTATCTAAGGAACAATTCTGCATATTTAACTCGAAACTTGATTTTTGTGACTCATTCCGTTCTTTCTTGCGCACGCAGATTTTATTATCGTTTGACCTCTGCAGATAAAGTATCCCCGTATAATTTAAAAAATAAGGTTGATCCTTACACATGAAGCAATACTAAAAATAATTCATATTAACCATAGTTGTCACATGCAGATTAAGAATCTTTTCAATAATATACTGTTTTAAGATTATAAAAATTAAAATATCTTATTTTCTTTAAGTATTAAACTTTAACCATGAGATTATTTGTTCATAATAGTGTGTATGGTAAAAAAAAAGGTCACACGATAGAGCGAAAATATTTTTTTTTATATCTATGAAAGATAATAAATAATAACCTATGTAGATTAAGCGTCATTTTAATAATGAAACAAAATAATGTTGGTCTACAGACTATAGATAATTTTCTAACTATATATTATAGCATATTTAAATTTAAATAATATTTTTAAACATCACACATATTTTAAAACTTTAATCATATTATTAAAAATCAATCACGTTGGGCCAGTTTGATCAGGTATTCCAATAAAATTGTGGAAGGGAAAAGCCCGTTTTGTGATTCTATTGGAGCCCGTGTTATATTTAAGCATTGGTGGTTTTTTACATTCTCGAATCACTGGAAGAGGAAAGTGCAGCGACTGGAGTACTAATTTGATCATTTTGTTTCAGAAATACCCCTACCCCAAAGCCATTGGCTTTATTATCACAAATGAATTCTGCGAGCGATTCTCTTTCTATGGAATGCGAAGTAAGAACTTTGATTTATTTTGTTATATTTATAATGTATTACCAAATTTCGATATTTCACCACAGTCATAATGTAAATAAGAAAATATACAAAGAATAAATAATCAGTAAAATAATTTTGTCGATTTGATAAGATAAATTATTTTGCCTACTAAAATTAACCCAATTTTATTTCAAAATATTAATCTCTTATTTTTTATCCAGAATTTGGGGGTTTGATTCCCGTCAACGATAAACGTATTGTGATGGCTTTCTGATTATTTTTTAAATATATATTTTTTTTTTTTTTGAGACCAACAGGTTACATATAAATTAGGTAGAATATTCAATGGGTAGTATGAATTCGACCATTTATAGGTCTTCACTTGGATAATTTTTAATGCATGAGCTCTTTTGATGTGGTTGTTTTTTGGTAACAAAAATTTTTTCACACCCGTTATAATGCGGTGACCCATAGGTATAACTTGGTCGATGCGTTAACCGGAACAAATAAAACATGATTAATTAGGTTAGGTTAGGTTAGGTTTTATCATGCTCTGTTTGACTATGGAACCATGTAATACACATTGATAAAAATTGCTACCTCTCCTCTAATATTATAATATCTGACTGGATTTACTCATATCTTATTTTTATTGATGATCTTTTTAAGCCCATAAATTTCTGTCGCAATTGCTTAAATTCTATAGCGTTATTGCTGTCCTCATTCGTCACTATACTGTTCGCTAATAAATCACAAAAAAAAAACAATTTTAACATGTATTCATATTCATCGCGATAATTGAGTACAGCTATTAGCTATCGAACTAGTAGCTGTTAGTACTGGGCGTTAACTATAATCCGAAAAAACGATTATCGTTGGTGATTTTTAACTGTTAAATATAACCGTTGAAAATAACGCCGATGTTGACTATTTTTGATAGACTACCAATATAATACTGTATTTTCTAAATTACATAAAAGTACACAAAGCGTCCTTGAGGTGATTTTCCCACGAAAACTGTGCTATAAAAGTTATCCATTTCTTATTATTATTAAGTCTAGACGTTGAATTATATGCACTAATATTGCAAATGCAATAGTAAAAAAGTAAAATAATATATTGCGTCGTATTGTCTACTAAAACTTAATTTATTTGCTTACAAAATATTTGAACTTTGGCCGTGAAACAAAACATAAACATTAGACAATTTCACCATTAATCGTATTCTTCAACTCACAAAAACACATCAAATGCACGCGCGACCTGTAAAAACGCGCCAAACTAAACGAGTAGGAGATTAATACAAAACCAACTAGCAAAAATAATGAATAACGAGTTTATCGGTTATAATAATAATAAACCCTTGTTAAAAATAACAGTTCAATGAAGAAATTGGGAGATATATCATAGATATAACGTAATATATTATTTTACTTGCCATTATTATCGTCCCTTGAATCTAGGCGCAACGTATCAGCCGTTTCAGATAGGAAAATCCACAAAGACGTCTAGTGAGAAGAAATATAACCAAAAGATTATTCCAAACTACGCATAATATTGTGCACGAAGTACACACTCTTAACACCTTTTTAAAGACTAAAATAAAAGGTACATGACAATGCGATGCGCCGTTATAATATATCTAGCTGTTAGATATTTTGGTGACATTCGGAGAATTATTTAACATAACAGTTACATTTTAAGTGCCGCCGATATTTTACCTAGTCATTATTTTATTCGCTTGACTCTTGGAGCTACGTATCGCGCGTTTCGGATAGGATATTCCACAAAAACGTCTAGTAAGAAAGTATAAAAAGATACGCATAATGTCGTTTACGATGCATAAACTCTTACACCTTTTTGTTTACTTGGCGCTAACGCTAATACAATAGCTAGTGTGGAGATTTTATTGTGTCGAATAATATTCGTATGCAGGAACTAATATTTTTAATAATAATATCTAACTGTTGGCGCAAATTTTCGTCAATAGCGTTAGAAGTTGGCGACATCTAGCTGTTATTTTTAACAGCTAAATATATTTTGATACAGTACTGGTAACTGTCGAGTCTTTTACCCAAAAACAATTATATTTCATTACAACCTGGTCTAGAGGCAGTCAAACTATGGCACCTCCAATTAGGGTATTTTCTCGGGCTGACGGTAGTGGTGAGGAAAAGGAGATGGGAAAGAGGAAGATTAGAAAGAACCTGGCTATTTAAATCTGATCGCTTAACACGGCTAACGCCATTTCAAGCAATGTTTAGATTCCGAATGATGATCTTTCACCAGGGCTATACTGACAGTATTTCCCACTTTGGAACATGCCGCAAATATATTGCGATATTTCGTAAATTAACCACATATAAAATAAAATAAGTGTTTTTACTGTTTGCGGAACTTTCTTGTTCTTGTAGTGGTGTACACGAGTATGTACATTTACATAACTGCATACCTGATAGGCAGATTATCTAGTGACTTATAACTATTCGACGATTGTTAGCCGGTCACTAAGTTACTTAATAATGCAGCTTGAAGTTTCATACTTTACCTTCTTCCTGTATTTTCTCCACTCGCCAATCGTTCAGATTGAGACAAAGGGATGAATTTAAATTTAAAAGTTAAAAATTTAAAATGTTAAAATATTAAATATTAAAAATATCGGTTTCTAATATGGTCCCAATGGCTGAATTGGTTGAAGCGTTACTCCCGGATAGAGTAAAGGATCCGAGTTCGAGTCTCGGTTGTGACCATTGTCTTTTTATTTTCTGTTTTTTTCTGTTTTATATTTGTGTTGTTCCTTATTGATATTATTTAAATATAAAAGATTTATTAGGAAAATGAACTTTAATGTAAACTTTTCTTGTTCTTTCAACCCTCTGTCAACGCGTATTTGTGTGTTGATGCAAAAAAAAAACGCGAGACGCACATTTTAAAAACAAACACTTATTTTATTAACAAATTTGTAGCGAAATATATTCCGTCCCAATCTACTTTTTTTTTCCACATAAAAAAATACCGAATGCATCTCATTAATTTAATATGTGTTTTCCGAACGATGCAATTATTGCAATTATTTTATGGACTAGGTACACTATAAAATAGACAGATAAAAGTTAGTAGGTATCTGCATAGTAGCTACCTAATATTTCTTATTCGACCATTAATTGAATGTGTTTTTTTCCAACGATGTGGTTTTTGGTAGGTAATTGGAAATTTCCTAATGATCATCCTTATTGCGTCACAATATTATTAATAATTTAGGAGATATGAGTTTATAACGTGTTAGTCATTGGGTATTTTGCTATAAACCTTACCAAATCAATCATGATTGCTTGTTCTCCCATCAAATTTAGATATCGACAATATTAAAGTTTGCTCTTTCACGTAGTTAGGTATATAGTAGATCGTATTATAATAGCTATACTTTTACACCTACCCTTTGTTCTAGCAGCAAAAAAAAACGCATATTTCTAGAAATGTCTCTAATATTAATTATACTTGATAAAGGTGTGTCCAATACATTTTCATGGAAGAAAGCGTTAATACTGTTTTTTTTCTTACGCTATCTCTATTTGATGAACATAAAAAAGCGTCATTCAACGCCATTAAGAACGTTGTTCAAATAAACAAATATTTAATTACACATATCGTGTTTACATTATGTGTGTTTAATATTGTAATGCATAATCCAATAGTGTTTACTTTTAACTACGCGGACATTACTTTGACAGTCTTTTTTTTTGCTTAGCGAAGGTTCCGTTAAAACGGGTTGCATTTACTACTCTCTTTGCGTTGATGATACCGCGATTAACCTTATTGAAACTTAGCGGTCGCACAGATTGATTGATGAAAGGGGTCGTTAGTGATATTTACTATTGCCATGTCACAATATAACAGGCTACAAATATAATAAAACCATAATAACGAATGCCTATAAACTTAATAAAATTAATATCTGTCTGTATTAATCTATTTGAAAGATAATGCCTACAATGAATTTTGTATTTTTAACGGCGTATATATATAGGCGTTAGGATTAAGTTAGGATTATATCAGTTATTAGTGTTATTACGTTGTCTAGTTTAGGACTAACTCATGCATTCCTTTTTTTTCCAAACCCTTTTGCCTTTCTAGCGACGATATATTGTCATTGAAAATTCGATTTTTAACCGTTCGCACCACAAAAAGCATTCGATTTGTCAAATTGGTTTTCGGAGCAACACCACTGTTGTTTTACATTTCTTAATACAACACTGCGCGTTAACCACTGTACGTATTTATGTTAAATGTTAGCTAGTCTTACCAAACCTTTAATTTATGTTACTCAAATTTTACATACAAACCCTGTTAGCTAAACACTCAGGTGTTTGACAATTCCAAAATGGCGTGACTACATTTGCATAGAAGTTTTTCGAACGCTCATACATCATGGTCAATTCACTCGCTATGCCTATCTACATAATAAAGCCACTATTCATCGGCTTACGAACCGGCTCGGCTTCGGTTGACACAATTCTTACACTAGCGAAACTGACACAACAACAGCGGTGTTAAATCAAATAGTGCGACGAATCGCCGCAACATTAATAACTCGAAGATCAGAAGAACCCGTCTTTTGTATTGTACCTCAATTGGTACCTCACCGGTCTATGGCGTGTGGCATGTGATATACTGTGGTGGCTGTCAAATAATTCGCTTTGCAATGTGAAAGGTATTATAACCATCGCTCATCATTAAACGATATGATTTTCAGTAGCCAAATTGCTACAACTTTTTTTTTTTAATACATGTATCTAGTTCTAGAATCTTATAAATATTTTTATTAATTGGGCGCATACCTATTAGTGATATTGCATATTTTACATTAAAAATAATTAGACATTAAGCGCATTACGATAAGATTTTTTTATATTTGTTTATTTTATGACGAATAACAACAGTGTTTGCATTCAACCGATTTCGATAATACACTTAGCTTTGATTATAAAAACGAGCGCACGATGATATTTTTACTTTTCAAAAATCATTGCAAATTTATCCACTCCGAAATGCACATGTTTGAAAACAACCCTCTAATTTTAGAAATTTTTTGATAATTCACATCCTGGTGTTGGGGAATTGATAGTTGATATGGGCTATTTTAGATTTCAATGTCTACGTGCTACCTACTTGGCGCAATTGGAGCAGTCTGCTCCAGGCGGCGAATTGCCAAGGCGCTGAAAGTACCTAATCACAGTACTTAATATATATATATATATATATATATATTAAATGTAAACACCATATCATTCATGAACGGCAATTAAACCCGTAAGTTTCCGATCCAACGTTTCTCTCGTTTTGTACTTTATACGAGTTGGTACCAATCTTCTGATCAAACGAAAAATTACCTGTGCCAGGCGCCGTTTGACTCAGGGCCGGGACATACCTACTATTTTTGAAAATGAAAAAACATCATCTATCTCTAGTACTGAACTACACAAAGAACAATGAAACATGTGAAAACAAATGTATCTTTTAATTGACGTAAATAAATGTCACCAAGGGTCATTCCACCTTTCCCAATGAAGTGTAGGTACACTGTACAGTACACAGTTCACATACACACGCGATATATTTATTCTTAACTATTATTAAATGCCAAATACCAGGCAACTGTGCTCACTCGGCGCACCTATGTTTTATCTAATTATTTATCAAAAGTGATTATATTTATAATATAATATATAGCTTTTCACTTTGGAACTTCCTTTGTAAAAGTGTATGTCTCAGTAATTATTATTTTCCTCTTTATTTTATAATTTTGTCCTACCTAGAATGATTTTTTTTAACTAATTGGTATTATAATATGTTATAAATAATGTTTTTTTTTGTCATGTGTTCTCATTTTAAATAAATAAAATAATAAATGTCTACATATACGTAGATTATTTATTTTGTTTTAATTTTTACTATATTACGAAGAAAAAATGTTTCATTAACCTCTGTAGGTTCCTACAAATAAGGTATTAATTTGTTTATATTTTCTTTCCAGCCATCTTGGTTCTCTACCTAAAGGATAAATTGGACTTCAGCGAAGATGACTCTATTGTTATTTACCATGTCTTCATCATGTTCGTCTACTTCTTTCCCATATTCGGTGCCATAATAGCAGACAGTTGGCTTGGACGATTTAAGTAAGATTCACTTTACATATTTTGATCTATATTCATATTATTATAAGTTTTTGGAACCTTGTTCTTCTTTTTCGCAGTGCCTTATTGCTCCGAAAGGCTTGAAGTTTTGCTTTCGCAGGTTGAATTGTATTTAGATGCCATCTTCACTCGGTGACCAGAAATTGTATGGATCAAACCGTTTAGATTTTTTTTAAATATTCATAGTATATTCCAAAGTTCCTAATGGAAATATAACATTACAACCTCATTATCGCCGCGCTAACCAAAGAGTTCCCGACATGAAAGGTTTTGCAGATTTCATGACGCCCGACCTCTCCATTTAGGAGTTTTTAGTCGGACACTCAAACACATTTTGAGATAAATATGAATCCAATATTTTACATTTTTGAATCTCAATCTTCAGCTAGTTGTAAATGGCTTACTTCTTGACAGTTTTTGAGCGCAGCCCCCAAGGATGACATAGACTGTGGGAGAAACCTCAGGGTCCTTTGTGTAATGTTAAAAAAATGTACATTTATTTTTCTCAATTATATCAGGTCTGGTAGAAGATTGAAACATAATTTATACCGGGAATGCGATTATCACGATATCTCGCCATTTTTTTATGCTGGTGCATCACTTAATTATGCAGTACAACTGATTGTCAAATTATGGCCTTTTTTATAACATGACCGCAAGGAGCAATACTTATTATTGTTTCTGTCAGTTGAAAAACATAATTATTCTTTATGGTTAAAAAATCCTATGATAATGCTAAGGCGGAACTTAAATATCATCGCTATTTTAAGTGATTCATTCTACATTAGATTATATAATATTTTAATGTGGTAGTAGGGTAAGGTGCCTACCAGCACAGGCGCAGGCGCAATTGGAGCGGTCCGCTCCAGGCGTTGATCGTATCTAAGTTATTTTAGTAGACGTAAAAAAAAAAAATTTAGGTTCTGACGAGGGGCGCTAATTTTTTTTATCTGCGTCCTGTACCAACACATATTTTAGTACAAAGAAAACGGTATTGTCATTATCATACCTCTTGAAAACAATAACACTCGACAACACCAAAAAATGTGCGAAATATATCCCAAATCAATTGAATGAGAAATCAGAGAATATCAAAATCGTAACTATAAGGCAGAAAGAGTGAAGCAGCAAAAACTATGACTTATAAATTGACATTGTATGTTTCGAATTTTTCGAACAACAATTTTCAGTCAGCAATGTCATTTCCTTCATGACCTATGAAACTTTTAAATATCCATATAACTATAAAACAAAGCATCAAGTTTTTGCACAACATTTTTCAATTGTTTAATAATATACATTTTTAAATGTACAGGTATGTCAGCGCCTCTGAGATTCTCTGTTGCCATTAGTAAATTGGTATTTTAAAATTATGTACTGTGTAATGTTGTCACCTGTTGACGGGTAATGACTTTTATAATGAGATTGAGTAATAAGCGACCGTTAATATAAGATTAAATATAACCAACCTTTTATGATGTCACTTTTTATGAATTTTATTATTTATGAGCTGAGTTAAGTTATGTGATTTTTGTTCGATATGTTCGTAAAATATGCCTCGTGCAGACAATTTTACGTAGGTGGAAAAAAATCTAATAATTATTTCCCTTCATTGAATACACGCCATAAATATTCATTAAAAACTGTGTTTTTCTTTCTTTTCCAGAACGATATTATACCTCTCGATAGTCTACGCACTTGGAAACATTCTGATCTCTATAACAGCGATGCCGCCTTTGGGTATACCTCTAACGTGAGCATTGAAATAATATATTATTAAATATACCAATGTCAAAAAAAAAGTGAAATTTGTTATTGAAAAAATAACGTTTTTACGCTGTGTACTGTAACTTTGTGTAGGTGCCAACATCACTTTATGTGTGCACGAACATTTCAATGGTTTTGGTACAACCGTACCTTCGTGAAGGCAGATGTAGTTTATTATATTTTTGTTCCCTGATGAAATAATGGTTAAACATCGATTTATTTATTGACTGCGCTCATAAGAACCTGAGTTATATTATGTGGCCACCTAATGAAGAAGCTGTGAGGTTTGGTCTATTTAGAAATTTTAAAGGAATGTGGTCTGGGTCTTGAAGAGAACGGATATCCGGAATCATCAAGGTTATCAGTTACCCCCCGACCCTACCAGGAACATTGAAATAAAATAATGATGACTGTTTTAAATGCAAGTTAGTTAGGACGTTAACATTAGTCGAGAACGCCCGAGAAAGACATGGCACGATCAAGTAAATCAAATACTTGAATCGGGTCATGTGAAGAGTCAGAATAACAGAAGAGTATGTATGAGACGATGTATGAATGTAAATGAAGCAAGGAGTGTGTGCCAAGACAGAGTTATATGGCGGTCCGCCCTCTCTGCCTACCCCTGCGGGGAAACGGCGTGATGGTTAGTTAGTTTTTTTTTAGTTTTAAATGCAAACTACTTTCCGATTCTACCTCCCAGTGAGATAGGCATAGTAAAAACCGTTGATATAAATGTTATCAAGATAAATAAAGGTGAAACGAAATCATTGAATTTCAAACTAAAACTTTTTTTTTACTGTAATAAGAAAATTTTCCACTTTTTACAATACAAAAATAAATAAAAACCTGAATTTAAAAAATATATTCTTAATTGTCCGAGACTTAAAATACATATTTATAAAAATGCTGAATAAACTTCAGGACCAAGATGTGTTATCAAATACGATAATTTTGTCGATAAATTTTTCAAATTAAAAACCATTGTTTTGTAAATCGCGAACTAACTCATTTCCAATCTGCACACAAGGCGTGGTGCACACGTCAGGGTTATTTTCGCTAGAGCTCCGCAATTCGAATTATTATTCAAATATCATTTTTGGATACAATGGGCGGCGCCGGACGGTGTGTTTGTAGCGCCCCACCCCGAAGTGTGCACCCCGTGAAAAGATATGTAGGAACTAGGAACCTGCTACAGAGCGAAACACTGTAAACTTCGTAAGCGAGAACTAATCAAGCAATTTGTTCCCAGGGCATTCACGATAATAGGGCTCTTGCTGGTGGCGATAGGGACGGGAGGTATAAAACCTTGCGTATCCGCGTTCGGAGGGGATCAATTCAAGTTGCCCCAACAGGTGGCGCAGCTGGCGACCTTCTTCTCGCTGTTCTACTTCTCCATCAACGCCGGCAGTTTGATCTCCACCTTCATCACCCCGATCCTCCGAGTGGACGTGCATTGCTTCGAGCAGGAAGACTGCTATTCCTTGGCCTTTGGGGTTCCCGGAATTCTAATGCTGGTTTCTATTGGTAAATAAATAAAATACTCTTAAAATCTGAGCAACTGGAGACTGGCCCTGCAGTGGACTGGCGCCACCGAAGTGTGGTCAGGCGTTGAAAGCTTCGTTTTGACCTCCTTTTCGGTGACACGCGTTGAACGCAACACAAGATCGAACGATTTAGTTAGAATACCGCACTGTAAGTCCAAATACGCACAAAATTCTGTACGGACGCATCTGTAAAACTCATAATAAAATATGTACCATAGTACTCCTATGTCTAAAGTAGCTTCTGGTTTTACAGAAGAGTAAGAAAACAGTGTTAGTATTAAAAAAATATATATTTTCGACCAGAAATTGTATGGATCAAACAGCTTAGATTTTTTTTAAATATTCATAGTAAATTCCAAAGTTACGAGATGTAAACATTTTCAACTGTAACTTGAAATCCTAAATAAAATTAAACTTACTGAATTGATACTTTAAATGATATAAATTCTACTGTTATCTACACTCTACAGTATTTAATATTATATATTTTGCTTATACCTAAACCTTCACTTGTTAATATACTTGTTAATAGGACCTAATTGGTCTAAAATATATTTATTGTAACTATATTTACACTTGTATGGCTCTTTGTATCCTAAATAAAATAAATTAAAATAAATAAAAAAAACACTGAAAATTGAGTTACAGAATGCATTTCAACATATTGCACATCAAATAAAATATGTACCATAGTACTCGTATGTCTAAAGTAGCTTCTGGTTTTACAGAAGAGTAAGAAAACAGTGTTAGTATTAAAAAATATATATTTTCCCATGGGAGTTTTTTTTATCATCTATAATAAATACAGGTGTTATAAAATTTAACAGGTTTTTTAAATCTTACGAATATCATGATACGACTATTAGTCTAGGCGATAAAGCTAAAAAATATAAAATATGCAAATTAAATAAATGAATAATTAAAATAAAAACTTTTTGAGAATGTTACAAGCACTTAATTGTGTAATAATTCTACTAGATGTGGGATACACATTATCATGAAGTGGAAAATTCTAGAAATAAGCGGACTTTAATGAAAATATTTTTACTTTTTCTAGTTGTGTTCGTGTTGGGAAAGTCCTTGTACGTAATAAAAAATCCTCAAGGCAATATCTTGGTTGATGTTTCAAAATGCATTGCGGTAAGGAAAATAATATTTTTCAATAAATAATAATTCATTATATCTATACCAACATTCATGTTGTTCAACTCCGTGCATAGCTCTAAAAATACTTTGGCTCTGGACGCAGCAATCGCGGGTTCCAAACCTGGCTAAGTGCAAATGAAAAATAAAGGTGATGGTTGAGTACAAAGCTTTTTTCAGAAACACTATTAAAATAATTTTGATTAAAACAAAGTTTGTTTCAGAATGGGTGATCACTCATACTCTCAATATAACCCTGATGAGAAACTACCATTCTGAAAAGTTAAAGTTTGCCTTATTTCTCCGCCTCAGAGCATTTCAAAATAGAGACTCAGGGCAGTTGAGACTCGTGTATCGTTTTCATTATTTTTACGTTTATATTATTTTTATTTGTCAGATATTCACGAAAGCCACACTCATATACAAATGTAAATAATTACATATTTGGTTTCTAGCACGCCATTTCCCGACGAAGCAAGATAAAGAAGACCGACAAGAAGGAACACTGGCTAGACTATGCTGATGACAAATTTTCCACCACCATGATCAGCGATGTGAGGGCCGCCCTCAAAGTGCTCCTGCTGTTCGTACCTCTGCCTGTGTTCTGGGCCCTCTTTGACCAACAGGTACTTATTTTATGTTAACTATCCCCTTCCATCACTCCGTCAAGTAGTAGAGTCCTATTACTGGACCTAGTCAATTAACATAGCTGAAGACAAGATGGTGTAATAGGCAGTTTTTAACCATCGCGCATCGGCCAGTTTAAGGCTGCCAATAACAAGATTTTTTAAAATAAGACAGCTCCGGACATGTAGCTGACCACCAAAAAACTTTTCTCTAATAAGTCATCAGGACAAAAAGTATGGGAAACCCCAAAGTTAGGTGGTTGGACAGTGCGAAGGTGAACACTGAAAATGAACTGGATGAAGACAGCAGAATACCTGAAGGAGTGAAAGATTTCCCTAGAGGTGACCTGGTCTTTCCAAGGGTTGTAGCGCTGATGATGAAAATAGTTTTTGAGTTTAATGTATTATCTATTTCCAGAACCGATATGACCCATCATCATAGAGAATCAAATAATTTCTGGAAACTTTACAATATATTTGTATCCTTTCATAGGGTTCTCGGTGGACTTTCCAAGCAACCAGAATGAACGGCGAAATGGGCAGCTTTATTCTCAAGCCCGACCAGATGCAAGTCATCAACCCATTACTCATTTTGGTCTTCATTCCGTTATTTGAATGGGTATGTACACAGAATATATTTATAAACTAGGCCTGTATTATACTAACTTGAAAATAACAATTATAAATAAATTATCCTTAGATCAATTTTGTGATATTTCACACAATTCTATACATTTAGTTGAATATATATATTCATGTTATTTTTATTAATAATTACTCCCTCAGTATTGTTTACCCAGAACAACCCACCTTCCAGCTATATTTTAATATTCATATCATTTAAACCATGCAACATAATTAAATACAAAAGATAGATGCTGAAAATAAAAATAAATACATACATACGAGTATATACATAAACATTAAAATGTAAAAAAACTTACAAGAAGAAATTAATACTGAACTTACAGTTAATCTGTTGAAACTATTTATACAAAAATATTAACAGTACTAGTTGTTAACCGTAAAAAATCACCGGATGTAACTTGACTCGCAAAGAAAAAATATTACCTGCTTTAATCCACCCATTTCAAATTTAGAAAAATGTCTGCTGAAAATACATTACAGGTAGGTGGGTACTTTATGGGGTGGGTGGGGATTTGAGAAGATTATTTTTTAAATTTAATCATTTCAATTAACACACGTTTCAAAGTAAATTATTTAGAGTTAATTAATTTTACAAAAGTGTCAAAATCAGTAATTCCATAATGTATCCACAGACATATTGATTCTTACTTATGATCTGATTTTTTGTTGATTGTATGTGCAATAAACTTATAAAACATGAAAATAAATGATTTTTCCAATTATCGCAGGCGATTTATCCAGCAATGGCTTGGTGCAGATTCGCAACTAAACCACTCCAGAGGATGGTACTGGGAGGAACTCTGGCTGCTGTCGCTTTTATCATATCTGCTATTGTAGAATTGGAACTTGAGGTACCTACATTTATGATGTTGTTTTGTTTTTATAAAATACATATCGACGCTGGAAAGGAAAAAGGGCTTAAGCATCGAATGCTCTGACTCTCGTTTGATTCTGAAGACTTTTGTGGCATTTCAGTTATCTAAAATATATATACCATATACTACTATTTGGGAGAAGGCTTGACCCAAGCGACACAAGTTTAGGACATTTTTAAAGCTTTTTATTGAGTAAACTTTTTTTTTTCACAATACTTCAGCCCTTAAAAATAACCCCTTTTCTGCAGCAATATTTTAATCCAATCAATTTTTTTTTAGACAATATTTAATACAAAAAAAAATATATTTCCTTCAACCAATTTATTAAGAAATCGAGGTCAGTTTGATAATGCCCTCAGAAGGCGAAACAGCTGTCACGCGTAAAAATAATTACATCGCAGAGCTTTTAACTAAAAATTGATTTTTTTTAATTTAAAATAATAATAATTATTGTTTAAATAAAATTTAAAAACCTAAAAATTAAAAAAAAAAAAAAAAAAAAAAATCGAGTTTTTAGAGCTCTCATCTGATAAATCAGTAAATTAAAAACTGCCTCACAAGCTTTTTATTTAAGTAGAAATATTTTTATATGCTTTTGATCCATTTTGACCAAAATAAAAGCTTGCTCTAAATAACATTTTTGTTGTTGATATAAATGTTCAACTTTGTTTTAGAAAACATATCCAGTGCTGCCGGTATCTGGAGAATGTCAGCTGCGTATATACAATGGCTACATGTGTGAGTTCACAATCTCTGGTCCAGAAAATGATGACTACCTGCTGTTTAACAATACTTTAATCAGACAATTGGCAACATTCGAAGATAAATATGTTCCAATCAAGTCTGGAAAGCCATTCCAATACACACTAAAAAGTAACACTCCAAGCTGTCAAGGCTTGGAACCCACTGGATCTCTTACATTGGAAAGCGAAAAATCAATTTCGTACTTTATCCAAGAAGAAGATGTTGGTGGTAAAAAAATGATAAAATTGGTTCAATTCGAAGATGACAGTGACAAAACAAGTAAAGGATTTCCAGCTGTTAGGTAAGTCATTTGCTATCAGTCTAACTTAAAGTCAGCCATATAGCCGTAAGATAAGATTTTAAAATGCATATATTGCATCGTAAGTGTAAAACCGAAGTAAGTGCAAATACCATAGTTTGGAGATATGGGAGTTCAAAGATTTCACATTGCTTGGAAAAATTGTTTTTTTTTTTAAACCAATGGTTTTAGGTAGGTAAAATTTTGAATCTACGTTTTCTGTTATTTTACACTTTCAAGCTTGTGACAAATACAGTTGCTTCACATTTAAATCTTAAAAATGAGAAATTTACACTTAATTCGGCTTTACACTTACCGTGCGATATGTATATAGCTTAATGATGATATTACATATTGACATAATATTAAAAATCATCAAAAAATTATTATTAGCAAAGAACCCGAGAAAAAACTTATTAAAAGGGCGAGTATTCTTACCACTAAGCTATCGTAATCACCTTCAGAACTGGCGTATTTCTTCAATACGTATGGTGTTTTAGAAATAACCAAATTATCGTTTTTTGCTATCGAAGCTAGAGTTTGCCTTTATTTGTTGAAAGCGAGATATTTTAATGACTTTAATTGCTGCTAGCAGTAATGGGAAATTTCTTCCCACTGTAATATAATTTTTTTTATTTATCCTTCCCTATTTTGCATCTAGTCTCAAGAATTAATTATTGAGTTTTTATAATCATTTCTTGTCACGGTATGAGTTTGTGCAATAGATGTTTTATTATTTCTTTCAGGGTGTTACGAAACTTCAGAGGAGACACTCTCAATGAAGATACCATCTTTAAAGATGTTTCAACTGATGAAGAAATTTTAAGAATGAATTCCACCGATATGGAAAGATACGATATTTCACCAGCGACCTACAATATATACAGCGGGACAACACTTGTGAGGAAAAATGAAAAACTAGACCTAGGTGGTGTTTACACAATTGTGTTAAACAAGGAAGAAGGAAAAAATCCTGTGAGTATTAAACTGCATTTTTTTTCATCTGTCTTTATTTAGAACAGGTGGGCAACAACAATTCTCTATGATTTATATGGGTGATTTCAACTAATAATTAAACTTGAATAGAATAATATTTAGTGTGGTATATTTGCACCTCGTTCAAGAATGGCAGATACTCTATATCGCCCCGGTGGGATACCGTAATTCAGAATCGAAACTTTGCTTAGTGACCGATATCTGAATAGCTAGTTAATTGCAAGCCTTCTTCCCCTTGTTCAATTCCTTCAGCCACACAGCTTTTTTTTTTTGTTCACAAGAGTCACAACTGCTCCCAACCGTCTAGAGCCAGTGAGACTATGGCATCCCCAATAGGGGTATGTTGTGAGGCTGAAGGTGAAGGGGAAGGATATGAGGAAGGGGAAGGTTGGGAAGTACCTGGCTATTCAGAACTGGTCACCAAACACGGCTAAAGCCATTTCAAGCAACGTTTCAATTCTGAATGGTGGTTTTTATGAGGGCGAAACTCAGAGTATCTACCACTCTGAAACGTGTCGCATAAATACTATATATATCAATTAAATGTGTTGACACATTTTAATAAAATAAAATTTATTTGCGCCCTTCGGGTTCGAACCCGCGACCTCTGGATTTGTAGTCGAGCGTCTTACCATTCAACCATGCAAGCTGTAAAATATTAATACTTATCCCAAATGGGGATGCCATAATCATATTGGCTCCAGTAAATCGTGGGATCACATAAAAATAAAATAAACATTTTATTGAAGATCATTATTTTATAAATTTATTTATTATACCTATAACTATTTATAATCTATCTTAAAAATAAACATCTTTTTTAGGCATCTTCTGTGACGACCATAGCCGAACCCAACACCATACACATGATGTTGCTATTTCCTCAGTACATTATTTTAACAATGGCCGAAGTAATGTTCTCTGTTACTGGATTGGAGTTCTCCTTCACTCAAGCCCCGGTCAGCATGAAGTCCGTGCTCACGGCCGGGTGGCTCCTGACGGTTGCATTTGGAAACTTGATTGTCGTCATAGTAGCTGAGTCTAAAGGATTCAAAAGTCAGGTGAGTTCACTTCATGCAAGTGTTAAACCGGGTTTATCAATACAGCTGTTCAGCCTATCGGTTAGCCCGGCAAATATAAATAACAAAACCTTCTCATATTAATGGCTTCAAATTAACATAAGCTAAGTCATACAAATATATTTTATGTATTATAATGTAAAATTATATAAGACTACAACAGAACTCAACAGAACGAATGTTGAAGCTCTGGCAAATAAATTGACACAGTTTTTTTTTAGTCAAAGAAGCTTTTTTAAACTAACAATTTTATTTTTATCATGACCTATGGAGCTTTGAAATGTTCATTTAACTAAATATTAGACAAGATGCCATATTGATTACATTTTTTTTTTTGATTTCTCAATGAGTATTGAAAAATACTGATTAACAAAATAAATTGAAATGTGAAGGTAAGTATTAAATATGATCTATAAATCAATCATAGTAAATCGTTGTAATAATATTTTGAGTTCTCGTGCTGCCAGTAAAGACCAATTTTTATGCTAATTTGCAATTTTTTTTTTCCATATAGTTCCCATATTTCTCATTTCTTCAATACGATAAATGAATATTGAAACTATGAAGAAGCCGGATAGTAACTTCTAGAAACAACTGTTGGTACAGTGAAACCCACATAAGAAATTTAGTTTTTTCGGTCCCTTGAAGACTGAAATTGAAAAATGGCCTAATTTATCATATACATATAAGGTTTTCCCACGTAAGGATTTTTTTCCGGTCCCTTAGAAAACCCTATAAGAAAGTTTAATTGTAAATGTTTGAAGTTTATCCTTTAAAAATGTTTTTAACATGAATTTCATTGTTTTAGGCTAGTGAATTCTTCCTGTTTGCCGGACTTATGATCGTCGACATGATCATCTTTTGGCTAATGACTCTGAAGTACAAGTATGTGGACGACGCAAACAGGGACAAGGACCAGGAAGACCTGCCGCTGCCTGATGCAAAGATCGAGAAGATGGGAATTGACAACATAGACTTTAACAATGAGGAAGAACAAATGACAACAAGACAGTGAAAACAAAATAAAACAACACTTTTTTTGAATAATGTATTTAATCTAACTATTCAAAGACTTGAAATAAATAAAATTTTAATGCCAGACATGAGGCACATACATAATACATTCGCTTCTATGACACTAAACTTATACTTTAGTTTAAATACAAATGTGAGGTATTCTGGCAACCCTAGCTTTATCATAAGCTATTCTAAGCTTTTCAAATGCATACTCTTTTAATTATCTCGTTTCCAAACTAATTTTATATTTTCTGCATTCAAAATAATTTTATGAAGTTCTTTCAAATTGGGTTGAAAAAATTTATCTAGCAAATTTAGCATCTTCGTTTCCAAGAGGTTTCTTAAATTTTATAAAAGATTTTTGTAAAGAGATATTGTACAGTTTTGTGATAAAATAAACATTAAATATTTTTTATTAAACTGTTCTTTTAATTTTGGAATTTGATTAATTTATAATTCAATGCAGCAACATATCGAGGGCCTATCTTATATAAAAAATAGGTAGATGTAGGGCTTTGTGATCCTAAATCCCCTATGTTACATCGGTGAGCGATAAGTATATATTATTATTTTGTATTTAAATTATAAGGTTTTTTGTCTATGTATGTACACATTTTATGACAAATACATAAGGAATGAGTAAAGCAGTTAGTTTATCTTTAATATTTGTATTTTTTATCATACATATAACATAATTGCACATATTATTAGAAATAGAAGTTTATGTTTCACATATTGTATAATAATAACCAAGTACAGTATTCAAAATATTGAAAATACATAAGTAATTGCATATTCTTTTATTTAGAGACTAGATAAAGATTTCATTGAAAACATATACCATAACATGTATAATGTTAAGGGGCTATTTCTCTAAATCTCACTAGGCTTCTAATATAAATTGTCCCCTATTAAATCAATATTAAATGTATGTACCTTTCACTAGCGCTATCCGTAACTGATCAGTAAAAAAACAATGGGTTAGCTAATCGGAACTCAAATAAGCCCTAAGTCATAGCAAGAACACAAAATAGAGTACATAATGTTCAGGTTTTTTAATATGTAGGTTTTTTTTATCAGCGTATAAGTTGTATTAATTACAGTGAAACCTACTTATAAGGTTCCCACATAAGAAGTTTATTTTCTCCGATCCGTTAGAAAACCTTATAATAGAGTTTCACTGTATATAAGTGCCCTTCGGGTGATTTTTTCACAAAAATGGTGCTGTATAAATTATCCAATTATTATTATTTGTGTAAAAAATCTACAATAGGTGAACCCTAAAAATTTTATGGAACTTAAGATGAAAGACATTGTGTTTTTGTTGTAATCTATTTACCGATTTCAATTATTTCAATTTACGACAAACCAATCCCGAAGGTAAATTATCTTCAACATTATCGTCAGCCATAGTATATCTACTGCCAGTTGAAGAACTCTACAGACATATCCATGCGGAGATATCATAAATACGTAATTTATGGAAGTTATTACAATGTTTCTATTTACATAAATTAATATGTAGGATTTTGTAAGAATTATCGAAATTTCAGAAGTGTGAATTTCTACAAAATAAAACAGCTGTAATGAAGTAAAGTAAATATATTTCGGCATAACAGCTGGAATCAAGCGAGAAGACTTCAATATTTGAATACAAGGGCAAGACATAGTAGATAAGTTCAAGTTTAATATTCTTATAGCATGTCTAACAAGCCACTAACGTCTAATGAGGTACGTAGAACTTAAATATTTGTAATTAAACAAAAAACTATACATAAGAATGAATTCAAATATTCTTAATTCATTTCAATCAGAGGAATGTACAATTGGACCAAATGGTAAACTATGTATTAGTAGGAACTATCGCCTGCACAATTATTCCCTGTACATTATAAAACTTGGGTTTTTAAAATAAACTTTTTCAGTGTTTTATTTTTGAGAGAGGTATGTGCTAAATAAGTAGGAATCAACACAACTCTATCAAAAAATGGAAATGAAAGTCTACAGATGAACATAAAATAGTCTTCCTTATTAAATTAGCAATCAAGTTGCTAAAACTTACAATCAAAACAAGAAATATTGTTGGATTTACATAATATGCATATAATATAATTATTATATTATAAAAATGCAGGTTTAAGAGTAAAATATTTTCAAATAATAGAAAAAAATATTTTTTACGATTTGATAAGTAAATAATAACAGAAATTAGTAGATAAATAAACATAACGTATTAGCAACTCAACTAAAATTAAAGTGATCAACAAATAAGTGGGGTACCTCAAAAAAAAACAACTAAATGAAGTTAGCAAGCAAAGGGTTTAAATGATATGTCACACAGAATTGACTAGAAAAACCAATAAAAAAAATTGCAAGTACACATAATATCTATATCATTGTTGGACTTACACCACTTCTACGCTGACCGCTTCAGTTGTAAGTTAAATAGGATTAATATAAAAAGAGGAAAAAAATAAGCAGAAGAAAAAAAAAATTAGCATAGTAATAACAATGCACCATATCGTTGCTGGAAAGGCAAAAGGACTAAAGCGACACTTAGGTCAAAAATTAGTTAAATATGCAGTTTTGATCATTTTTTATTTTCTGCATCGAATGCTTTGACTCTCTTTGATTCTGGAGACTTGTGGCACTTCAACCATCTAAAATATATTTACCATTTGTGAGAAGGCTTGACTTAAGCAACACAAGTTTGGGACTTTTTTAGCTTTTTGTCGCTTCAGGTAACTAAGTGACAGCATTGAGTTACTGAGTTAACTTTTTTTTCAAAATACAACCACATACTAAAGGCGTACGTTTTTTTTTTGTAAAACAAAAAAAACTTTAAGTGCTCTGATGTAAACTTCCCAAATGGCGCTTCAGCCCTTTTGCCTTTCCAGCGACGATATAGTAAGGACTCGGTATTCGACGATGATATAGAATTGTACAACTCACAAGAGTAAGTAAAGATTTTTTTAATTGCAAGGCAATGATTAATGGCACATATTATTGGGTTAAGTGGAGTTTTGCAGAGTCATAATACACACATTTAAATAGTAAACAGTTGAAACAGGAACCAAAAGGTGACAGATATATGTAGTAGAACTCTGCATAACCGACAAACAATGGAATAGCACAAAGCTGGCGAACTTAGTAATGTTACATACTCATATATCTGCAGGTGGTCAAAAGAGGAACTGTCAAAAAAACCATAAATCCTCATTTTTTTGTCTCACCAATATCTACAGTGGCAAAGCCACCGACTACATAGATGTTGATCTGCAATGTAGATATTTATGTGCCATTCATCATTGTTCACACAACATCTTCAATTATGAAAACTGTCAAATGGCAGTGAGCTTGATAAAAATACTTCGATAGGATTACATTTTTTAATTAATTTAAGGGATAACTTAAATATTGGTGAAGTTTTTTTTTCAAAACGACTGCATTCAACTTGTAGCTCAATCAGTATATCCTCAATTATTTCTCAATCAGTGATCTCAGTTACCAGACTACCAAAAAACACTGACGAAGGTTATTCTTCCGTGTTTAATAGAACCTGGGCGCCTTTATGTGGCTTGGTGATAAATACCAGGTTTTTGAGGTTATGCTTCTCCGCAGAAGGATGGTCAAGGTAGTAATTCTTCATGAGCATTTCCACATAGGCCTCAGCTCTGGACTGCGGACACAGGGCCACAATGCAACCCCCCCAACTGAAATACAAAGATGATATATACAAATTACAATATATATATATATAAATTTAATTTAATACGTCCATGTACTGTATACCAAGAGGAAGCAGATTCAGTTCTTGCTGTAGTAAAAAATATATTGACAAAGATTTTATCTCATAAATAATATTGGTAAGTAACATTTTGATTAAAAAAAAATACAATTAAAAAAATATAAATACAAGACCTATAACATATTTTAGGGTTTAGAGTGAAAATATTGATTTCACTTTTATTCATTGGAAAGACTGTAGTTAAAAAAGATTTACATATATAAAATTAGTTTGAGTTCAGTTATTTAACCCTTATGCCGCCAGAATGTAAACACTGTACTGAGAGTCTCACGCAGAGATATTTTAGCGTTTTTTATGTTGTCTGTTTATTTATTAGTCTTAGCATTTAGAGGGTATAATTTAATGCCAAAACAATTATAGGTGTTTACGTTACACAACCCAAAACTCTTTATATCATATCTTGATGAAGTGATGCATTATTTAAGCGAATTAGTAATCATTCAAACTCCGGCGCGTCACCATTGTCTATCTCACTAATACATACAAATTTACTACTGTCAATTCATTACTCACATCAGTTATGTCGGACCTCTGCAACGGCTCACTATTTCTCACGATACACTCATAATATTATCGTTTTTTAAACTTGATTATTTATTACACTATTTATTTACAGTTTATTAACACATTAATAGTTTTTTTTTAATGGTAGACTGTAAAACACGGATGAATATACAATGCCACATTACATTTGTAACACATATATCGAGCCATTTGCCTGCATATATCTATATCCTATATCTATTCCTAGACACCGTTTTTCCAAAAATTGCGCTCGTAAGAAGAGGATCTGTCGACCAATGTTCTTCTATTGAATGATACTTGTTTCTCGTCATCAGCATTGTGATTGCAAAAAATAAATACATCTCACTTATTGAGGAGTTGACCCACTTACGAAGTCGTGATTGTTTAGTGATAACTTTTTTTGTATTGTCGCGGTGTAATATTTGTTTCTTTTTTGAAAAAATTCAGACATAATAGTTATATTTAAAACAGCTCAAAAAAATTCACTTCTTCCGAAATTTCCGATAAAAGAGGTGAAGAGTTTACTCCAGAAGGGAAATCATCGAAATCGTGAATAATCGGAACAAAACGATCTAATGTGACGTGCGTCTGATTGGACGTGCTGGGTTCGTTCAATGGTTCGTCATTAGATTCCAAAATATCATCAACTTGTTCTTCACGGTGTACTCCTTCATTAATACTGCCAACTTCACTAGCCGAATCGCACTCATTTTCACTAAATTCCCGGTCAGAGTCAATATCGAGACAATATTCTCTTTTTCTTCACATAAGTTGGGTCGAGCCATAATAGGGGCGTATATAAAAAGTGTTGGGAAGAACGACAAATGATCACACTATATTAGTTTCTAAGTACAAAAAAATCTAATAAAAGCAGGATGTAATTTTTTTTTGGACTCTGAACTCGGATATAAAATGTTATTATTTCAATTAAACTAATACTATCACGTTGATTCAAAGAATATATTCACCTTTAAAATATTAATAGTTAAATAACAAAAAAAAATGAGATTAGAACGTTCGAACAATGATTCGTTGCATATTCCATACATACGTGAACCGAAAGATACCACGTGACACACTAACACGGCTGGTCGCGAGCGGGAATTTCAAACTACTGAGCGGGAAAATATTGTCCTCTTCACTTTAAGAAGATCTTTCATAACATAAACAAATAATTTGACTTATCTTTTGAGAGATGTCGCTAGATAAAGGTTTAACATATTTTTGAAGCTTTAGTTTTGCGCCATCTATATGATATGAATGGAGATATCGTAAGATGAATTTGAAATCACATATGCTTGAGCGTGGCAGTCGTGGCTCAGAATTATGAATCACGTATGCTAGCGCATGGCAGTCTAAGGATTAAGGTACGAATTGTTTATGAGGTCAACAATCTACCTAAAAACAGCCACAAACGGGTCTCTTTTGATTCTGGACACTTTTTAGTCTGTGAAAATACAGTACAATATCCGAGGCTCTCATCAGATTGTCTCTTCAATGTACCATAACTTCTTTGGCCCTTTCGGTCAAAGAAAGAACTTGACTATCAAGTTAACTATACTAAGATGATCAAAGATGAGGTGAAGTACTCATAGTAATATACGAGGCTCTCATGGGGTCTCATTAATGTGCCAGTTTTATTACTATTTTTAAGATGTTTCAGTCAATGGAAAGAAACCGACTAATAGGCAATCAACGGCGGAGTGAAAGCACTCATGAAGATATATTAAACTGTCATGGCTTTGCCTCATCGACGTGCTATTTTTTGAGACATTTTAGTCAGTGGAAAAACTATAACTAACGGGCAATCAAAGACAGGGTGAATCCACTCAGAGATACCTGAGGCTCTTATGGGTCTGTTTCATTGACATAGCAATACTTGTTGAGACCTTTCACCCAATGGAGCGACAGCAACTAATAATGATTAGATTATGTGGGTTTAGCTTACCCTGCTCCCGTAAGACGAGCATGAACTCCAAAATCGTCAGACAGCTCCACCAGGCGATCGAGGGCGGGGTGGGAGCACTCATAGAGATATCTAAGGCTTTCGTGGCTCTGCCTCATCAAGCTACCCAGGGTGATGAGACGGTCGTTTCCATTCCATGCACTGCATAGTTGGGTAAACTTCTGCACACGTAGAGCCTCTGAAATTAATAAACTTCAAACTTATTTATGGGGATGTAAACATGCTTTTATGTTAAAAACAGATCATATTTATCAAGTAAAATAGAAACAGATGTGTTGAGAGATTTTTAGTATTTAAAAAAAATAAGTATGTATGTAACAATCACCACCCCCACCTAACAATATCTAATTAACTTCTGTACTATAATTTAAATTTTATTTAAAAATGCTAGTTGATGACACGGGTATGTCGAAACCGGTAGCGAATTATTAACTTTTTTCTTACTTTGAATCATTATTTCAAAACGTTTTTTTGTTGTTGTAATTATTGATAAGCATATTCTTGACTTTATGCAGTTTTATTAGTGACATCTTTATAAAATGGTTCATGAAATAATATAGATTCGATTTGTGAATACATAATATGATTATATGTCATTAACATAATATATTATAAAAACTTTTAACTTTATAATTTTCACCCAAAGCACTGTAAATGATTATTACAGAATGAAGATTTCAGTCATCTTGCCGCTTAACCAAATATGTAACTCTAAACGACCACATTGACGCTTAATCTGATTACTGCATAACATTATCTAAATATTATACATAAGGCAAATATATTGAATCATCTGTGCAGATAAATTTTTCACAAGCAACGCATTTTCGTAAAAATGGCTTATTTGCACTGCACTTTCTACAAAATACCAATGATAAATCATCTCAACATCACTTTCTTAACCTTAAATGGAGAGTACCTTGGAACACGTGCAACGCTCTGTCGCGAGGTTTATGCTGGTGCAAGATGGCCGGGAGGCGAGAGGCGCGAGCCAACATACCCTCCAGGTCGTCTCCCAGTAGCTTGTGCACCTCACCGAGCGACGCTTCCCCAATGTCAAGCCCAGCTTCTTCGGCGATCAACTATAAAATTAAAAATAACTATAGTAACAAAAAATTCAAGCACAGGAAAACAATAGACTTAATTATTTTTAGGTATACATTAAAACCCACTTATAAGGCTCAGAAATGTTCACGCTTAGGATAACTTGTTTTTTCAGTACCTTAAAAAAAGCCTGATTTGGAAATTAAATATTGTGTAATTTGTTTTCCGGCCCCTAGAAAATCTTTATAAGAGAGTTCATAGAAACGTTTATAAGAGTAATCAATAGATTGGGTCTAATTAAAGACGGCTACAGATCACCTATTTTTGTCTGTTCAATTTGAAGAAAGTTTGTCGAAAAGGATTAAAAATTGGACGTAACTTAAGGAAAGGACCCTCGGATGGTCGAGCTTTCTAACATGTTTTCAAATGGAACAGATAAAATCAGATGGTCTGTAGCTGCCTTCAGAAAGAATAATGTAAAACTGCATACGATACGCAAGATACACCTGGTTCCTGTTGACTATTGTCAATGTCAATCATTAGAATAAGCAACGTTCCCAATCAAACATAGCAGCTGTTGAGCTTTAATTTGGCCTAAACCACGTTCAAAAGCACAACTTCACTGTGTCCAATGCGGCCTAGCGTAACTCACACCAATCGGTACAATTAAGTTAGGCTACCCATTTGCTAGGATTAATCTCGGTTAACTGATGCATAAGTTTCGTGAATTGTCAATACAGTTCTAGACATCGCTGCATTTATAGACCAACTTCTATTCATGGAAAAAAAAATTCAAACTAAATTTGTTATACCGCTTTATACAGTATACTTTGTATTTAGTTTTTGCAAATTGATATTGATTTACAGAAGTATTGATAAATTTTAAAATATCCGGAAATTCGGCAATACTTATATAAATTACTTAATATTACAGCGCTTAAAACCCCAACAGCATTGTCAAAACTAATCATTTTGATAATAGGTAAGTCTAAACATATTTAATGCCATATGACCATTATAAATACAACAATGATAGAATTCACACACACTGAAAGTTAAAAGTTATTTGGATAGCTGTCAGAAGTAAATACAGTGTCATCATTTTGCATATTTATAGATGTTTTGTTAAACAAACTTTTTTCTAACCTTCTTAGATGATTTCAAAGTTAAAAATGAGTCGGAATCATCCTATGTGATCTATAACCTAGGCTTTTTGATGGCATTTTTCGTTATTAGAAGCAAAAAATCAGAAAGCATGAGGTTTAGCTGTTTGTGCCGTGGGCTTCTCTCACGGAATGGAGAAATGGCGATGAATTTGTATAAATTTGATACCAAATGAAGTATTTTTTTAATTGATACTATCAACAGATAGCATAACTATATGAAGAGGCCGTTAAACCGAAGATGTGTGTATTATCTAAGTAATTTAAAACAAAATTACTGTCTAAAATATTTTTTGTAGTTAAATACCACTATTGATTATGGAAAAAAAGTTTTTATTTATTAATAAAAAATATCAAGTCTGGGAATGACATACAAAAGGTTGTATATCTAGTCATGTTTACTGTTTTCTATCAAAATTTCTATATGCTTCATATTCCCTTAACAAAGCAAGAAAATTACTTGCAAGCTTAAAGTACATAGAGTAGTATCAATCCAAGGCAGTGAAGTCAGTTTTTGATGATTTTAACCAAGTTTTAACCTGACTCGGCGCACCTGGGCGTGGCTAAGACTAAGGTTAGGGTATTTATACATCCAGTATATAGAAGCGGTCTGTGAAATTTGCTGTCTCTTTCTCTCTCATGGTGTACGACGTAAAAACCTGGAGAAAGTGATTTATCGCAAGTTTGTGTAGGTTGGGTAAAAATAATTAGCTCTCCCTCCATATATTGTTACTTCAAGCTTGCAAGCTTATTGGAGAGTTACCCCATTGGTTGTCGGTTATCATAATCACGTGTCCTGCCTAGCAGAGGCGTCCCAGTTTCATAATCTTACTCTCGACAGCTTGGTGTTCTTGAGGCTCTTAAAACACCAATTTGGTGTGCAGGATGAAGGAGTGTTAGGAGATTTAAGCTTAGGTTAACAGTCCATCCATAGACAAAAGAAACTGGAGGGAGATAGCAGGAGACGACAAGAGCAGAGGTGTTTTCCTTGAGGCGATCAAAACTCTCTTAGGTGCGTATTGTTGATGTTGATGATGAGTCTCAAGCTATAGGAAAATTGTGTAGGAATAAAATAAATAAATCAGTATATACCTTTGCAGCAAGTTTACATTCCCTAACGCGCATATTGTAGTGGTCAGTAGCGGCTTTGTTGGCTTCAACTAGAGAATGTGCCACCACAAATACGGCGTCGTCGGGAAGACTGATGGCTTGTGCCCGCAGGGGATTCCAACTGATGTGCTGGGCTGAACCTGAACACAAACAAACAATACACTGTCATTAGCATAAAATCTCCTAAATGTAATATGATGGAAATTTGTTTGCTTGACAAGCAAAAACTGCAGAACGGTGAGCTCTAGCATCACAAAATTTTCACAGCTTTTTCTTTTCGAAATTACAGGTTGATGCAATTATTTTCATTTTCTATTTCCGTAATGTGTTATGGAGTTTAACCTCTAGAATGCCGGACTCACGCAAGTTACAATTTCCATTGTACTTTGCTGACAGTAATTTCGTAAGAACTCACTTGTGTTTTACACAAGGATGTTTTTTTCAATTGTACTATCTTCTCAGATAATTTTTTGTTTTTTTTTTTCAATTTGTATGTTGATGATATAGGTGGTTTTTCTGGAATAGCTACTTATATTCGGATAATTGGGTTTTTTCTCCCACATGTCATTAAAAAAATAATAGTTAAGGAATGTAAAGAATTTCTCGACATTTTATTGTAATATATTTTTGTGTGACTGAATAAATTTCCTTCCAAATAAAAATAAAATTTCATGATGTTTTCCTGTAAATACAAACAGTAAGATCACTTTTGTAATCGTTTTTTTCTGCCGCACTAACGTAAGCAAACTTTAAATATTTATTACTCGACTTGTACCAAACTTAACGCAATGCAAAATATTTCTATGGATTGATTATTTTGTTGACAAGCAATTACGGTTCATTTAAATATGCACACAACAGGTTTCAAAGGATAAAAACTCTTTAAAAAATAATGATATATCCTCGGTGCCTATTGGCACCTCCGGCACACTAAAGGTTAAATGTATCAATTTAATGTTTCTGACCGATCGATGGTTGAGTGGTCCAAGGTAACAGGTTCCCACCCAGGCATTGTGGGTTCAATCCCTTCACTAGCTAAGTTCTTATTCATTACACAAGCAACATTTTCCGCTTATAATTATGGTAGTTGGAGGAATTAAAATAATATTGTCAGGTTAAACGTAACCTGGGTATATTAGATATTGTTTGTTCCATACTTTTTCATGAGAAAAAAATAATTGAAACTCCGGCAAAGCCGACTTATCCCGATAAAGTAACTACATACTCATATATATGTAGTTAAACTATGGGTTTCAGGATATTTAATTGCGTACTTCCAATACTACGTAATGAAATTATTTATATTGGCCCCAACAGGCTTTATACTCACTATGGTATTAAAACATATTTATAAACATGTAGCATTTACCCAACTCAGCCAGAAAAGCAATAGCTTGGTCCATTCCTCCTCCTTCAGTTCCAATAAGCCGCTCACTTGTAGCGCAGAGCTTCGCTATTTCCATTTTACCCATGGTCAACTAAAAAGTAAAAATTAAAATTGGAATCAATTTTAAAGTATTAATTGCTTATTTACTATTAAATATTCAAATAATATTAATAATCTAAAATACAAACATGAAACAGAAACAAGCCAGAAACTAAAAAGAACAATGGTCATGACCGAGACAAAAATAATCATCAAAAAATGGCAGCCTAAAATCGGAATAAATTCAAATATTAATAATTTTCAATAGGAGTATGAGATTGTTTAAAAATGCCGCTTTCTAATGAGGTCTTGATGGCTTAATTGGGAGAGTGTTACTGCTGGATACAGTAGAGGTTCCGAATTTGTGTCTCGGTCATGACCATTGTTCTTTTTAGTTTCTGGCTTTTTTCTGTTTCATATTTGTTTTAGATTACATATTAATATTATTTAAATATTCAAAAAGTAAAAGTTTAACACATGAATGTAATGAGAAAAATGGGAAAGAAATACCAATGCATTGTATTATCACTCGCATTGATATAAATTATTTAAGGAACTATGTTGTGAAAGCAGGAGACATCGCCGAACACTCAATGACAACCCTGAAAATCTTTATTAAAAGGACAGGCCTACTAGGAATAAGGTAAACTAACGACTCTTAGGACCGGTGGGAGTGGAGAAGCCTGGTTCTTCAAGGCAATGGGAATGGGGGTCACGAGCATCACTAATCAGACAATGACTTAACGGGGTTAGCACACCTAATAAAATTCAACACAAATCTACATTTGAGCATCTGTTGAATACATCGATTATTAGAATGGATTTCGAGAGAATTCTTTATTCTAAAAGTTTTGTTATAATCCGTAAGATGGCTACCGCGAGAAGTGTTAGGGGTTGGGGGCAGGGCAAATTCCGATGTCGCATGACTACCTCCGACCAGATATCCGATGCTTTCGGCCAGTTCCGACAAATCATCCAAGCGATTATTTTTATACTTTTGATAAATAAACATACCGGGTGAGCGGTAGACACCAATGACCGAAAAATGCCGCCGACCATAAAAATTTACCATAATAGGCATTCCGGGCGAACACAGTCACCTAAGGGCTGAGAGAGAAGCTACAAGGGTACAAGGTCTCAGTGTCTGGCTTCGCGTCCGCCGGCTTGGATTGCTAGTGCCCACTCGCTCGCTTCCCGCCTGTAAATCTAGAACTTCCTCTTTACAACCTACCTTCCCAGTCCTCTACAAGATAACTACATACAAGCTTCTTCGGCGGGAAATACAAGGCGTATTTACTGCAAATATAATCATTTCTGCAGGTTGTCGTTGTGTGCCGGTACCCTATCGTATTTATGCGGGCCCCACTTGTCCGTACAATAGTGTATTTGGACGGCCTTCATGGTCGAGTGGTAAGACGCTCGACTATGAATTCAAAGGTCGCGGGTTCAAACCTGGCGCGCGCCAATAACTTTTATTTAATTAATATGTGTCATAACACATTTAATTCATATAAAAAATAATATAAAGTATATTTGCTGTGGTAGATACCACCGGTATCATCGCCCTGGTGAAAGATCACCATTCAGAATCGGAACATTGCTTGAAATGGCTTTAGCCATGTTTGGTGACTAGATCTGAATAGCCAGGTACTTCCCAACCTTCCTTTTCTCCATCTCCTTCCCCTCCCCATTACCTTCAGCCTCACAACATACACAATTGCGGATGCCATAGTCTCACTGGCTCTAAACGGTTGGGAGCAGTTGAGACTCTTGTGCGGTATTCACAAAAAAAATGTTGAAAAATGATTTAAAGTGGCTCAGTATCGCCCGATACGAAAAAAATGTTAAATTTTTAACATATCTATGCTTGAGTATTGAAAAAGGCATGCAGATATAAAAAATCTACCAGTGAGTGAATTTCAAAAAAATCTTTTTTAATTAATTAATTTAAAATACCCTCTGTTGTTAAAAAAGAAAATAACCCGAAGGTGAGAAAACATGCTACATAATAAGTTCAAAGTTTCGCCACATTTGTAATATAGGCGCTACCTTACAGTGTGATTTAGACAAAAATATTATTTTTTCATTAAACTCTAATTACTACAAAACAGAGCCATTTAAAATTATTTTTTAAATTACCAATAATTGTGTAGTAAAATGTGGTAGTTTTATTTATCATTCTAACTAATACTTTCGCAATCGATTCTCAATAAAACAATAAATGTAGTGTTTATGAAATAAGGAAATGACCAGAGGCGGCTCGTGACTTATTAGTATGCTAGAGTGCTAAGATTGAAAAATACGGCGTTATTGATGTTGTTGTAGCCGAAAATGATTTTTATTTTTTTGAAAAAAAAAATTTTTTGTATGAAGTTTTTCAGGTTTCAGTTTTGGTGGTGCACTGCACGGTTTTCTGAAATATCTTCACACAAAAAATTAAAATTCTGAAAAAAAAATAAAAATCGTTTTCGGCCACAATAACATCTATAATGGCATTTTTTTCAATCTTAGCACTTTAGAACACTAAAAAGCCACTGGAAGCCAGTTTTTGTAAATATATGACTGTTAACTGAAAGCAACATGCTTAAGGTATTTTTTGAAAACATTAACACCTAAAAAAAAAACAGTCATAGCGGACCAAAATAAGGCCAATTTCTGATTTGTATTTGGTAAATACTAAGCTTACGTAAATACAATAAATATGTCGTTAAAATATCATCTTTTTCATGTTGTGTAAAAATATCACCATAATTTCGTAAATTAAAACAGTGTTTTCTCCACCTTAAGAAGAAGATTCTGAACTCCTGAAACTTATAGACCCACAAGAGTCACCCGACAAAATGTATTACATACTCTATTATAGTACTCCAGCTTCCAACTATAGCGCTCACTCCCTGATAGCGCGGTTTCATGCTATGGGAAACCAATACTTAAATGACACTAACAAATTGTGAGTATAAATAAATATTAAAAACAAATTTGGTGAATTTTAAGGATCACATAAAATATTTGTTCTTACCATGTATTCTCAAACCTACTGTTATCCTTTCCCTTTTAATCCTGTTTGTTTCTTACCTGATCACTGTATTTTTAATCTCTTAAGTAATTTTACTACATATATGCAAAAGCCTTGTGGGCGTCAACTAAATAAAAAGGGAGATGTTAAAATAGATCTATCAGCTGCACGACTTTACCTGATTGGATTTGATTAAAGCGAGTGCGGCGGCACAAACGAGGGCGCTGGAACTTGACAGGCCAGCGGCCGGCGGCACACTGCCACTGACCGCCACCATGAAGCCACTGATGTTCTTCAACTCCAGGTGGCCATTAGCATCGCTCTCAATCCCATTAGAGCTGGCTTTCTTCAGCTTCCCTACTGCCTCTGCAGCACCCTTTACTCCGCACAGAACATACTCGTACCATTGAGGACTGCCACCGTCTCTACTGAAAATATATGAGAACAGACCACTCAATACAATATTCTTAAAGAGACATATCAAAATTTTGTCACAAAATAATTGAAGACCCCACGGCAAGAACCTGTTAAGTAACATTTTTGTCAAAAACGAGGTAGTATTTTCACTAAACTAATTCTGGTATGCTCTATCCAATGAGCACACTTTCAGATCATGAAATAACAAGAACATGGAAAATCAAAGAGTTGAACACGTTAACTGCAAAATTTTTTGTAACTGAAATATTTTTTAATGGCAAGAACATGTTATCTACAATAATAACATTGTATTGCAGAAATGCATTAAAATACTAACTTACATATTAAATTTAGTATGTTAGCTATAACACTCATGAAAAATAGTTACTAGATTTGTGATGGTGTACACTTTTTTTTAACAAAACGCAAAAGACTAAATATCTCTGAATGACTCGACAGTTAGTTAACAGGTTCTTGCCGTGGGGTCTTCAATTATTAATTTAAGCTCATGTATTGTGTGAGAGGGGTAATTTATTCAACAGGATTTCAAAAAGCAACAAAGAACAGGAGAATGTAAATCACGGTAGAAGAAGAGATTCCACAGAAATTAGGGTAAAAACCATGTTGTATGGAAAACAGATACAAGCTGTAATTAAAGAGAAACAATAAAATGGACATAAAAATATGCGAAGTCCATGTAATCTTGCTACCGTTGATGCAAAAAATTGGAAAAGAAGCTGCCGCATGTGAAGGGTCAACAACTGCCACAGTGTGGGATCCCATGCCTAGAAAAGACTGAGGAGGAACCAACGTAATACCCACACCAAGAAACTCGTAATCCCCGAAGTAGATGACAATTTGAAATTATTCATAAATATTTATAGCTGATTGACAAAATTACATTTACACATGCCCCTTTCATCCCAACTCAGTATAATACGCCAATGGTTAGAGGCTAAAGTATGGCTTGAAACCATATAGCGCCAAACGAGATAACTTTGATTTAAAGAAGACACCAAATTGGAATTAAATAGAAAATAAATGGAAAATCAACAAATTGTTATTTATGGCAAATGACGTTTTGTTAAGGTCAATCTTCAAAGTTGAGATTTAATAATATTGAATTGGATAAAACAAACAAATTATTATTATTACTCATTAATTAAACAATTTATAATTAAAGCATACAATAACAAAACGATACTTTGTAAACACGTAGAGCACAGGGGATAAACACGAGTTGTTAGTCATAAGAGAAATCAATTTTATAAGATTTTATTTTAAAAACAATTTACTTAAATATATGAAATGGTGTATTCAATCAGGGTTAGGGATTAGAGGTTACCTTTTTACTGCCAAGGGCCATTTGGATATTTGTAAAATCATTCGAGGGCCGAATATAAGAGTGGTTCATATCTGAAATGGGCATTCCCCAGATATGTATTTATATGTTTGCATGGGGTGGTTGCAAAACAATGCTAATACACCTGGGGATTTTTTATACTTTTTTGGCAACGCTGATCTCAAGGAACACTCCCCCTTTCACCAACAGAAATCGAAAAGAACTCTGATAAAAAGCAAATCATATTATCCAATATGCAAACACCCGGTCGTCGATTTATTAAATTTCGGTCCAGACCAAATGGCTGTATGTGGCCCGCACGGGATGGAGGTTCCCCACAGTTAGTTATAGTTCTATATTTTTTTATGAGTAAAAAAAAAACCATTTTACTGTGACTAGGCAACAATGCACGATTTCAATCACAATCGATTTACAATTCATTTTCAGCAACAAAATTGTGAGCGAAGGTAGTTTTTGGTTTCAGTATTTTTTATATATAAAAAATAAAATATATAAGCTATAAAACCTAAGATTAATAGTGCAGACTTTTCACTAAGCATAATTTGTTTAGAAAAGGGAGTTAGTCAAAGTGGTAGATACTTTAAGTACTGCCCTGGTGAAAGACTACCATTCAGAATCGAAACATTGCTTGAAATGGCTTTAGCTGTGTTTGGTGACCAGATCTGAATAGCCAGGTACTTCCCAACGTATTCCCAGGTATTCCTCTTTCTTATCTCGTTCCTCTCCCCACCACCTTCAACCTCAAAACATAGCCTGATTATTGTTTACATAGTCCCACTGGCTCCAGACAGTTGGAACTCTTATGTATTATGTATTCACTATTAAAAAAAAAAAATTTTAAGTCACTACCTACTGTGCATATCAAACTCATTCTATCCAACTGCTATTCGAGATTGCTACCTACCAGGTATCGTCCACCTATATAAGTACTTCAATTTTAATAATTGGAACACTGAGTTTAATTTCGGCATTCATATGACTGTGCAACTTTTACTCATATAACTATCATATTACTACATTATGTGAGAACTTAGAATATGCAAAAATGATAAAGAGAGGATTTGCAAAAAAGGAGGTCGTTTTGGGAATGAATAGGTATGTACATAGAAATGGGGATTTATGCTACCTTCACCATGAGGTCTGTTATGTTACACAGTAAAAAAAAAAACTTGTGCAATTTTACAGTAATGTTTGTTATATAATAGGAGCAACAATCTTTTAATAAAAAGAAATTGAGTTTCTTTTATGTTGTTATGTGTATTTGACTTAAGCTCCTGAACAAGTGTCACTTCACAGATATCACTGGTGCAACAAACGATAAACAGTATTTTTTTATCAGCGAAAACCAAGAACACAATGCGTAGTATAATACAGGCTATAAATGTTATCAACAGTTCGCAATAAAGCAGTATTGTTAAATATTATGAAGTGTAAAATTATCGACGACCGTTTAAAATTGGACATAATAACTTACTTGCAATATGTTAGAAAAATATATAAACTTGTATATGCAGTTGGGGGGAGTCTTTTTAGTATATGGTTGATTAAGCGCCCTTGAAGTGATTTTCTTTCCCAAAAACGGCGCCATAAAAATCAGCCAATTATTATTATTATTATAGTTCCTTTTTAAGCGACCCGCACAAATAATTTTATCGATAACTAGCTGTTATTGATAAACTGTTTCATTAAAATATTTAGTTTACTGCACCATCGGAAAAGCATTGCGCTTAGTGGAAATTTTTTTGAAAACATTACAGCTCAAACAAAAGTCTTCATAAGTTGGAGAAACGTATATGTATGAATAAAGTTTATTAAATGAATAAAACATCAATTGAAGTATCCTAATGTATCCATGTTAGTATCATATTATTCTCCCATATAATTTTTATGATTTCATAGTGAAGCAATAACAAGTTTGTACACAATGTTAAATTAAAAGATTTGCGCTATTATGTGCATAGAATTCAAGTGAAGAAAATATGCTTCAAAAACATCACAGTTGAATTGAAAACTATTAAAATTTAATACATGAACTATTCAAAATAGAATTACAGCTTGAGAGTAGTGTCTATGTCTCCGCTCCAGTCGGAGTACCGGGGGTTGAGGTTGGTGAGCCGAATTTGGGGCTTGTCAAGCGGCTTCACGGCGAGCAGCACACCTTGCTCCAGCGCCATGGGCAGCACAGGGTAGCCGCAGTAGTCGATGTGCTCGCCAATCAGGTTCACTCTGTAATCAACATACCAGTCAATACTCAGCTTTAATTGCCGGCAACACGGGCATTACAAAAGTGCCATAAGCAGTCCAAGCCCCAAAAGAAGCAAGCATAACGCAATATGAATAGAAAATCGTTGAGGGAGCTAGTAGAATTATTGACAAGACACTGCCAGCTCAGAGATACATGGAAGTGAAAAACACTAGCTGTACGAAATGTGAAGAAGTTGAAGAAACTCTAATTTATTCACCAATGGTGTCAATGTTCTGCCTTGCAGGAAGAAAGGCTCAGATTCCTAGGGAGTCACTATGGAACAGGAGACAGCCGAATACCCAATGAAAATTCAGATGAACTTTATTAAGAGGACTGGGCTACTGTCAAAGGATAAGGTTAAACATGGGAGGCAGCACAGTGGGTCTATAATCTGATTGCTTATGGTAGCTATGCAGACCGTTTCCTTAACAATAATAATAGCTAATATAATGTCTACATAGAAGGGTGACTGGAATCATTAATACATCAAAATGTAAAAATAAATAATGTTTTAAATTAGAATTTAAAACATTATTTGACGATCTCCATGGTCGAGTGGTAAGACGCTCGACTACGAATCCAAAGGTCGCGGGTTCAAACCCGACATGTGCCAATAACTTTTATTTAAATAATATGTGTCATAACACATTTAATTCATATGAAAATAACAAAAGTATATTTGTGGCACGCTCCAGAGTGGTAGATACTCTGTATCGCCCTGGTGAAAGACCACCATTCAGAATCGAAAAGTTGCTTGAAATGGTTTTGGCCGTGTTTGGTGACCAGATCTGAATAGCCAGGTACATCCCAACCTTCCTCTTCCCAATCTCCTCCCCTCCCTACTACCTTCAGCCTCACAACATACCCTATTTGGGTATGCCATAGTCTCACTGGCTCTAGACGGTTGGGAGCAGTTGAGACTCTTGTGCGGTATTCATATAAAAAATAAAAAAATAAAAAAAGAATTAACTTTAAAGCTTTGTGCTTTTTAGGAAGTATGAGATTGATAAAGATTCAGTTTCTAAAAAGGTTTTGGTAACTCAATTGACAGAGACGTTACTCTCAGATAGGGTAGAGGTTCCGAGTTTGAGTTAATTATTTTATTTTTTGTGTTTCATATTTCGTTGAAAATTATTTCAATAATTAAAATATAAAACGATTTTGAGAAGTAACAATTTATCAAAAAAATTGATATTTCATGTCTGTTCATTTTTGATATTATCGACGTAATTAGTTTTTTGTAGAACCAATTTAAAGTATTTGGCGTAACAAACTTGAGTGATATATGTGGTTGGTGATGTGATCCACTAGATGCAATTATACATAATATTTCTTATACTTTTGATATTTGGTATTTTTTGTCAATTAATAGGTGTTCCATTAAATGTAAGTATTACTTTTTAAACAACATTTTAATCATTATTTGGTGGCTTATATGAAAAGCTTTGATAAAAGTGTCCGTAGCCAAACCCCACACAGATATACCATACCTAAATGAAATAGACTATCGTATGTTTGTTAAATAGATTAATTGATAATTAATCAATTCAGGTCAATTGGATAGTACCGCACATTTTTGTTAAGAGTAGTTTCATGTTAGGATGGTAAGTTTTGTTAGATTAAATTTTTATCAATTTACTTTTAAATTAGAGATAAATTTAGTTTAGTAATAACACATAGAAGTAGGGACTAGCAATAGAGAGGATTGTAAGAAGATTCCCAGGGTTTTATTCGCCAATGTACGACACCGACGATGATATTGATAATAATTACGCATCAAAAAGCGATAATTGTTTACGTCTTATTTTTAGTATTTTTTAGAGCCCAAATTTCCTAGTACTGCACATTAGAGACGAGTTAAAAAAAAAATGAAAATCTATTTGTAGAATGAGAGGTAATTTACAAAAAAAGTTTCCATCGAAACAATTTTTGTTTTGAAATAAAAATCGGAAATTGTAAAACAAGTACTTAGTAGAAGGCTTATGGTGTATAGAAAAAATACCACGATGCAATTTAATAAGAAACGAAACAAACTCAAATATTCGTACCCGCCGGGAACCCTGACATAAAACTCTGGATCTACATTGTACTTGTCCTTAAAACACTTGGTAACATTAATAACTTCATTGGTTTTAATAACGTCGACAATAGGAATACAGTCTTCCATCGTAAGTTTGACACACCGCTGCTAAAGAAGATCAACTAACAAATCGAACCGTAGAAAGCAACTGATATTAATTTTCCGCGATATTCCCTTAACACCCACCAGTTATCAATGCAATCGCAGTTGTTATTATCTTTCTTATCGGATAGGTTATCAGTAGACGTGTTCACTAAAACATTAAACAACCAACAATCGTGAGTTTAAATCCCAAAACACAATAAAAAATATAGTATCGTGTTGAAATACGCGATGTTTGTTTTAACTACCGATATAATGTGAAAAGTTTTAAACTTATCTTGTTTAAAATTTTACGAGCCGGCTGTCGTAAATGAGTCGTGACGGTTCTATGATTTGTCCATAGATTGCGGATAATGGAAATTAATAAATGTTTACGTTGGCGGTATATGTTCTCAAGTCAACACAAATTTCAAAGTCAGCCGATAGATCTAAAGTGTAAAACAAATTTGAATCGTAATATAATAAAAACTTTACTACAAAATTTAGTAAATTTAAATGCAAATAAGAAAAGTTTCAAAATATAATTAATGCATCAAAAAAAGGATGTTTTTTTTTCGATGCTCAAATCAACTCACGCCTTGGTTATCAATACGTAAGTTAAAAATTGGCTTTTCGGTAAATAATTTACTTATTTTCAAAAACACTTTTAGCAATTCGAAATACATTGTTACAAACTTTTTAAGCGTTAATTAAGTTATTACCTTTTTAATTATTTTTTATATAATATAATATATCAGTCAGTAACATTTTTCAATAATGTTTCCAAAATACGTATATTTCAACATTTTGACAAAAAAAGAATGGACACGTATTTTATTACAGCAAAAACATGATTGATGCTTTTAATTCCACTAAAACTTTTGAACTAAATTAAAAGATAATTTATTTTCTTTGTCAACTTTACTGTCAATGTGTTGTTTGATTATTATTTTTTCCATTTTGGTTAAAAAACATATTCTACTAGCGAAAACTTCACTGGTAAATGCCACATAATAATTTTATTGGTCAACATTTGTGTACGACACTAATGTTTTCTAAAAAAAAAAACTTCAAAATCACTTATCTTAAACCCAACTTTAAAAAAAGCCATTGTATTTTACTAGGGGTGTGAAATAATAACAAAACACAAGAAATCGTTTTATGTACATCTGCAACTTTTAATATTAAACAAATCGATTTAAATTCTAATAAATTCACATCAAGAAATATAATATTTTATTGATTACTAATAAATATTACCGTGTGGTTTTGCTATTTATTTATAAATGAACGAAAAAACATATTTCGTTTTGTGTAATATCATTTATTATTTAAAATTAAACATTATTAAAAAAAAAAGAATTTATACAAATTAAACTTTAATAACCATAAATCAAACGAACCGACTTTCAAAAAAGGAAACGGTCTTATTTCTCATTTGTGTAATTAAAATAAAATTATTTAAGTTTTGTGTATTTGCGATACTTTTCAAAGTAATAAGTGCATATTATACCCTTTTGTCAAAATAACACCATTGAGGAATCAAAGGTTCTTTTAAATGGCTTAAGCCGTGTTTAGTGACTTGATCTGAATATTTAGGTATTTCTTACACCTTTCTCTTTTCTATCTCCATCTCCTTCCCTTTTCCACTCTCTTCAGTCTGACAACATACCCATTAGGGAACTATAGGCCCATTGGCTTCGGGCAATTGATGCTCTTGTGCGGTATCGTATAAAAAATATGAGTTTTTTTTAGTTAAAACAAATTTTATTGAATGAGATTTTCTGATTAATTGGTTCCAAAGTAACTATTGCAATCGATTATTACGCAAACTTGGTAAACTTGATAATATTTTTTTTATTAATTCCAAATCACCTGCCAAAAGGGTTGAGTTTTTTTAACCAACAGCAATACTTAAAAAAAGTGTTTTTTTTTTTTAATGAACTGCTTCGCGTTTGTAAATTGGTTATCCCAAATAATGTTATACCTAATTTGCTCTATTCTCTATTGTTTCAAATAGTCTGAAATCGCAGATATTTTTTCTATACAATACTCTATGACCTTAACATTCAACATGGCGGCATGTCTTGAGTGCTGTGCTGTGTCGAGGTGAGCGATTGTAGCTAATTTGCGTTTATTTGTCGCCGAAAATCTTGTAAATTGTATTAAAAACGCCGCTGGTGATAGTTTCTACTTATTTGCTATGTTTTTCAGCCATCCAGAACACTATTATTCATTTTTTTACGACGCTGATTCGCTTCCATTGCTGCCGCTAATGTAGCGGCGGTTAGCTTGTCCGATGTGTTTGACACATCTTTATTTGTTCGTAGTTTCATTTCTCATGTGCTTTAGTAAATCAATTCAACGTTATTTAACCACCAAAAATATTTCTCTTCAATAATTTGTTGAATTTTAAGCCATTCTTGTCCATAAATCATGATTTGCGTCTTCGAAGAGCCATCTTTCTCTGTCTGGCGAAAAACATTGTTTGTACTTTTTTTTTGTACGCGATGTTTACGATTTGTAATGACTCTTTCGGTGGATTATTTCGATGAATTAATTTAAACAGTGACGTTCGCAGTTATATCGTAATGTGTGCTTTCATAATTCTGCCACAGACGAAATGTACTTGGTAGTCCAAGTACCTACATCGTTCATAGCTGTGATACTTTTGTTAGATCCTAGACCGCCTAGCGTCGGTTAGCCATTATTCTCTGCGTTAGAAAGATCGCCACTCACTTTCGTTGATTTAAATATCCATTTTATTTATCTTCTCTTTAGATATATCTAGTAAGAAACTTCTATTCACAGACCTAAGTCAAAAAAAAGATTCCAGCAATTCAAGATCACAAACAAAAGCGATTCTTATCATTGACAGTAGCAATAATTGCAAAGTTATTCAATTATGAACATGGATGAAATCGACATGTAAATTAGAAGCAATATAAAGTGATATGTAGTGGTTGATGACAGTAGTAAACTACCATATTGTGTTTTGTTTGTTTGCCCAAAGAATTGTAGATGCCACTAAAGGAAGTGTTTGTTTGTTCCAGCTTGTGTAACGGCTGCCCGTGGTAGAGTAGACAAGGCAACATAACACTCCACACAATCTGCACCCAGCAAGCATTGAAGACATCTGAGGACTTTTACCTTCATTCGGAACCAATACTCTTTGTATTTTAATCCATTAGTAAATACAATACAATGTACTTTGTGACGATTTCGACTCTCCTGTCAATGCCTTTTCTCTAAATGCTTTTTTCCCCAGGATGTAACTTTATTTTGTAAAAATATTTATTGTGTCAAAGTTTAGTTGAATTACCTGAGAACATTTGTATAGCTGCTTCAGTGATAAATGTTGAATTTTTTGTGAGTGACCAAATAATTGAATGTATGTGTATATATAACCGTTCTGTGATATATGCTACTTGCACTTACGACTTTTGATAAGATTTTGAAAATATACATACAATAATTTCTGTTAATAAATAAATTAACGATGTCAAGCAATCCTCAGTGGAAAATGGATTTCCAGCCGCCTCCATCAGCCAACATGCAAGACATTATAGACATGCAGCAGTCCTCCAACCAGGGCAAATCATACAGGAATGGTAAACCAACTACTGTTACTGTCACTCACTACTATACCACAGTTAATCACTTGCGGAATACCCACTAACTCGCGCAACTGTTTTCAGGGAGTTATAGCAGCGAGTTCCCCAGCTCGCCCCGCGATTCCTTCACCAGCCAAGGGGCTACGGGCAACTCAAACCGTTACAGCATGGGAACATACGGCTCGGACAGCAACTGCCATAATGATTCATCAGCACACTATAACTCATCATCCAACTCCTCTCAGCACTATGACCCCCCCAATCACCCAAACAGGGAGACTGGCATAATCGAGAAACTGCTGGTGAGTCCTAGTGCTCCGAGATCTAATCGTGTAAGAAGCTTTTCATAGTGTTTATATTCAAACACGCTAAATATCCACTAACCTCATATTGTCTTCCTTTCTTCCCCAGCACTCCTACGGATTCATTCAGTGCTGCGAAAGACAGGCACGTCTGTTCTTTCACTTCTCTCAATTCAGTGGCAACATCGAACATCTCAAAATTGGAGATCCGGTCGAATTTGAAATGACGTATGATAGGAGAACGGGAAAGCCTATTGCATCTACAGTGGTGAAAATTGCCCCAGAAGTCGTGAGTTTGATTAAATAATGCTTACTATTATTGTTACAGCATATAGTAGCTCAGCATTGCGTTGGTATTATGATTGCAATTCATTTACACAATGCAAACATAACGAGTATATTTCTTCTGCAGGTCCTCAGCGAAGCTCGCGTAACGGGAACGGTGACCACTGAGCTCAGGGGGGAAGGAGTGGGAGACTCCACTGGTAGAATTTCATATGAGAACCGCGGTGAATGCTTCTTCTTGCCCTACACCAAGGACGACGTGGAGGGCAACGTCACCCTTCACTCTGGTGATGCAGTCAGCTTCCAGATCGCCACCAACCAGCGAGGAAACCTGGGGGCCTGTCACGTCCGGCTGGAGAACCCAGCTCACCCGGTCAAGTACCACGGTGTGGTCTGTTCCATGAAAGAGTCCTTTGGCTTTATCGAAAGGGCTGACGTGGTGAAGGAAATATTCTTTCATTTCTCTGAAGCTAAAGTGAAGGATGATATCAATCTGGGCGACGATGTGGAGTTTATTATTCAAACTCGCAACGTAAGCAAAGCTATAATTTGTTGTTTTATTACCTCAATATCAATTTATGTTTTCATTAATGATTGCAATAGTTAAGTGAAAATGTAATGTTTATTAAATCTGTATCACTGTGCATTTCAGGGGAAGGAGGTGGCTTGCTTTATAACTCGCCTACCGAGTGGTTCAGTGATTTTCGAAGACGTGGCTCCAGATATAACCAAAGGACAAGTCCTCAAGCCCCTCGAGAGAGGCTCTGCTCCCCGCCATGCCAACGATCCTTTGCCAGGACGCATTCGCTTCAGAGCTCCAGATCATTCTGAAACCGATGTTCGTTTGAAACTTCAAATATTTTTTACCAATTGAATAATTATCGTAATTAGTAGTACATTAGCCAAACCCTTGACCTAGTAAAACAATATAACCTTAAATTATTGCAGGTGCAATTTGGAGACAAGGATCAATTGGGAGAATTCACTTTACGACACGGGGACTGGGTTCAGTTTCAGGTATTTAGAAGAAACACTTATTGATTGCCTGTACTCTAGAAGGTTGCGGGGTTCATTCCTGATGCAGTGCAAACACCAATTGGATGCTATTTTCTGAATTACGAGCATTGAACAACTACTATTCCCTATGCGAACGCTTTAGTTATTCCGATACATATTTGTGAATCAATATGTAGTGATAGTTGTAATTACCGAGCGTGATGGAACTACTTAGATTTTAACCTGTTGTCTTATTTTCTATGTAGGTTGCGACGGATCGCCGCGATCAACTGAAGCGCGCCACTTACATCTCCCTTCTCGACGAGTCCTTCAACATGTCTGGCGAGAGGCGCGAGAAGGGAGTGGTGTCTTCGCTGAAGGATGGGTTCGGATTCATTCGATGTGTGGAACGGGAGCCACATCTGTTTTTCCACTTCTCAGAAGTGCTGCTGCCGCAACAGCCGTTGAACATTGGCGACGAGGTGAACATTTTACACTCGATGACTGTGACAGTATTAATTATTTAGAATTGTTCAACTCCTCAGTATCAGACTGCAATTAGATTACGCAACACATATGTATAACATTTTGCAGTTGTTCCTTATTCTTCAATTAACAGTTTTATGATCACGAAACTAGGCGAGAATACTGCCTGTATCATAGGTGTCACACATTGTTTATAAGAACTATTGTCATCATGGTTATTATTATTTCCTAATGTTTTCTTTAGTAATATAAGTATTTTTGCATTTCAGGTTGAATTCACACTAGACCCAGTGACGAGTTACTCTACATCTCAACAGCCATCTGCTAAGCGCATCAAGCACCTGACCCCTGGAACTGTTCAGTTTGAGAACCTCGTTGAGAAGGGAGTGCACGGAGTGGTGTCCAAAGAGGCCGTGCCCCGTATATCTAGTCCTTCAAAATCGTCTCAGGTACAATACTGATCCTCTGACCCTTGCTACTTGTAACAATAATATTTATTCTTACACATATGGATGTATTGCTTGATCATTACATTTACAGTTCTTGAACTCGTCTTCTATGGGTAGATTGAATTTGGCTTTCGCTCTTGTGAACCTTACTAAATAAAATCCTTCTTCGAGAGAGTTATGGAAGTCATTAAATATATTGATACTCTATAAAACTCTTTCGGTTGGTGGAGAGCACTAAAGAGATAAACTGATAGAAGTGTGCCTAAAGTAAAGTCAATTTTATCTTTGGATGAAATTGACCAAACATTTTCAAATATCGAAAGGTCTTATGTAAGTTGACCACATTAGTTTTCTATCAAATCGATATATATATATATTGTACTTCTATGGATTTATTTCTTCAGTCGTGGAGAGATATGTGCTTGGGCGGAGGGCTTGTTCTTGATTGGTATATCTATTAGTGAGGCTGGACTGTCAATAACCATACTGTGTATTTACTAACTTGGCTCCTCTTCTGACAGGATGCATGCGGCCTCATTAATTACCTTGTAAGCGGTGCCAAGAAATCCTTGTCATTTTTTGCCAAAGACGCCGATGGGAAAGTACAACCTCGACAAGGAGAGAAAGTTATTTTTGATATTTTCCAGGTATATCTTTAATGTTTCAATATTACATGTTATTATCTTATTTTATTATATTTTTATCTGTAATGTTGCATTTATAGCTGAGCCCGGGCTTATTTAAAAATATTTTGCTAGCAATAATATAATAAATAGTCCTTTTGACAAGAGTGTTTATATCTTGTCTTATAGTTTTAATATCCAGGTAAAAAAAGTAGCTCGCTGGTTTGGAAAATACTTCATGCTTTTTTATATGAAATGCCAAAGCTGCAATAATGAATCCTCAACCTTTTCTAACTAACTAACTAACCATCACGCCGTTTCACCGCAAGGGTAGGCAGAGAGGACGGACCGCCATATAACTCTGTCTCGGCACACTCCTTGCTTCATTCACATTCATGCATCGCCTCATACATGCTCTTCTGTTATTCTGACTCTTCACATGACCCGATTCAAGTATTTGATTTACTTGATCGTGCCATGTCTTTCTCAGGCGTCTTCGACTTCTTCTTCCATTCACTTTCGAATCATATATTCTTTTCACACTCCTTTCTTCGTTCATTCGCTCTACATGCCCAAACCATCTAAGCGTCCCTTTCTTGATCCTATTCATTACGCTCACATCAGCCTTGCATTCTTTCCGGATATCCACATTTTTAATACGGTCATACATGGTTTTACCGCACAACCTTTAACCGCGGGGAAACTTTTTTATGCCTCAAAAATATTTATCACTTCAGTCACACTCTTTATAACTTTAAACAATAATATGATAACACATGGAATTAAAAAAATGTTTTAAAAGATCTATCACTAATGTCCTCAAGTACATTTCTAAATGTATATAAACATTGAAGGCGTCAATGCGACAACACTATTTGCATAAACACATACTAGAGTATAGCTTTTAACTTTGGTGCGGATCCCACCGCTAGTTGTTTGAAATATTGACACACTTGAAAAGGTCTTATAATAAAGAAACACACTTTAAATTACATAAATAATGAGAGGTATTTTTTTATGTTATGTCATTCTAACATTCATTTTTTTTATCATGATAAATTTTGAAACATTTAAAAGTGTACAACTACACATATGGTTAAAAAATCATTATGTGCACTTAATTGTTCACTGAAAACACTTTTAACAATATTTAATAATCTGAAACTTTCATAATAAAAAAAAAAAAGATTATGTGTGTAAATTCTTTCAACATAGAATGATTATTGATTATTAAAAAAAAAACTAGGAAAAATATTATTGTGAAAAGTAATCATTATATTAGTCGGTGAGGTTCTACGCTTGAGAATCAAAACGCATATGTGCAATTGTATTTGTGAAGACCTAGGAAAAATTCTAACTGACTGACTTTACGCTCCAATCCAGTGAATCCCTACAAAGCTTTGTACTATTCATTGAGATACCAATTTAGGATAAATTTCACAAGATGTCAGTAGTGTGAAGATTTGATATTTTTAGAACCATAAGTTAACCGTCCTCGAGTATGTTTAACACACCAAACGCTGGAGAAACTTGGCGGCGCACAGGGCATTCATAGTGCGACGCCCGGGAGCGCCATCCGCAGCCAAAGAGTTAAAGACCTTTAATACCTACGTACAAAACTCCTATATACTTAACGATTTGACTATGTGACATGATGAATCCATTTTGCATCGAGCCTGCTTACTGTACTTCAACCTGCCTTACCTATCATGTTAGTACGGTCCATTAAACCCAACAACCAATATTATAACACCCAGAATAAAAGTAAATTTGTACCTAATATGGAAAAAAAAAGATTTTCATTGACATTATGGTAAGGTCATCAAGAAGACAGTTGGTGGATTGTAAACAATAACAGTGGTTCTCATTTTTAATCAACTATATCAAGGTTTAGATAAATATTTGCTTGTATACAATGTGTGGCTAAGATCATCACTAACCACTGAAGAGATAAACCTATAGAAGTGTGTTGTTGGTGTTTCTGTATGCCCGAAGTAAGTTAAATTTTTCCTTACTTTGGTGAAAATGATCAAACATTTTCAAATATTGAAATTCTTTCATGAGCAAATAGTCAATTTCATTGGCCTGTCTGGGGCCTGGGAGTCAAAAGGTTTTATGTAAATTGGCGACATCAGTTTTCTTTCAAATCGGTATAGATCACACCTCTAGGGATTATCTGTTCAGTGGCTAACTAACTTTGTACTTTTTATCATTATTTCAATGACTATCAATTTTCTATTTAGCAATCATTTACATCCCAGTATTATCAGAAAATTACATTTGGTCTCTTTTAAATAATATTCCAGTATACTAACTTTAATTTGCCTCGATTTTGGGTGTTTGATGAAGTAAATCATGTTTACTTTTCTGTACCTTGAATACCACACTGTAAACGTGTTACTTACCTATACAATTAAATACTGTGTTTTTATTTTGACATACTTGTGTAATTTCGTACTAACTCAACAATATCTTCAATCATTGGTTATTGTTTTGAAATACCCATAATCTGTTATTTGCATGTTATACATATATTTATATTCTATTTTTTTAAATTTATACTAACTCCATGCTGGAGCCCTGAGAAAAATGATTTCTCTCAAGGCCTGTGTTATCTATGGGTCTTAACATTTGTAAATACTTGAGGCGTCCTGATTTGACTGTTTCTGATTTGACTATCATTTAAGTGTGAAAATATAAAAACCTTCACATAAGCTTCCCAACTAAAAAGTTTTCATGACTTTTTGTTAAGTATTTTAACCTTTTGGAAGGTTGAAATACCTAATTTCTATATTTTCATAGAAAGCAATCACTTTGTGGTGTGACATATAGGTCATAAAAATAAAATAATATCAAGATCAAATCTCCAGAACAGTTTCTAGAATCGTTTTAATGAAACATGCTGGTAGCATATTTAAACTAACCATAATCGCTCGCCAAGAAAATAAAAAATCAGAAGTCACGTAATATATATTTGAAATTGGCACTGTAGCAAAAAATATTTCCTATTTTCAAAGTTGCATTACTGTATATATTTAAAGGAATACTTTGCACATTTTTGTTTTTAATTAGAAATACACTTATCCAATCAGCCATACGAAAAAACAATAACAATAGAAAAAAATATTATCATCTTCCTTTAACTTTTTTATTAACACGAGGGAGAAAAAATCTCTAAATAAAAAAAAACCTATTCTGGGAAAAGCCACTTAAATTATAAAATATTATTTTGATGAATACATACACACTTTATCTGATAAGATGGTACTGTTAGCAAAACATCATTTTGTAAAACACTACTGAGTTATTACAAAATTACAATCAGCAAGCGCGCATAACAACTGTTATGCCCGACACATTGTACCTCATGGGAATCCAGCATTCCAAAGGTTAATTGATATTAGGAGTTCACATCTAAGTTAATAGAAATTGTTTTTGACTTGTTCTCTTTATATCAATATGATAGATATGTCGCTAGAAAAGCAAAAGGGCTTATGCTGCATTTTGAGAAGTTTACACCAGAGCACTTGAGAGTTTTTTTTTTGTTTTACAATAAAATTCATAAGTCTTCAGCACCTTGTTGAGTTTGAAAAAAAAAATTAACTGAGTTACCTGAAGTGACGAAAAGCTAAAAAAGTCCCAAACTTGTGTGGCTTCAGTCAAGTCTTCTCCCAAATGGTAAATATATTTTGGAAGGCTGAAGGGCTACAAAATTCTTCAAAAACAAATGAGAGTCAGACCATTCTATATAGAAAAAAAACTGACAAATTGCATATTTAACTCATTTTTGACCGAAGTGTCGCTTCAGCCGTTTTGCCTTTCCAGCGATGAATGAATTTTTTCCATCAAAACTTTCTCAATTACTGTAACTACAGGCATGATAGCTGATAGCTCATAGCTCTATTGTTTCCCTCTACTTTCTCATAAAAAAAATGCTCATAACAAAGTCAGGTTACAGCTGTAACTCGGTAGCTCTCAGTGGCAGGACCATCATATATTGTGGATAAAAAATATGCTTGTGTTTTAAATTGTTGCTTTATCCTTTAGGTGAAGCGAACTAAAGAGCTGATTGGAATGAATATTGTAGTCCAGCATGTCGCCACTAACGGCAGCAATGGCGCCAACCCCAGCCTCAGGCCGTTGCTGCAAGGATTCATTGCAGCATTGAAAGATGGATTTGGATTTATTGAAACCAAAGATCATGACAAAGAAGTCTTCTTTCACTTCAGGTAACTGAACTATCTGCTAATGTGATTTCAGGCGACTGTGTATTGTGTTTTTCGCGACCGACTAACATATAAATACTTGTATTGATTAAGGCGCTAAGTACCAACAACTAAAACTGCTTGTAGTAGTAACAAAATACTAATTTGTCAAATAAAATTATATTCAACAAACCTTTTGAAAAATGTTTTCTTAATAGTTTGAAGCAATCTCGACAGTTTCCATTATTTAAAAACTTTAATTAATTTCGCATTTCTATAAAATAAAATGAAATAATATAATTGTATAAATGTCAGTTTTGAATTTTTTGGTACTTAGCGCCTTAATTAATACAAGTATTCGTATGTTAATCCAATAATTATGTACTAATAATATCTATGTTTTTATCACAACCGAATGTAACTTCAACAAGCTTTCACTTTGAGACTGGAACAAAGAACCATCATCCACTGAAATATGATATTTAATTTGGTTGAGAGGCTTCAGTCATTAGGCCATTTAAAATAATATTATGTGTGTACGTGTGAAAAGCCTCTAGCTTAAGTAAAATATGAAGAAGTACTTTATGTTTTAATATACAATAAAGTAAAAATTTCCAATTTCAGTTATGTCAATATTATTTTTTTGATTCGTACAAAGATTTGTATTTGCAAAGTGTTCCATTTTCTAAACAATCATAACCTCTTATATTATCAATTATCTTTGCAATTTATTATTGTGTTTACATAATTCATAAGTTCATGTATAATCTTTATATAAATGTAAACATATATTTCTTTACTGTTACATGTGCACATTGTAACTTATCAATTAATTCTTTTTATATATTTTTTGTTTTAAATAACTGTGGTTGAGCTGTTAAGAATTCCATCTCATTTGATGACAATAAGCGCCTTCTTGACATTTGAACAGTCCCCGGTAAATGTCAAATCTCGGCTCGTCTCAGCTTTTCATCAAATTTTAATCAGCTGTCAAGTATATCGGTCATGTTGTTATGCTTGTCAGTTGATCACAATTTGATCAGAAGTTGAAACGGGCCATGATTCGATGTTTGACGAGGATGGTTCAAATGTATAAAATTCAAAATGACACCAATCGTCGATTTGATAGTCATTAAATGTGTTGGAGTTGGAACACCCAAACCTAAGTATGTACCACTTAATGAAGTAATGTTTGCGTATGTAACAATAAATGTAATATAATGTTTATAAGATGTTGATATATTATGTACTAGGTGTTTGGAAAAATAGAAAAGCTGACTATTTAAAAAAAATATATCCTAGTTCAGTCTTTTTTCTATAAATTAATACATATTTGTGGCATGTGCGTTGTTCGTTCAGAGCGTAGCTTCGTTGCAAATTATATATTAATTATTAGAAGAGAACACAGGAAGCATTCACACTAAAATTTAATTTCCAAACCTGTAAGCGAATGTTAAGTTTATTTCAAAATTTCCTACCCCTGTTATGGTGATGCTTATTTATTTAGAAAATAACTTTACCAAAACCCGCGAATTCAAGCATCCATAATAAACAAAAAAGTTGCAATTTTTTGTTTCCAAATGAATGCAGATTTTGTGTTTGATCATACTTTACTCCGAGTTTACCCATGAAGCAACCAAGACTGGTTAGTAGCCGAGTGGTCCAAAACGTTGGTTTCCCACCCAGGCGTCACGGGGTTACTGTTAGCTAAGTCCTCCATCATTGCATAACCAACATTTTCTACTTATATACAAGTGGAAGGAATTTGAATATTGTCAGGTTATTCGTAATCCAGGAATGTTTATGATTCTGGTGACTGTTGTCCTGAACCCCCTGCTGTCACTCTTGTTAACGTTTTTTCCTTCAATAACATCCCTGTCCCTCCATAAGTTTCACCAAACTTGCCACTGGGAATCTCAATCGAAGGAAATGTTTCCTTGTCCTTCATATTTTCACATGTATAACCCTTTTCGTGATGAAACTGCGTATTCTAAACATTGCACTCAATACTTAAATGTTTTACAATTGAGATTTGCGAAATTAAGAGACACACTTTGCTAGCTAGACTGTCTTAAAATTACATCTCAATTGATAATAACTACATATGGATTATTACTCTCTAGTCAACAGAAATATTAAACCTTTTAAGACTGTGCTACACACTTTATAATGAAAGCGATATTTAATGAAATTAAAACGAGACATCTTACAAATATCCCCAAAATAAAATAATCATGCGGAACTTCCTGATTTCTCTTGTATGGAAAAAAAAGTTACAATTTAAGTCTGTTTTATGGTGACATCGACTTGACGTGTTGTTGGGTTTTTTTTGTGTTTTAGTAATTTTGAAGGGAGCGTGGATATCCTGGAGTTGGGCCGCGATGTGGAATATATATTGGGAAGGCAGGGAGGCTCATCAGGTGGCTGCTGCAGTGCCGAGCTGGTGCGTGCCGTGCCCAAGGGAACCATCTCCGTGGCCAAGCCCACCGACATACAGCTCCAGGGCAGCGTCACCAGGACCCTCAGGGCTCTCAACCCCGACCAGCGGGAGTATTCTGGTAAGTACTTCTCTTTGTATCTGTCTTTTCTTTAATATGAAGCACATATATTATCTTATGTCGAAAAGAAAGTCTGCTTGTGTATAAAGCATTCCACCCTCCGCATTCTCTTTTTGTCTTGCTAAAATGAAGCATCAATCTTGTATTGAAAAGAGAGTAGGACTGAACCTGCTTTAAGCATTCCTCCCATAGGCCTTAGAACTGTTTGTCACGGACTTGTCCCTAAAATGAAGCGCAAATCATGTATTGAAAAGTGAGGTGTCACCTGTGAGGCAAGTGTATTTCATATACTTAGTGGCCTTCTTCCGACATGTTTTATAAATAATGATAATTGACTCTTCCAGGCGTGATCGAAGCTGCCAATGGAGCTTGCTATGAGTTTGGCATCATGGGTCTCTCATGCAAGCGTGATCTGCTGCGACTCGGAGATCCCGTGTCTTTCTACGTTGATACGGCAAGCCGTGCAGCCAACATTGTTCCCGTCCGCAAAAAGCGTCGTGCCATCGTTGATTCTATCAAAGGTTTGTACATTTTTTGTCTCATGAAATGATTTATTTAAAAGTCATACAAATTTGTTTATTTCATTTATATTACAATAGTTAAAAGTTATTATGTAAATTTTTCTATTATTTTATTACGACAATCTATTGCTATGAATATAATATATAATATTTATCTTGATAACTATTTATACTTTGCAGGTGGATTTGGATTCTTGTCATTCGAAATTGAAGAGGGCAAAAAACTAATCTTTTACATGTCTGATGTCAATGGTCCTCCTAACTCTCTACAGCCTGGAGATGTTGTAGAATTCATCTTGGTTACCAACCACCGTAATGGAAAATCTTTGGCCTGCAATGTTACCAAAATTGTGTAAGTAATATTTGACACATTCTCATAATATTTTTCTACTCCTGGGATTACGTTACAAGATTTGATCTAAAGATTGGTAAAACAAACTCTTCCTTTCTTAGCCAGATATGGCTGTGGTTGTGACTCTTCAAAACCGCACACAGTTGGACTGTGACATGGTTTAGTGATGCATACATTTTCTATGAAAGTATATGTATGCACATATTTGGTCATTGCTAGCAGAAACTGGACACAGGACAGGACACAGCTTCCGTCTGAACTAAACCTTATAGTTTGTTCAACAATTAGATACCCGAGAATGATACTGAGCTTTGTTGTATTAATTGTTACAGCAATTTCGACGGGGAGATTTACGATCCTAACAAAGACGGAGGCGAGCAGTCGACTGCCAGATCTTCATCCAACAGTTTTGGAAGTGCAGAGATGCTGCGCCCGGTCACCAAGGGAACCCGCCGCAACGAGCACCAGCTGCAGGGGCTTGTCACTAAAGTCATTAAGCCATTCAACTCCGAACAACCCCAAGTCAACGGTATGTCCATATTTACTTCTTTTTTGTTTTCAGAGTATTATTTATATAAATGGCACAACATGTGTCATTAACATACAAGTGAAGAGTATAGGGGAAAATAAGGTTTATCTAAACTTTTGTGAAATCAAAGTATGAAAGACATCTTGTGGTCGTCATGCGGTACTACCATAATAAAGTACTAAAATGTGAATACAGTCAAACCCTGTTAAGAAGTTTTTTAAGGGACCAGCCAAATAAAACTTCTTAAGCGGGAAAACATCTTAAAAGGGTTTTCAAATTTATCAAAATTTTGGATTAAATTTGACATCTATTCAGGTTTTTCTAACATTGTAATATGATGAATAAGTAGATAAAATAAATATATATAAATATGTCGTCAGCTTGTTGCAAAAAGTTCACTTTGAGTTGATTTTACATAAAATTATGTTATTATGAGAAGTCAAAAATTACTTTACTCTAGGTAGAATTTAAAATAATAATATGTATATACATACTTGGTTTCGGGTGTTTTACGGCAACCAGGAAATATTTCATTAAAATATTTTGTTCAGAAACTTATTTTTTGCTTAGTTCAACCAAACTATGTATGTGCTAAAATACTGAATAAAAACTAAACTATAAAGCTATCTACTTATACCAAATAAATGTAAAATAATAAGAACTTATCTATCCTTATGGAAAGAATACTAAAATGGTTATTGGAAATGGAAATGGTAACTACGTAGTCAGCGATCGCCAAACGCCAACCGAAACTATGTTTATTTTCATTTTAATAATAACAATGCATGGGGGATGCACAGGATAAAACACAACAAAAAGAATGGGAAAAGATGACAAAAATAAAATGTGTCATCCAAATGCTAAGTCTTATTTAATGTAAGAGTCTAAGGTTTAGTCATTTTTACAAAGTGTTACAAATTTACAAACAAGTCTAGTAAAAATACGATCCGATATTCCCAGGCAGGCCGGGTAGTATCCCTTGTTGCATAAAAGGTAGTATCTACAAAAAATCTTATGTTGCGAATAAACAAAAAAAACTGAACAAATATACGATTTTACTTTACTCGTTTTAATCTAAGTCAAATTCAGTGTTTTCGCTGAATACTTGCGTAAATTAAATCGCAGACGCTTCCCCCAACGGCCATCAGATTCATTAAGTAATGGTTTTAAAGAAAACATTTACCGCAAAAATTTAAAATACGCGGCAGGGTTACCGTCATGGACGATCTGGCAAATGCAGATTTACAGAGTATTGATTCAAGTAATTATTCGGTCATACGACATTTTCTCACGAAATTTGATATTTTGCAGCATCGCGATCGCCACGGACGGACTCTCAGATACAGATTTGAGAAGTTATTATTCGGCTATATGACATTTTTTCATGGAATTTGATATTTCGCGGCATCGTTATCGCCACGGACGGCCTCTCAGATGCAGAATTTGAGAAGTTATTATTCGGCTATATGACATTTTCTCATGGAATTTGATATTTCGCGGCATCGTTATCGCCACGGACGGCCTCTCAGATGCAGATTTGAGAAGTTATTATTCGGCTATATGACATTTTCTCATGGAATTTGATATTTCGCGGCATCGTTATCGCCTCAGACGGCCTCTCAGATGCAGATTTGAGATGTTATTATTCGGTTATACGACATTTTCCCACGGAATTTGAAATTTCGCAGCATCATTATCGCCACAGATGGCCTCTCAGATGCAGATTTTATAAGTAATTATTCGGTAATACGACATTTTCCCGGCGGAATTTGAAATTTCACGTCATCATTATCGCCACAGACGGTCTCTCAGATGCAGTTTACGAAGTAATTATTCGAGATTATACGACATTTTCGCACGGAATTTGATATTTCGCGGGCGCCAATTTAATTATTAAAAATATTTTTTGTATTTGATTTTAATAGATGCCACCTTTTTCTTTTAAACAGATAGTGCACCTAACTACTTAGCGCCCGCATTAGCAGCAGTTTAGCTATAACTGTCTATCTTTTTCGCACTTATGGTGTCTTAGGTGATCTGAGTAGGTGTTCTGATTTTAGAATTAACATTTCAAACCCTTAGAATAAGACACAGCCAAGTTATGCGATAATGAACTCTAGAGTATGTTACTTTAGAGCCCATTATCTCATAACATTACTGTAATAGTTAAGGCTGATTCACACCAACGTCCGGATCCGCTCAGTGCCGATATTGTTCCATAAGAGAGCTTATTGATATGGTATGAATATCAATCAAGGAGTATGTGCCAAGACAAAGTTGTATGGCAATTCAAAATAATTATTTAACTAAGTAGTTAAATATCACAAGGGTAGGCAGAAGGATATACTGCCACACAAATTTGTCTTGGCACATACTCCTTGATTGATATTCATACCATATCAATAGAAGCTCTCTTTATGAACAATATCCGGCACTGGAGCGGATCCGGAGGGGCCTTTAATCTGTATTTGAAGCAAAGGCAGCAATCTCCCACTATTGTGTTTTTGAGTAAAAGGCAAAAAACTTATAAATATTCAATGGGATTTCATGTGAAGCTGAAAAAAGTACATCCTATAGTATTTTGATATTTGAGATTATTCGCATTCACCAATTTTATTTAATGCAAGTGTATAAAAAGATATATAACTTTTAACCTTTTCAGGGCGTTGATATGTACTGGTATGCAACACCAGTGCGCGGCGGCTTTTGTTCGCAAATAAATGACCAGATAAAATTCGTTTTAACGCAGTGAAAATCGCATTAAGATAACAAAAATATATTACGGCATGTTCCTTAGATATCGGGCTATGTCTTATCATCTTATTAAATCGACGAACCATTTGTATGAACGGACTTACGGGTTTGTGTGTGCGTCATCATAGTGTCTGCAATCTCGAACACTGCGCCGATTGTCAAATATTATGATCCACTTATATTCGAATTACGAAAACCATAAAACCGTCATCACTCATCACAAAACACAGTACGATCACTCTCGAATTTCGTATTTACGTAATATTGTTTATATTAGTCCGACACCAAGATACATTGAACATGATTTATAAAATTTGAAATGGTCCACCACTCAAAGTGATAATCTACAGGGTGGTTCACTAAAGTTCAATATATACCAACTTATTTAATGTTTTTCTTTTTTAATTCATTCAAGTAACTCTATGGCTGCTAGTAGCATGCATCGATTATGCAGTGATTCCGTACCAACTGCCATTTACATCGTAAATGCGATTGTAAAAAGGCGAATATCAGCAATGTTTCTTCAGTGATATTTCTAAGTTCAAGCCGTGGATGGGGCTAAATATTATTTCATAAAATAATATAAACTCTCTTTCAGCGACATCTTTCATAAAAGTTGCTAATTTATATTGTTTACACTACACAAAGCCGCGTCAAAAAAGGACAAAAAGTTTTCTTGGGCCAGTCGCTCAAATCTCCCGCCATTATAAAAGTCATGTGTGTGTATGTCCGTGGTTCTTACCATAGTTAAGTTTGTGGTTCCAAAAAATTTGTTGATGACCAGAAATAAACATCATACAATCGAAGAGCACTGGTCAAAAGATCCCCTTCTCACAAGCAATATTTTTTGGCAAGGCGATGTCTAGAAATCGATACCAGATATTGCTCAGTATGCTGCATCTTTCAGACCCCTCATACTCAAATTGTTGGTGATAAATTGCACAAAATTAAACTCCTGGTTAATCACACTTTCGTAAAAATGTTTAAGGAAACAATGGTTTGCCATACGAAAAATTATGTATTGATGAGAGCATTATAGACTTTAAGGGCGTCTTTAAGTTTAAGCAGTACATTCCATCCAAAAGCGCCATAGATTTAAAAATTTTAAATGTTTGTTTTGTGCGGCAATAGCAGACTGGTTTTTTTATTTTAGATATTATTATTTTTATTGTGATGATGAATACCGGACGTAACTGGCGACTAATGGTTCGGGGGCTTCAGGTGCGGTTGTCACCACTTTGTTTAACAAAGTGGTGACAACACATGCCGAAAGTGGTTGTTTAAATTTAACAATAAATAATTTAACTTCAACCTCTTTTAAGACTACCTAGGGAAAGGTCACAAATTATATGTGGACAATTGGTAAACTAGTCCAATATTGTTTAAATTCCTGCACGATCACCGAACCAACGCATGTGGAACAGTACGCAAAAATCGCAAAAAATATGCCAAAATTAAAAAAAATTAGAGAGGGAGATTACCTCGCAGTGTTCTGGTTCACTGATGGCATTAAAATTACATGATAAACAAAAGAAATCACATATTAACCACACTTCACGATGATGCAGTTTCTCTGACAGGAAAAAATAATTTTAGAACCGGTGAAGCTGATTTTTTAAAACCAACATGTATCCAAGACTACAACAAAAACATGGGTTTAGTTGATAAAGCAGATATGATGATAACCAGCATAAATTCCCTAATAAAATCTGTTAAGTGGTATAAAAAACTTTCCTTCCATTTGATTGATTTATATCTACTAAATTCGTATATAATGCACAATAATATAAGTTCAAAAAATTTTAGATTTCTGATTACCAATTATGTGTGATAAGACAATTATTAGAAAAATATCGCATTACATCGGCCCTGAAGTTGGTCTGCGTGTCGTCACAAGACTTGCCATTGCGTTTATCTGCCAAAATGCTAGCTAAACATATGCCAAAACCAATACCAGCAACGGAAAAAATCAAAACCGTATAAAAAACTGTTATGTATCTGCGAAAACAAGAAATTTTTAAATTGAATTTAATATCACTGCGTATAGAATTATTACACAAAAAAAAAAAAGGTAAATTAGAATATTAACCCCATAATCTAAATGTTAATTTACTACACACATACATTAAATACGATGCGGTAATAAAGATTTAATCCACTTTAATTAAGTTTTTAATTATTTAAAATTCACGAAATGCGAACACGGCGCGACGTGAAATTCGATCTACGCATTGTCCTTTGTTTCCGACAGGGAAACGAGACTAGCGCCATCCTGTGACCGATGACAGAATTACGTCACAGAGAATCTCGATTACAAGATTTAGGATCGACCGTTTAAAAATATTTTTTAAATAATTAAAGCAAAATAATTCTAAGAAATTTTGATAGGTGCCGGTAGAGGACAGATTTGAGTAGAGTAATAAAATTATTTCAAGAAGTGTCAATGCTATATTAACAAACATATGACGGTTGGCATTTGGTGTACGGTGCCGTCTCAAGCGTTGAGGCAGCTAGCGCCGCGAGGGCTTGTATTTTGCCGTCTACTATGTTGAGACGCTAGCCCGTAATGAGTTAAATATATGGAGTTGTTGCTGTCTTTGCTCCCCGACCGGAGATTGCTGATTTTGCTTGTTGCTTACTATAGTGTGGAGATTGCTGTGTTTGCTACCAAGCTTTCCAAAATTGCCATCTTTGTTTTGTGTCGATTGGCGTCAATGAATACCATCATAACTCGATAAAGGATAATTGATTAAAAAAACCTTTTTTTTAATTTTGAACAAATTTAATTATAAAAATGTTCTATGGAATAGGGATGAAAATGTTTTCAAATATATTATTATTTGTGGAATAAAAATATAAGAAAATGGTAGATAAAACTCTGAATAATAAATTATTCAGACAACAAGGGCAGTGGGTTCTTTTCGAGTTTCACATACCGATTTATACAATTCTGGTATTAAAAAATTGTTTACATTTGGAGAAAAAATGTTAAAATAAAACTTAAGAAATGGTAAATTGGTCCATTTATTGCCATAATGCGTGGACAAAAGTTTTTTCACATCTTTAATTTTATTTGGATTAACTGTTGTCCCAATTTGAATAGATGATGGTTTGATCATTGAGGCCATTTAATTCTTTACACACTTTTTATATTTGTTATCAAAATCGAACTCGTTGACGTTTAGTACTAACTGAGGTACAATATTTTAGTAAAAAACCATCTTGAATAGGTTTTTGTTTCGAAACATAAAATGCCGCATGAAACTTTTAAATTAGCACATTTAAAAGTTTTTTTTGTTATGAGCGCATGTTGGCACATTTGGCAAATCCTTGGCGGAATATCTGCAACAATTTTTTTTTGTCTAAAAATGTTGTTTTGATGCTTTTACATCGATGTCAAAATGAAATATAATGGCTACGTACCTCGACTTTTTTGCAACATTTCGTTTCCAATTTTCTGGATTAACGCTACGTTTGCGGGCGTCTTTTGATGACACTAGAATCGGGTGACAACCCATCTTCAATAATTCTCGAAAATATTTGATCGGAACACACTTTAAAACGTCAAAAAAACTCAGAGAAAAATAATCGCCAACTGCAACTTTGGTATGGAGGCCGCTCTTGTCACGTGACACTTCCCTTGAATTTGATTGGTTGAAATGGAGATTGCTGTGTTTGCTTTTGAGGGAACACGGAGATTTTGATTCTGAGATTTTGATCCTGTTTTTGATTTTAATGCATAATTTCAAACGCGATTTTTGATGGGAAAAAGCTAAATTTGCAACTATTTAATTTATTAGGTTCACAATTTTAATCTCTATAAAACTGCATTCTCAACTTTTTTTTCAACATTTTGTATATTGCTGTATTTGCTTCTATACACCTTATTTGGTTAATCCCAGCCGATGGGTAATACCAATAGCTGGGAAATACGTAAGCTTGTCAATTTTAGGGTTTTATTGGACCCATTATAGCTGGCCAAAAGATTAAAGAATACCGACAATAAATCTTAGAATTTGTCCTGTAAATCCTTTCAAGAGGGTAATAATTTTGTTGGGGGAACATATTTTCGATCTTCTTATGCGGGAAATCTTCTCACACGGGAAACATATTAAACGGGAAAAAAATGCGTAATTTGTATGGGAATTTTTCGGGGTTAATGAAACAGGCCTTCTTAGGCGGGAAAACATATTAAATGGGAACTTCTTAAGCCGGTTAGACTTATCATAATTAATCACAAAACTACAGTCATTTGAAAATATGCAGTTTGGTTAAGAACAAATGATGTTCTCAAGGTACAAGTTGAAAACAGGGAATGTTTTTTAATACATGGCAAGAATAGAGAATATTTTTAACAACATGGCCAAGTTGCAGCTGTTACTAGAATGCCTACATTGGCAAACACAGGACTTCAACCGGAAAATAAATGTGGTAAACACTATTCTGGTCAAAGGAAGCTATCTGAAGAGTGATTGACAGCTATAAAAAATCACATATTGTCATTTAAAGGTCGTCAAAGCCATTATTGTCTTCATGACAAAAGTTGTATTTACCAGAAGGATTGAATATTTAAAAAATGCACAAAATTTTCAAGGAAGACTGCGAAAAGTATGCAAGTGTTTTTTATGAATCGTATAGAAGCTTATTTATGAATAAATTTAATATTTTTATTCAATATTAAAAACAGGCACTTGTAGCATATGTGACGAGTTTACAGTTAAGGCAAAGATGTTGAAAATTGATTATGAAAAACTCACAACCTGATGAAGTTAAAGTAGAGAATTTAAATAAACAAAAAGTAAGGTTGATAACTGAAAACGACCTACATAAGAAAACGGTAGCAGAATTTTACAAAAGCAAACTATTATTACATCACAATGCTCAGACAGATCCAACCACTGCAGCAGTTGCTATAGATTTCAATTATGCAAAAAACCATAATGGAAAATAATTAATTTATTCTAACCGAGAGGACATGGTCACTGAAAAAGGAAAGGGCTTAACCCTTTAACCGCTAAATAAATATACCTAAGCAGTCGTCCCTCAGCGGAACATTTTGTTGTCTGTGCATTTTTGTTTGAATGTTATTTTTAGAATGACCCATTTAAGAAAACAAAATCATTATATGAATTATGAGCTATCCTAAAATTATCCTCCAACATCAAAGTATCAATAAACATTCACTTGAGATAAACTCAAATTAAGATAACGCCATAATTGTGTTAATATAAACAAGCGGTAGATACTCTAAGTATCGCCCTGGTGAAAGACCACCATTCAGAATCATAACGTTGCTTGAAATGGCTTTAGCCGTGTTTAGTGACCAGATCTGAATAGCCAATTACTTCCCAACCTTCCAAACCTTTCCAATCCCCTTCCACTCCCCACTACCTTCAGCCTCACAACATACCCTATTTGGGGATGCCATAGTCTCACTGGTTCTAGACGGTTGGAAGCAATTGAGACAAGGTCGTCTATATGGCCGCTCTATACGGTTCCCATTAAACACGCGCGCAAGATTCAAAACTCTGACTAAAGGCTGTCCCCGGGCTCTCGGTTTTATTATCTTACAAGATAAACAATGAAGTAGTTGATAAAGGTTTTCAGAGATGTCAATCCACAAACGGATATTCTTATTTTTAAAACAAATTTCGCCCAAATACGGCAAATATGTCCTCGGAAAACAAAGTCGAAACTTGAAAACTTGCGTGGTGCAAGCGATGTGTAGAAATAACTAAGGTCACTAGCCGGGGTGAAAGAGTTAAGCGATACTTTGGTCAAAAATGAGTTCAATATACAGTTTTGATCAGTTCTTTTTCTGAGTTTGTTTCTGAAGACTTTTGTGGGCCTTCAGCCATCTCAAATATACATATTTACCATTTGGGACTTTTTTTTTAGCTTTGTCGCTTCAGGTAATTCATTGAGTTTAAAATTAATCAAAGTATAAAAAGTGATTTTTTGGAGAATCGTGTTCATGTGAGAAACCCTGCTTTTTCCGGTACCCTCCAAGTGTAAAAAAAGTACAGTTAAAAAAAAAAATGTGAGGAGGGTACACAAAAAAAATACAGAGAAAAACCACATATATTATATTACTATAAACATACAATTTTGATAAATGCATAAATACACTATCTGATATGATGGTACAATTTACAAAAACATTGTGTTGTAAAAGAAAATTGAGTTATTACAAAATTACAGTCTACAAGCGCATGGTGTGTAAAACGCCTTTTATTCCCGGCGCACAAAGGAAGTTGTACCTCGGAGGAATCCGGCATTTCAAAGATGAAGTAAAATGTAATATAATGTTCTATTTCAGGCATCATTGAAGCTACCAATGGAAACTCTTATGAATTTATCCTGCTAGGAGTCGCTTGCAAACGGGAACTATTCCGTAACGGTGATACAGTTACCTTCCAATTGGATCTGCAGAATCGCGCCACTAACATTGTGCCCGTCCGTAAGAAGAAGCGCTGTACGGTCGAATCAATTAAAGGTAAGAACACTTATGATTCTCCTTTTGTCAGTTCTAGTTCTGATCTGGAATAATAATTTTTTTACATCTTGCTTCAAAATATTTTCTGTTCACTGCTCGATGAAAGCATCACCATGTTGTTTCTACTCTTTACATTCCTTTGTCTTTCGCTAACACTTGTTTCCACCAAACTTATATTTCTCATCTTTATTAATATTAACTATCTGTGTGCGAAAGGAAGAGAACGGAAGGAGCTAAAAAAATTACAATTTAAGTTAAGTAGGCAGAATTGCTCCTTAGATACGTATTTAGCAAGGATAAATGAGATGAGTCAGAAAATAAAATAATGTGCTATTATTTTTTGAAAAAGAACATGTGACATATGACATGATTACATACAAAAAACCAAATTTCTAAATTTTGTTTCGACTCTCCTAAACATCTGCGTTTATTGACTCATTCCGTTCTTCCTTGCGCACACAGATATTTTTAATAATTTTTATATTTAAGTGAACCGCAATTGCTTGGAAACAAAATAATCAATCCATAGGTATATTTGGTATTGTATTAAATTCGGTACAAGTCGAATAATAAATATTTAAAGTTTGCTTACGTCAAATCGGCCGAAAAAAATCGTTTTTCAAAGTGACATTATATTTACTGGTAAATCTCATGCAATTTTATTTTTATTTAGAAAGAAATTTACTAGCTAGCAGTTTTCTACATAGGGTTGGCCGATTTACATCTTCAACGTAATTTTTTGGTTGTTCCAGGAACATACGGTTTCATAATAAACCCTGACAGTGAGGATGGCAAGAAGCTGTTATTCTACACGTCCGAGCTACGCGGCCCGCCCGGTTGTCTGCAGCCCGGAGACCAGGTGGAGTTCACTGTGGTTACCAACCAGAGGAACAACAAGACCACGGCCTGTAACATTACTAAAGTTGTGTAAGTACTTTCTCTTTTCAAAGATGGCCAAATTTTGATAAATGAATTATTCTGATTATGCTACTGCTTGGATTCGGAGATCCAAAACATACCCTTCATTTTATGAAAAAAAAAACACAACACACTGCCACTTAGTTATAAAAATATTTAATATTGTTGCAAGTCCCATTTAAAAAATTGAAATATTTTGCGAAAAATGTATGAAAAACCCAAAAACGGAGTCACATTTTTATGATGGTGACTTTTCCTAAGGTTCCTGAATTTTTAAGCAAATTGATTTATTATAGAGTCAGAAGGAACATAAATGTATTCAAAATTATCACACTTAATTTCTCCCAAGGCCTCATTTTGCTCTATGATGATTGTGTTAAAAGTAGCATTGCAGCATTCATAAAGGAACAAAAAAAAGTTTACTTGAAGAATTGTTTTTCGTGAAGTTAAGATTTTCGAAAGTGTATACAGTAAAAAAACACTTCTGAAAACACAATTTCTTCTAAACATGTTGGATAAGAAAATCGAAACAACCCCTAACTAACTTCATTGTTTTTTTAAAACCTTTTTTTTCAAATAGTTGTCTGTTGTCTGAAACAACCCCTAATTAGCTTCATTGTTTTTTAAAACCTTTTTTTTAAATAGTTGTCTGTTATAAATTATTATTTCTATTAAATTGCAATTATCACACATACTATTATGTCACTCGTTCTTATGGATCGAAGATAATCAATATAATTCAATAAAGTAAAGTGATCACTATGCATTTCTAAGTAGAATGTGCTCACTAATTTAGTAACAGGTTTGTGAAATAAATTACTAATAACAAAGACTGTTCACTACATCGCATGTACTAGATTAGTGGGTGAACATATCAAAATATCACACAAAAAATGAATTCCAAAAACGTTACATCACGTTTGACACAAAAATTGAATATAATTTATCCAAGGTGGTGTCAAGGGGTAAAGTACATGTATTTTTTTCGAAGTTTTATTGTTTTTTTTCATATGCAAAATTAAACTTTTTACCTAAAAAGTATCTTAAAACGTTAGAATTTCTAACAAAGTTACCTCTGTTTTACGCTTGTACTATCATATATAATCACCTCCCAAAGTTGCTGCACTTTATCTCCCCATACCTTATACATAAATGAATTCTTTTTTTTTGTCTATTTTGTAAGTTGGAAAATATTTGTTAGTTTCTATATCATTTGGTTTTTTCAGTCGCTTTCGACATTGGTGAAATTTGTCATGTTTATTCTTAATTAACAATAAATTGGATATTTATTTACGTTTGCATTGCGATTGTGACACTTGGTTAATGCTAAATTTTTTAAATTCATAATGTGACACCGATGCGACATTACAGTCTCTAACGACGGATAAATAAAAAAAATTTTGGCAGTTTCAGAAATTTCATTGCCAATAGAATATCCGCTTAAGCATGTAAACCTCTTATTTGGGAATTTTATAAATAAGTTTCACCATAGTTGAATGAATGAATCAGAATTAAACGACCCTGTTGATCTACATATTACTTTACATGATAATGTGATTGTAATTATTTGTTGCAGTGAAAGCATCCCGCTCGCCCGGCCTGAGAGACTGATCAGCCGCCTGCGCACCGCTTCGCTGGAGGAGCAGGCCGGCCAGCGCCTTGTGGTGGTGCGCAAGCCGCGTGGCCCCGACGGCACGCGCGGTTTCAGACCCCGGGTGCCCATCAATCCAGGTAACACAATTACACGATCATGCCCCCATCCGCTTCACCGTAGCACGCCAATATCGCTATTTGCCTCTAAACATGGTTCTATCTGAAAGATTTGACCAAAGGCACTTTTATGCATTTTCTAGGTTTGAATGCTATTTTTCATTAGGAATCCACCATGAACATTAGTGACTTCTTCTTCCGTTCACTTGCACGCCATCTACTATGTATTCTTGACGCTACTTTCAATGTTATAATGGCAGATGTCGGTTGCTGCTCATGAAATGAATACCAAGATTTTTTCCAAGATCAGATTTTAAATTTCTGGAATGAAGAGCAGTTTTACATCTACTAGAACAAATAAAATATCAAATTGAGCTCACAACAAATAGGTTGGAATAACCAATAACACATAATCTCCTCTGTACTTGTAATAAGTGATATGGTCACACCATGTGACAATATCTATGAGTTGGTGACAATCTTCCACACTATATCAACAGTTGTCGAATGCTCTGTTGTTTCTCTGCCGTTTTCTCGTAAACGGTCAGCGACTAATTCTTTTGGTTCATTTTATTATCGACCCTCATTCTTCCATTAATTACAATGTCAGTCCAATGTAAATATAGTATTTTCGTAACCTCGGAACTAAAAGTTACATTTATAAGGTGTGTTGGAGGGTCTTAACTAGCGTTGTGACCGCTTTGAAAGAACTACTTCTTTTGGCAACAGTTCCTACTTCATTCATTTGGGAAGGCACTAAAAACGAAGGAACCAGTTCCAGTTTCTTTCGTTTTTAAATCTCTACCGACTAGTACGTGATTTTTGTGGCGAGGAACCGGTTCCAGTGCTTTTCACTTTGAAAATTCTACCGACTAGTACTTTTTATTTTGGCAAGGAACCGGTTCCAGTTTCAAAGCGCTACCGACTAGTACGTGATTTTGTTGGCGAGGAACCAGTTCCAGTTCTTTTTGTTTTCAAACCTCTACCGACTAGCACGTGCTTCTTCGGCGAGGAACCGGTTCCAAAAAAAAACTGAACAAATAAGCGGATAAATTCAAATCTCTTTTTTGCGAGTTCGACTTCAATTGAAGTGTTCACTTCGAAGGGTCCATTTTAAAGAACTAACAATTCGTGAAGCATTCACAAAACATTTAAGTTTTTCCCAACGCTAGTCTTAACACTTCATTCATACTTCTTCCTGCTTTATGTGTAGAGCTTATTCTTCGTATACAATAAATAATCTTTTGTTTGTGTTGTTTCAGAAAACCCTTTCCAGTAAAAGATCAACCAAGCGGACTCAAAATATATAACCACTATCCATTAGTGTTCACTTATATTCATGCGAACATACTTTCATATTTATATTATCTAAAGATTATTTCGATAAAATTCTGTTAAATTATATTTATTTAAAATGAACATATTATATTATATTCTTACGGAGGGACCCGAGCCGAGGTTGGTATGAATTTTAATTGGGTAGAAGTCAATAAAGAGCCTGCACCCGGCTTGAGACCCTCGCGTATTCACTTGACCAGTGACGTGGCATAAAATTGTCATGACCAGTGACGTGGCATAAATTGTCATGACTTGTGATCTTTAGTTTATAAGACTTAGCTGCGAGTGTTCAGTGACTGCACATTCATCATACAAGTTATTAAACAGGGAACAGTGTTTACCTGTTTTTTTTACCTTTTCTTGTATTTAGACCTTATTCACCTTTCAGAGCCGAATGTCAAAACACTGGAACGAAGTACGTTGTTTTAAAGTTGATTGTTGTTTCTGTGGAGAGTGACTATAAATTAAAAGCCTACAATTCTTTTTTTAATTTTTTTTTTTTTTAAATGTAAGTTTTTTTGTTTGTTTAGTTTTTGTGCCAAATGTCTAGATTTAATTCAGTATAATTTGTTGATTAACCACTTAAAACCTAACAATGTTCCTCTAGTGATTGTTGTATGATATTCGCGCTATAGCTGATTCATAGGGTGGACCTAGTAGCAATAATTTGTTTTCAAGGTTACCTCTAATAATTGTATCATTGAAATGCGTTTAAATTGTAAAGTTTTGTGCCTCTTTTCCATGATTCTGTTATACAAGTAAATTTATGACTGTATTTGAGTATTTATTGGTTGTAAATTTGAAAAAAAAAAAAACAGTGTGTTATAAGCACCGTGGAATATGTTTTTAATTTTATGAATATTTCTCTGTTATTTCAACACAAATAGATGTTTTAGTATACTTATGTCACGTCACTGACTGATCTAAAATAAATCTTCTTTTGTTGGTGTATTATTAATAAATGTCTATCTTGATTATTACATTAAAAAAAAACTTCAACTAAGTATTGCAATGTTACATTTACTTAAAGCTTGTGGTCTCTAATTTTACCAATAGAAATACATTTGTTGTATTCATTCGTTTTTATAAAATGTGTACACTATTGTAAATTGTTACAGAGCTGGAACATTAATTTTCAAAAAAAAATCCTTTGAATAGAGATGTATTAATTTTGAATTAAACGTCAGGATAAAGTGACAAAATACCCCCCCCATTCACAGGTTTAGGAACTCTCACGGATAATAACCCAATATCCCTCGGAGAAAACAGCTCTTTTTTAGGATTCCGGAGTATAATATGTGTTAGATTACAATAAATGTGATTCTGTTCATTTGTAAAAGGGAAGCTAGAATGGGAGTAAATATTCATATCTATATTGCGCATGTAATGCGTTATATCAGTCAAGTGGCCAATTGAATGAACAAAAGATGATAGAGTGGCTAGGCCTTTAATTATTTATTTGTTGTGCAAAGCACCTTATTGGTAAATGTATCATCGCTTCTTTAAGTGTAAACATTTGGTTCATGTGTTGAAGGTGCATAGTTGTAATTGTTTATGTCGCTATTCTGGCATCCCTTTTAAAGTTCACTTTGATAATAAGTTTTGCAAATTGCCCGTAATAAACAATTTGTCAAGTAGAAATTCAAGGCCACAGGCTATTTTATTCAAAAGGTTAATTCATAATGCATAATATAAACTTGTAATATAATATCTCTTACCAAAATAATCACTCAGTATTTACCTAAATGTTGTTTCATATATTATGTGTATTATGACGTGTACTACAAGATATTCTATCTCTCTGGAAAAACAATGGTTTATTCAATTGAAATATTAAAACTTAAATATGTATTACTGAATTGATGTGCAGTATTGGTTGAGCTATTTGATGATGATTTGTAACGTACCCCATTGAAGTCCGCTATTGACTACTTCTGTCCATTCTATCTACATACTTATATTAGAGATGTCTTATTTGTTTTTTTTACTCATTCTTGATTATTTCTCGGCAAACGCTAACCTGTAGCGACAGCATTGTTTAATTTTTGTTATAATTTATTCTAAATATCTGAAAGATATAATATATATATATATATATATATATATATATATATATATATGGATTTTGAAAAAAGGGAATTTACCAAAAAAGAACAGGTAAAAAATAGTGTCACCACTGGACTCTATGCTTTAAGGGACTACAGAGGAAATTAAGTTTATTATAGATATCGTGAAAAGAAAGACTGCTAAAAAAATCTCTGAAACCTTTGTTCAAAAGTAATGATAGACTCGAGGAACATAATTATAACATAATATTTTAATCACTTCAATACATGCGTTTAGTTATATTTCCAAACCATTTATTTGTTGAATCACAGACACAGAAAACATATCAATTTTATAATTCTCGATTTCACCGAGAAAGCCCAGAAACCATTAAATGCACCAAGTTGGTAGCATATCGGCTGTAAGACCATGTTTTGGTTATGTTCCAGTGAGTCTTTGACGTGTAGGTGTGAAAAAGCTTAAAATACAATTATTTTTTTGTTTCTTTGTTCTAAAACTCTATTATTTTGTTAAATTGCTCATTGCTTGTGGGAATCTAAAGAACTAATGTAGACTTCTTTCAAGTTTTCTATATTGCATTCTCATATATTGTAACCAAAGGATAAAAAAATTCTTTCTACTTTAAGAATCTTTATGTCTATATATGGCAAAAATATTCATAGACTTGTAACTGGTACCTAATTGGAAACGATAAACAAATTGTGTTATTTGTGAACATTATAAACAATCTTGAAGCCATATTATATATTGGAATAAAAATTGCCATTAAAATAATAATGTTTTTTTTTCTCAACCAATTAAGAGTTAATAATGGTCTGTCAATATTCTTCAGACGGTTTTCACATACTTGGATAGTAGTCTTAATACAGAGTGACCGGAACCTTACTCGAAACACCAGACATAATAGAAGGGATGCATACATGCAAATAAATGGTGTAAATATACAATCACTTGCAACAGTTATTATCTAGTATCTAAAAATAGGAGGATTCTGAATGGTTGAGGTAAGAGAAATTAGCGAGGTCGAGGGTATGGGCCCCCACGCGAAGCTGCCTATCTCTAATTCACTATACATGTTTGAATATATATATTTTTTTAAGCACTACCATATTGCTTATTAAGAATATAAGAAATGTTCTGATTGGGAGAGAAATAGCTCCCGGCATATTTTTCTGGCCGCAACCATTGGCAACAATTTTGAGGCTGTCACTGGCCAGAAACAGACGCGGAGAGATCTATTTTAATTAGTGTTTTAGAGTTACTAGGAGGCTATTACTCTGCAATGGAAGTCGTCAAAATATATAGGAGCAGTGCCTGGGAATATGATGCAATACTGCTGAAGGGATTGATGCGTCAGATAAGGCGAAACATTTCTCCAGAAATTTCCTACATTAGAGTACCAAGACTAGCGAACTTTTCATTGTCACAAGTAGGAAAGGGTTAGGATTTTTTTTCCCAAACCGCACATCACATGTGTACTGACTGAAAATGCACAGAGAAACATCCATAGAGAAATAATAAAACAAGGATGCAGCAGGACTGTTATAATAATTATTTATTTTTTATTCAGATATCATTGATATTTATTCGAGAAAGAAATAACCAATAATGTATTTCTCAGTGTTGTGATATTGAAGTACATATACATAAGGGGTGAGATTTATACACTACATTAAAGATACGCCTATTCTTGACAAAATTGTATAATACTTTTTTTCTGTTGTACAACGCAAGACGAGAATTGACCCCTTGGAAAAATAAGGGTTCATGTGATGGTGAGTTCTAAAGTAGCTTCCTCCAGAGTTTATTGTCGTACAACAAAACATATTGTCGCCGGAAAGATAAAAGGGCTGAAGCGCCATTTTGGGAAGTTTACACCAGAGAACTTAATTTTTTTGTTTTGTTTTACGATGAAATTCTGTCTTCAGTACTTGGTTAGATTTTGAAAAAAAAGTTAAATCAATGCTCTCGCACTTGAAGTGACAAAAAGCTTTTAAAAAAGTCCCAAACTTGTGTCAATTCTTCTCTCTGGTAAATATATTTTAAAAGACTGAAGCGCCACAAAAGTCCTTATAATCAAACATTCGATGCAGAAAAAAACTGCATGTTTAACAGGGATGGTTGATATCGGAAATTGAATGTACCTGCGGTTCCAGTTACTGGAACTGCAACCAGTTCCTATTAATTATTTCGTGGGAGGGGGGGAGGTTGCCAGCGATGTTCGGAGAACAAAAAGCATTGCAACTGTGGAACCGGTTCCTCGTCAAAGGACCTTTCCGCCAAAAAGCTATTGTGCTCAAAAAAAGGAACTGATTCCTCGGACAAAAGATATCGATTTTTATTTGCCAAAAAAAGGAACCGGTTCCTCGGAGAAATAATATCGACGGTTATTAAGTAACCGGCAAAATTAAGCAATTCTAATTAGTCCTTTGAGGCAAGCAAATCAATTTAAATATAAAGCACAAAACAGATTCATATATAAATAGGCTTTACGCCCGTTTGACTGTCATGCAAATCGTAAAAAAATGGTGTGAAGAATTTAAAAGTCCCATTCTGTGCATGCCAGCTCGTGTTTATCTCGGCGCAACTAGTCACTCTAGTGGACAAATTCAAATGTTGCCAGTACAAATAGAGTATATGGTAATAAAATTATTCCAGGTATTTTTGAAATTATGGTCGTCATTTTCACAACTGCGCTTAATTTTTATGTATGGAAAATCCGGCGCTGTCTGCTAACATAATCCCGATTTAGAGTCATTTTATTTCGCAGTATCACATCTAGCACACTCTATACCAATGATTAAGAGACTTCTACTGCGCATGCGAAAAGCGCGTTGCGCAGAACGAACTACGTAATTATTAGGGATGTAAAAATTTTAATCGCCATTCGTCTGAATTTTAATAGGTAGAGTAATAACACAGCGGAATTTAATTACAATAACAGAAAATAATAATTTACTTTGTGAGTACGTACGATTGTGAACTTTTCAAATTAGGAACTGATTTTTATCAAATTTAAAAAAATAATCTAAAATCCACACTTACCCAACAGTTAGTAAAGTACCTTCATATAATGTATTTTAGTAGACATTATTCTATATTTGAAATGGAACTAATATTTTTTCTTGACAAGTCAAGTTAAATCCCAACTTTTTACGGATAACAAGCAATTTGATAAATATGTAAATTTAGTCAACCGACAGGTACCTTTATATGGGTGTTTGAAAATTAATGTTTGGATAATTTATTTATTATTTCGCAGTTACATGATACATTCAATTTGGTTTACAGGCGATTGATACGCATTATTGAAGGATGAAATAGATCCCGCTCATTGGTCAAATGCATTAAACATATCGTCGCTGGAAAGGCAAAGGGACTTAAGCGTCACCTTAGTCATAAATTAGTTAAATATGCAGTTTTTGTTTTGTATTGAATGCTTCGACTCTCGTTTGATTCTGAAAACTTTTTGACCCTACAGCCATCTAAAATATATTTATGAGAGAAGGCTTGACTCGAGCGACAGAAGTTGAATGGTTTCGTTTACAGGCTGGCGCTTCAGCCCTTTTGCCTTTCCGGCCACGATATGTTTTGTATTGTCGATTTATGGGTTGGTGGATGCAATCTGTTAGCCATAAGTTATAAGTTGTTGAAATAGATTTTCTATAGTTAGTAATAATAGAGAGCCTAGGATTTAATATTTGTACAGCGCCCCGGAGGCGATGTTTCACAAATGAACGGTAAATTTCAAAATATTTTTATTTTTATTAGATATCAATTTGGAGCAAAAAAATATGTGAGCATAGTTTTAATTTGTAAGCATTGCGGAGATGGTAAAAAAATATTCGAATATATAAAAACTTTTCTAGATACATAAATATTTCACCTATTTGACTAGATAATTTATTTCGTTACCCAACCGTCCAGAGTTATTTTACTCACTTAATGCTATGTTCAGCTGAAACTTCATGATTGTATACATGTCTTATTTTTATTCGGCGTGATACATTCTTTAAAAAAAATAGCAACAATGATTCTGCCAAACTTTTAATTTTTCAATCAACCGGAACAGCTCCTTCGCACCACTGACAGCTGTGGCGGATGTTTCTCACCTTCGGCATTCCACTCGTCCATTCGTGACCGATTTCGATATGCATTTTCAAGTATCAGTCACCATGTAAATTTATATTTAATTTGAAATTGAGCCATTAAAAAAGCAATAATGATATCATACCAGTAAAAATCCGAACTTAGCTAAGTTAAAAAAGCCAAATATGAATCCTGTTTTTTAATGTGATATATCATTTAAATGGCTCAATAAAAAAAAAACATGATTGATTCGTATTACTCCCTAGGTTTTGAATAACCACATCAAATAAAACACAAAACAATTAAATACGTAGTTTAAAAAATACTACTTTTATTTCCACAAAAAAAACATTTTCATTTTAATATATCTATCATTTCTACACAATCTTATTATCTAAATGCATTTAATTACAAATTCGATGGTTGATAATGTTGTTACCTTTTGAAACACCTTCAACATTATTTAGGATATGAATAATTAATGAAAGTATGATTAATTTACCCAGTTCTCTTTGGATGAATATTACTTTTAAAGTTTTATAAGTAATAATTATTTCTAGTAATAACTTTGGCACGCGCTATCTATATGAATAATATTAATATGTCAATAGTACAGAGGCACTGGCTTGGTTTTTAAATGCTGATTATTTACCTACAGTGAAAACCTTTTATGTCGGGGTTTTACCGAAAAATAGTAAGGTATAAAAAAGATTAAATCTGCACTACCGAACAGTGTAAAGCATTTATGTCTACAAATTGATAATATTATATTGTGCACTGCTCTTTGATGTAAGTAGATCAAGTTTGAAAGTTAGGAAAGCTTTTGTTATGATTTTTGTTTCGATTGAGAACATGAAATGTTTTCATACTAAGCCAACGTAGATGGTTTTTACACTTTCTTCATAGAACGTTCGTAAACGCCACGAGTTCTTTGAGGTAACACCGATAATACTAGGCATAATGAAGTGTGTATGTATCAAGTTCAAGCGTTTTTGGTTTCCAGGGAATAAAAACATTTTTGCTATTCGAATGGAAACGTAATTCAAATGTTTCGTTAATTGTTGGCAAAAACGTTTCCGTTTGTTTATTTAACCGAGGAGTTAGGGCATCGGAGGCAATTGTAACAATGCTTGCCCGCTATCCAGAGAACACCATAGAACTGCTTACATGATAAAATTAGCTATGCAAGAGCTTGCTCTTTTTTGACGACTTCTTCATCTTCAAACCACAACACGTTTTGATGAGTGGAATAGAAAACTGTCGTAATTAACTTATAAAATAACCCAATACACGCCTTTTAAAATGATTTCCGAAAGTTGCCCAATATAATTTATAGCACGAAAACTCATAATAATATCAATTATAAATTATTTCTTGACCACTATGAAAGGGTTCGAATGCGGTAAAAACATTTATGGTAACTTATTTTACTAAACCTAAGTATAAGAAAGGAAGACAAAATACAAATATTATTTAAATAACCACACATTCATATGGAAAGATTCCACCGCTGCTTCCCGCCGAAGGGCACGCTGAAAACAGAAAAAATCAAGTTATAGAATATGAGGTAATTTAATTAGCCATTTCTGCCAAATAGAGTACGCTTTCGCATTTCACTCGACTTTTAATTAATTTCATTTCCAACTGATTTTTTTAGCTTTATAGAATATGAGCAGTTACTGCCCAGCTTCCCTCGCGTTTCAACACACTTTCAAATCTTTGATCATTATTATGACCCGGAAAAGTTATTGGAAAGCCAGGGCTGACCATTATTGAACAGTTGAATAATATGCAACATTCTAAAACATGTTATGTTTATGGCAGTTATGGGTATCCCAACCAGAGATGGTGCGAACACAGTACTCGGAGATCCATTACTTGCATTCAGCATGTTTCAAACTTGGTATTCGACCTCATATAAGACAATTTACGTGAAAATAATAAGTTACTTAATATAATAAAAATATCAAACTGTCAAATTTCTGATTATTCAAATCCGATGATCGTATACGCTTGTCAATAACCATAAGTAGGCCGCAAGCAAGAAAAAATGCTGTTTCTCAGTGACGATTGGCAATAACATCATTGAAGAAATACGTATCATAATCCTAAGCGTGTGTTGTTTGGGTCAACTCTAATTGCCTGACCTATAAATTTGTATTTCAAAGCTTTATAGCTTGAAGTGATCATCCCTGTGCAAATGTGTTGGGAATTGCTTTTATACTTTGAAATATTTCAGTATCTATTCGATATACGGGTGTGTGTGCTGAAAGTTGATAGCTTATCAAATAAATAAATCGCCTATGGTCAAGGTTGGAATATAACTGAGAAGATATCGCGGGCAAAGCCCCGTACGATAACTGGCTCCTTAATACTAGAAATGAAAATAAAATATACGAATATGTTTCCAAATTTTATCTGTGTATTTCTATAACATAAATATAGAAAGCTTAAATTATTTCCTGTAAATACTGATCATTCTACAACTTGGTATAGTTAACTTTAAGGTTGCCAAAAGAGGAACCCAACACGCTATGTTTTTTTTACTTGGCTGTCAAAATACTTTCAATTTCAACGATTTTTCATTTTTGTTTTTGTTTTTGAATGAAGCGATTGAAATGGAAAAACCCACGAAAAATGTTTATTCTCTTGGGCATTCGTGCACTTGAAAACCTGTATATATTTTTTAGAATTAATTCATGATTAATTACATACAGTATTTATTTAACTTTTAAAACACCTTGGATTAATTAATTTATGTATTTTATTATACTTGTTACTTTTAGAACTCTCATTCATAAAAACATATTTGAATGTTAAGAAAAGCATATCGGGGTAGATACCTCTCTCGCATCTGTTTCCATAGAAGCCCGTGTTCTCGCATCTGCATTTGAATCCCGGGTCATGTGTAATTTGGATGCAGGTTCCTTTGTTCAGACAAGGAACCCTTGAACAAATGTTATTACCCCGCTCTGCAAGTTATAATGCCAAATATTATTGTCAGAATATTTAATTATACTGGGTTTTGAAATATGTTCTCACTTACGTGAGAACACTTCATCAATTAAAACTCAGTTATTATAGATACAATTTATTTTTTTACAAATAATCAGACAAAGGATACATAAAATATAAAATTCACTCAATGATAAAGTTTTGATTGAACACAAACAGAAGCAAGAGACACAAGTGATACATAATATAGTGAACCCAATCATTATTAAATATTTTTAAGCAATAGCAGGACATTTTTTCTGAAACTGTACAAATTATTGATAAAAATGTATACATTAGTACACTCTACTTTATCATATAATAGACACATTCGAGACAAAGGAATTTATTTCAATACTGCTAAGACATAATGTATTATCGAGACGACCGTGAATTATTTTATGCAAACATATTAAATCATTTGCCCTCTGGTTTCAAGTGAATTAATGTTGAAGTATTCAAGACGTACGTCATTTGATCTAAGATGGAATATGTTTCCTAATAAGTGGATGCACTAAAAAATATCAAAATATGCACTGACGATGCCAAAATATATGATACAAAACAGGAAGGGTATAAAATATATGGTGGGTGTACATACAGAATGACCGCAAAGATATGAAAATCCTTTGTGTCTACATTGACCTTTTCACGCGGATGTAGAAAGAGAGGAAAAAGTTGTACAGTGTACGAGGTTACAGGGTTCGAAAAACCTTCGTGGTCGAGTCCAGAAGTCGGGTTCAAGCCCGGCGTGTGAAAAACTTTTATTTAACTAATAAGTGTCATAACACATTTAATTCGTGTGATAAAACATAAACTATATTTGCGGCACGTTCCAGAGTGGTAGATACTCCAAGTATCACCCTGGTGAAAGACAACTATTCCGAATCGAAACGTTACTTGCAACGGCTTTAGCCGTGTTTAGTGACCAGATGTGAATATCCAGGTACTTTTCAACCATCTTATTTCATATTAATTATAGATGCAATAGTTTCGCTGAGAGCAGTTGGGGTTCTTGTGCGGTATTCACTTAATAAATAAATAAATTATAATTCAAACGAATTAGCGGCCGAGTGTTTCAAAGTGTCGGATTGGGAATCGACTAGCTAAATTTGTATTTCGTAATAAAATATTTTATGCACAAATGGTCCACCAAACAGAACAAACCATTGCAAGTCTATATGCTTGAATTTACAGAGACAATTTAATGTTTCAAATATTTTAGGCACTTAACATATTTTGACTTAAGACAACAAATTTACATACATAGCACACTTTAGTGATATTTCACCCTGAATTCATGAACTTTACTGTAATAGCAAAAAGTATTCCTCGGATTAGATTATCTTTGCGGGATGTTATCTTTGAGCAAAAACACTCCCACAGTAGTGTTTACACAATATAAACAACCCAAATTACAGCTGTAATAATAATAAATAATAAGTGGATTACTTCTATAGCGACGTTTTCGTGGGAAAATCACCGCAAGGGCGCTATTATCAACAACAACAAAGAAATGAATCATGCAACAAATATTAAAATTAAATATTTAAGACAGAATTTTGTAAACATTGAGAGGCCGAATAAAATTTTAAAAATTGGCATGAAACAAACAAATGTTAAGAGCGTAAGAAAAAATACATTCTGAAGTTCAACTTTACATAATAACTAACTAAATCGTCGCGACGTCGTTTCGTCGTGACGTCGTTTCCCCGGAAGGGTGGGTAGGTAGGGCTTGCTTTATTCAAATGCATGCATCGTCTAACACAGAGGTTCCCAAAATTTTTTTGTCCCGTAGACCACTTGCCGATTTTTTCTGTTTTGTATAGACCCCCTGCTTTCCTAATATTGTTTTTTTTTTAGCGTTGAGAAAAACTTCAAAGTTTTGTGAACGCTTCAGAAACTGCTAGTTCTTTGAAATCAACCCTTCGCGGTGAACACTTCAATTGAAGTCGAACTCGCCAAAAAATAGTACTACTCGGTAGAAATCTCAAATCGAAAAGTACTAGCTAATCAACAAAAAATCCTCTCCGAAAAAAGGCACTAGTCGGTAGAGATTTGAAATAGAAAAGTACTAGCAAATCGACAAAAAATCCTCCCCAAAAAAGTACTAGCAAATCGACAAAAAGATGAAACTGAGGAAGAACCAGTTCCTCGCCAAATCTTTGTAGTTCTTTGGTTCTTTGTAGTCTTTGAAGTCGAACTTCCATTGAAGTACTTGGAATAAAGTACTTCATTGAAGTCCGACTTCAATTGAAATATATGAACTGCCGCAAAATGAGGTAGTTCACACCAACAGAACTGCCAACTTCACTTGAAGTATTTGTTCAATGAGAATTGAATGAAGTTGGAACTGCCGCAAAAGGAAGTAGTTATTTGAAGTTTGCGGGAAGCCAACGTTTTGGTGACAGCCTGCCTAAATGGAATCCACTCTCGTGGACCCCCATTTACGTCTCATGAACCCCCAATTTTTTTTTTCATTGACATGGACCCCTCGCAGGTCGGAATCGACCCCTTAGGGTCGATATAGACCACTTTGGTAATGACTGGTCTAACACATATTCTTCTGTTGAGTATTCTGACTCTTGACATGACGCGATTGAAATATTTGATTCACTTGATCGTGCCATATCTTCCTCAAGCGTCCCTGACTTTTTCTATCATTCACCTTTGCGTCATATATTCTCCTGAAACTCCTTTCTACGTTTAACCGTAAAAACATATCCAAACCATATAAGCGTGCATAATAAGCGTTTATAAAATGAATAACATTTTGGTATTTACAACATAAGAAACGTACCTCTTTGTAGAAATGATCCATAAAATACAAATACAAAATAACAAAAATAGGAGAGAAATCGTTAAGGGTCAGCACCCAAAAATACATAAATTTTGTGCTTTCTAGTACAAACAAAACTACAAATTATTTATCTGTTAATTCTATTCGGGTAGTTAGAAAAAAATCCAAGGTAGTGAATACAATTCTTAAAAAGTAATCTTTAAATTCTTTATGAAATGCATCAGGAATCTTAGGTAAAACGTTAAAAAACCCCTTTTCTGGTTTTCAAACTGCACCTTTTACTGATATTTTAGTGTGTTTTTCATAGAATTTAAAGGTTAACAAATTGTATTCACTGGAATCTTGGACATTCTTTTAACTACCCATAGAAAATTGGCAGATAAATAATTTATACTAATGGTTGTATTAGAATGCTAAAAAGTAACGTTTAGCCGTATTCTTGAGTGCTGACCCTTAATCGTTAAAAACAGTTAATGATAGTAAATAATTGGATATATATAAACATATATATAATAATTTATATATATACGTTCCTGAAGAAGGTTAGGTTTAACCGAAACCGGTCGAATGTTATATGTGTATAAATAAAGTGGCTTAAAACAAAAATATTTTTTATTTAAATTATAATGTCAAGCTACAAAGAGATTGCTTCCTTCGATAAAATAAATAATTGGATTTCGGTAGGCAGTCAAAATATTATGGAAACAGCACTATAACGCTATAAAGCTTAAAAAATTGCTTATAAGTACCTAACTACATAAGATAATGTTAGATTTTTTTTTCTATGCCAGTTCAAATTCCAACATCGGGATCATAGATCCACCGGGTTTTTGCGTTGAATAATATGTATTAAAAATAAATAAAGAAAACATTCCCGGGTTACGATAACCTAACAACATTTTAATCTCCCCTATTTTTACTTTTATAAGCTGAAAATGTTACTTGTTCAATGATGGAAGACTTCAGGCTTCTATCCGGTCAATATCATTCCTCTCTCACGATGTACATAATATTCACCTTTGAGCGCGTTCCGACATTCTTCCTTCGAGGAGTATCTGTACTCCGTCTTGCAGCCGAACCCGCAGGTGCAGGTGAAGGAGATGATCTTACAGCCGTTGTGCGCCTGCTCTACCTCGCAGCCCCACACCTCACCTAAACACACAATGCCAGAAAAGTTACACTAAATATACAGAAAATATATACATGTTTCAGAAACCTATCTATATACCTATTCCATACAGAAACAAGTCCTAAAAACAATCAGTTAATTTATTCCGCTGAGATATGAGTATTTTCATAAAGATATCGCCGCTGGAAAGGAAAAAGGACTTAAGCGACACTTTGATCAGAAACGAGTTAAATATGCAGTTTTAATCAGTTAGTTTTTGTGTCTCGAAAGATCTGACTATCGTTTGATTCTGAAGACTTTTGTGACCCTTCAGCCATCGAAAATAAATTTACCATTTGAAAGAAGGCTTGACACAAGCGACATAAGTTTGGGACTTTTTTTAGCTTTTTGTCGCTTCAGGTAACTCAGTGAGAGCATTGAGTTACCTGAGTTAACATTTTTTTATCAAATTCCAACCGGGTCCTGAATATTTATGAATTTTAGTGTGAAACAAAAACTTTAAAGTGCTCTGGTGTAAATTTCCCAATATGGCACTTCAGTCCTTTTACCTTGCCTTTGCAGAAAGCATTTTACTTCCAATTGGAATCAAATCTGAATCCTTCAGTTTCCAACCTTGGCCGCTGGACCCCCAGTATGGACCCCTTCATCTCCGTCCAAATTCCATCTTATTCCTTTCCTAACTTTGGTGAGTGGGCGTAAATAAAAAAAATCGCCGTAAGCACAAGAAACACAGTTAGAGAATTTCACTCTAAGTACTTGTAAATAAACATATACACAAAAAAGTCCTACAGTAGCAAAAGGCAACCCGCTCACCGGGAAGAAAAGATTATCTCCCCATGAATGCACCTGTAACCACAGTTGAAACAGAAAGAGGGACAAATATTCCCTGGCACTGTTAAAAAATTATAACTATTCTGCAATACGATATATACAAAGAAATATATAATTTTAATACTATCGCCGAGATATCGCAGACTTTTATTGATAAAATTAGAACTTGTCACTTAAGATCCCGGTGTAATAATGTAAAAACTCAGTATTAAAACTATGTATTTAATATAATCCTAAAGATAGTTTGATGAAATACTGAAAAATGATGTATTTTTGCTTTTTTATTTTCACTCTCATTTAAAATATTAAAACGTGAATTTCTCAATATCACTTTTTAAAAACATATTTCTGTCTTGAAGTGTATAGGCATCGATATACGGTGAAAACAATGACATCTTTGCGGAGGTATTTCGCGAATTGTTTTTTTTTCATTTAACATTTACGCGTTTCTGTAATAATAAATAAAAAATACATGGAAATTCATTTTGACTTGGACTAGTAAAGAAGTCGACATACGGGCATATTTCGCGAACATACTTATTGAAAATAAAAAATGAAAATTTCTTTGTTTTTTTGAAAAGCAATGCTATAAATGATTTATCTGTAAAGTCTACAGGGGCAATTAGGAAATTTTATAATGTTTTCAGTTAATACAATTATTTTACTGTATTTAAAAAAAAAGTAAATGCATTCTGGAACTTCAGGGAAAATGCTTTCGCTGTTTTTCAAACAGCACTTCTTACAGATAGTATGTTCAGTTTGTGTTTTTTTCTAAGTATGTTTTTCATAGAATTTAATTCATATAATTTAATGCTACAAAGTGACATTTAGACCTATTTTTGAGTGTTGAGGCTTAAGCAGAATACGCTTATCAATAAATGTTATTTATTCGCAGGGCTTAAAATGTCTAATTTATATGGTAACTAAGTTCTACACTAGTCATATTATAATAAATAAAACGTAAAATGGTTTTAAATTAATAAATTTGGTTAATTAATTAATAATGTTAATATAAAAAGGAATATTCGCACAGCAATAAGAATACCATAGATACAAGTAGCAAAAACACCAAAAACAAAATAATATTTATCACATTCTACAAATTACAGAGATATTATTATTACAATACAATCTATTATCGTAATTCGGCGAAATTGGATATTCCGGAAATTTCAGATTTACGTCAACATAGGTATAAAAGCTTCTCAATATTTGAATAAAAAATCCCAGAACAAATACAAAATTATTTGCTTTCGCTTCTTGCAAATATTTTATATCAAACCTCAACTTTGTAATTAATTATGTGCAGATGTAGTGTGACCTTTTTCTTAAGAAAAGAGTTTTGGTTTAGTCCAGCACCAGAAAAGCTGCGTGATTGCATTTCATCTGAAACTCAATTATTTTCTTTTAGCGAATTATTTCCACCATGCAAGTGGCTTTTAACTGTCCAAAATAAAAAAAAAAGGTTTAAATTTTATTATTTTTCAATTGTTGAAACCGAAAACAATTATGAAACTCGCTCTAAGCCGGGTAGTAACTACTTGTAGGATCGTTAAGTTCAATGTATCTGGTATCTAATATAATTACCAGTTAATATTATCAATATTTATGAATGAACACATTTATAAACAAAGTGTTTAATTGAAGGTCTTAGTATAACGCAGCCATAAACAATAAGCAACGATGTTGACTTATATTAAATCTTAATAATGTCAGATGATAAAATACATACATCGTATGGCAAACACGCTCAGAAAACTACAAGAGTTGGTATTTAAAAAATATTTGAACACGTTAATTTGTATAAAATATTCTTATGCAAAATGCTTAGGTTTCTTAGGAACCTTTAAAATTAGGAGTGTGATAATACCTCATTGAATCTTATGCACTTTGACTTGTATTGAATCTTAATAATGCTAGATAATATTATCCATTTGTATTGATTAGCAACCCGCCCCGGATTCTCAGGAAAGAGTTGAAATATAATATGTTAATCTAAGGCATGTTGACTTATATTACACCGTAGTAACGCTAGATAATAATAATTAATATTGAATGGCAAACACGCTCATAAACCAATAGTATACGAGTTGGTATATAATAATATCTGAATAAATCTAATGCAAGAACAGCGATAAGACTGTGAACTTTTGAACGGATTCGATAGTGGTCTCTTCCGTTAGTGCGTTATCTCTCATATCCTGCAGCATATTCCACCAACACATTCCAACTTCTATCTCAGAACACTGATACACGGTTCATTCACTCGTTCGTTCACTGTCTCCTCCGGGTATCCGTATCGGCATGCTTCTCCACATAATATTTGGTACATACGAGTACACCATCGACGTCATTGAAAAATAGAACATCGATAATCTCCACGCTTGACATTGCGAGGGTAACACACTATTTATAAACAAATACACTCACTCGATCGCATATTATCAATTTAAACACAATACCACTAATAGCTCTGTTGTAACATTCCTCTCATTCTCATTAACGACGCATGTAACAAAACATAGAGCCTGCAACGGAACTGTCAGCAGCGGGACTACACAATCGCTAACACCATAATAAGTTAATATACACATATCTTGTTATGCTTTCGCTAATTAAAGTTTAAATAGTACATATCATGTAAACAATATCTAAAACTATAAGTATATCACTTAGTGTATTGTGGGTTGTGTTATTTATTTACACACTGAAATATGTCCTTAAAAAGTTATATGCAAAGATTTTGCAATAGATTACTTGTTGATGTCCAAGAAAACGTAAAGTATTAAATATGTATTTTTGAAGTTTGTGTTACGCGTATGCAAGCAAGAAGACATTTTTAAAGATTTTAGTGAGATATTAAGAATTGGAGTGAAACATGTTTTTAAATAACATACATATAGACAATGCACGATTACAATAGATATATAGATTGCTTATGCGCAAGACGGCGTGAAGGGTTAAATACGTATTTTTAAAGTTTGCGTTACATGTAATGAATATGCACTAATGACGGAGAGTGTCAAACAATGTATAATACTTACAAGATATATGTGTCATGTGTAAAGAGTTTGAATAACATACCGATAGACAGCGCCATCACGACTATTATAACGATGAAATGAAGTGCGCGCATCATGGTCCCGGCTCGTCTCTGCGCGGCTCACCCACTCGAACTGATGGCTCGGAGTGTCAGTGTGTACACACTGCGCTGGCTACTAGGTACCACACTCCACACACCGGCGACTAGCTGATGATAACTGACCGGAGAATAACCTAACCGTATCGTCTTTCATGCCCCTTTTTACTCGACGATGAGTTGTTCTTTTTTAAAACACCAATTCGTTCCACACCAAAAACCATTATAATGGAATCTTACTTTCCTGAATAGTGTGAAACATAACTTTTTAACTTTGTTTTACTACCCGGTTTCCTCCTGAAATTATTATTTTTTTAATTAAAAATAATCAATAATTCGTACAATAAATTATACATTTGATTTCTATAGATTTATTTAGAAAATATCTCGGTGGTCAGCGCTACGAATGTATGATTAAAAAACCTTTATAACTTATTTCCACTTCTATATTTTTGATCAAACCGGTTTCACCTTGCAACAGGCATTTTCAGACTGATAAACCCTCCCAAAGGCAGGTTCAAATGTAATTATATCTACTTAACGGTAAAGTCGTTTCCGTCAGCGATAAACCAAAATCCTAAGTCAAAGAATGTTAATTGTTATGTAGAGTCGATTGCGTTCATTCTAGACATATATTTTATAAATACCGTGTATTTATTTTATTTTATAATGAGTTAAACATGCAGTTTTGATCAGTTTTTTTTTCTGCATCGAATGCTGTTGATTCTGAAGACTTTTGTGGCCTTTCAGCCATCTAAAATATATTTACCATTTGCTGGAGAGACACATGTTTGGGACTTTTTTTAGCTTTTTGTCGCTTCAGGTAACTCAGTGTGAGCATTCAATTACCATACTTAAGTTAACTTTTTTTCAAAATCCAACCAGGCGCTAAAGACTAATGAATTTTATTGAAAACAAAAAAAAAACTTTAAATGACTATGGTATAAACTTTCCAAAATGGCGCTTCAGCCCTTTTGCCTTTTCAGCGACGGAATGTGGAAATAAGTTATAAAGGTTTTTAAATCATAAATGGATTACCACCACAAATTAACTGTTTCGATTGTTTTTTGAATACTCAAAGTGAGTTTTTATAATTCATCGGGATTGCTATGTAGCAAGATGTAAAAACATATTTTTTAAATGTTGGTACATTTTTACACATAAAAAATGGTCAGAGCAGCACTGAATATTCATGCTCATTTATTCCAGAAGGCTTGCAAGGGTGGGAAAATGCAATACTTCACACAAATGGGAACGATACGAACAATGATAAACATAGTCTACAGAGAATATTTGATGATTTTGACATTGATAAAGTTATGGTATTTTTAGATTAAATTTATCAAACAATTTATTATCACCTCCCAGAGTATTCGGCCGAGAGATTCCTGAAAGAAAATCCTTTACAAGTTTCGTGATTCCAGAATTCACCTTCCGGATATTTGCAGTTTCAGCACCACACACTTTATCTGTTTCAAGATCACAGAAACCTTTTCATAACATAATAATTTGCTCTTGGTGGGTTGGAATAAACCCATACCGGAAAGGCTGATAATCTTTTAAGAATTATAATTTCAAATCGAATCGCTTAGCGAAGAAAATAAAAAATATCAAGAAATGACAATACAAAAATTGATACACTGAGAAAAAGATTAATATAATATAATCAATCATATGGAGTTTAAATAGTCTCATATTTAAGCGCGTATACTTACAAAAATGACCACTGGTTGTTAAAGTTCATTTTACCAACTGTTAAATAATATTTTGTTTAGGACTTACCGATTGTAAAATATTTTTAAATCCACTATTTCTTAGTTATTAATGTTTTTTACAGATGAAAAATATTTAAGTTTCATTAAATTTAAAAACAAACTTAACACTCAGACAATAACGCCCATAGATATGGAAAATTAAAAAAACAAATGTACAACGGGAATTGAACCTGCAAACACCCAGCTCTGCTATGATCATTATGGGGTAATTCAGAAGAATATTATTGTTGGATTTTTATTTTTCATTTTATATTTAGAATACTGATCCGTCTTTGTACAGTAAATAAATAACATTTCATACATACAACTGGAGATAAGAGTTCGGTAACAGCGAGAATGATATTCAAGAAACGTCTTAGGTTTTCCAGAACTGCATTTTCTCGTTAGTATTTATGTTGAGCAGATATCTGAACGAAGAAACAATCCTGGAGCCATTAAAAAATTATAACTTTTTGTAGTTTTCATAATTCATATTATAATAACACATAGTAAAAGCTTATTGCCGGGTGAATTTTTTTTTTCAAGCAACCTATTGATAGCTGAAAAATATAATTATTTTCGCAAAATATGAATTTATTCAAATAATATGGTGGGTATTTAATTTGCGGAGATTAAAGTGGAGCTTCCAAATCAAAGGACCCTTGATTGGTACATTCAGTGCTTCTACTATGGCCATTAAAGTTATTAAGTTTTGCCGCAGTTCATATCAATTGCATCTGCATCCAGTTATCTATTTTATAGAAATTCCGGAAACAAGCGAGATATGCGTCAATATATTCCAGGAAGAGAACTGAGATTTTCCCAATATGTATGTACTCAATGGGGTTATTGTAAACCATGTCCAACATTAATATATGAAATATTTATCAGATATAATTATTTATAAAAGCATCGCCCAGGAGCTGAATATCGATCATAAAACCGTTTTGAACCATTTGGGGAAGGCTGGATTAAAAAAGCTCTATGTTTGGGTGTCACACGAGCTGACGCAAAAAAACCTCTTGGACCGAATTTCTATCTGCGAATCGCTGCTGAATCGCAACAAAATCGACCCATTTCTGAAACGGATGGTGACTGGTGATGAAAAGTGGGTCACTTACAATAATGTCAAGCGACAGAGATCGTGGTCGAAAGCCAACGAAGCGGCCCAGACCGTGGCCAAGCCAGGACTGACGGCCAAGAAGGTGTTGCTGTGTGTTTGCTGGGATTGTCAGGGAATACTATACTATGAACTGCTCCCCTATGTCCAAATGCTCAATTCTGCCCTCTACTGTGAACAACTCAACCGTTTGAAGCTGGCAGAATCGGCCAGCATTGGTGAATAGGAGAGGAATCGTTTTTCATCACGACAACGCCAGGCCGCACACATCTTTGATCTTTGTTGACGCGCCAGAAGCTCCGGGTCTTCTAAAGTTCTTATGCATCCACCCTATGATCCGGACCTGGCACCAAGTGACTACCAACTATTCCTGTCTATGGCCAACGCACTTGGGGGTACAAATTTTGCCTCAATAGAGGCCTGTGAAAATTGGTTGTCCGAGTTTTTTGCCAATAGGGACAAGGGCTTTCTACAAGAGGGGCATTATAAATTTGGATTCTTGTTGATAGCAAGTTATCGAACAGAATGGTGCATATTTGACACGAATCGAATGATTGTAACACTTTTTATAAAGCATTGAAATAAAGCGAAAAATACGAAATTACTTTTCCCCCAACCTATATTACGTCGATAGATTGATTAAAAATAACTTTTAACAAAGAATTGCCATTGTTGTTTGAACGAGTGCTATTTTTCGGGAAAAAATGATATATTTATATATATAGAAATAGGGGTAGTGGAGAGCTCATCGGGATTATAAAATAATAATAAAAAAATTAACAAAACGCAGAGTTTTATTCATAAATTTAAAATATACATTGGAAACTATAAAATAATGGAATATGAACAATAACCATCAGCAAAAAACGTTTCTTCGGCTTAAGATTAAAACCACTTCAATATATTAACGGTGAAAAATGAATATACAATTTGGGGACTAAAATTTTAAAGCACAACGTACAGTGAAAAGATTTCCCGAAATAAAGTTAAATAATAATTTTTAATCAAGTTTTATAAAAATATTTGCTATTTATCATATAAACATATATTTTTAATCGATTATACTTTTTTTCTCCAAAAAAAAAAACTCTGCAAAAGTCAAATCCAAACTAATTCGTATAAAAATATGATAACGTTATTATTAATTCAGTTTTTCAGGTACAAACAATATACAAACCATTTGATAGACGCATGCCTTAGAAATTTATTTCAACAAGAATTTATATTTCACAAGGTTAGAATATAAAATATTAATAAAACATCTTTTGTATATTTGGATTTCATAAAATGTTAGGTACCTACTTAATACAAAATTGATAGAAACTTTTGAAAGTTGCCGAGGCCCAATAAAAGATTCGCAACCCCTTGAATGTGTTGCAAAGTACTCAGAAATAATTTGAGAAACGATTACCTGTACCTATTCAGCCCCAAGTGAAATTCAAAGGTATTATTTACAAGGCATAGAATATTTAAAATTTCAATTACATCAATTATTGTTTAATATTTAAGATAAAACTACGCATCCTATAAAATATTACATGAGATATGCGCTTAATTTCTGTGTTGTTTGTTAGACGATAATGTGCAGCCCCGATGAAAGCAACTATAAGCGAAACTTTGCGATTGTTTGCTTTGAAATCATTTAAGAGTTTCATATGACTTAATTAGTACCTTGGGTATGCACCTAAATGGATCATTAGAATCTCTCTACCATATATTATGTTAGGTCCGGCCCACTCAGGCTATCTGGTCCGTGGTGTAGAGCGGTATTTGCGGGTGCCGCCGGTTTAAAGGATTTTAATGCCGAAATAAATATTTGCTAGGTTTGATATGTTTAAAAGGTTTAATGTAATTTTAAAAAGCAATTAGAATTTCTCGCGTATGTATGTATGTATATATATATATAAATATATATATTTATACAAAGATATATATATATCTGTTAAATAATAAAAATATTTATTTCTTATTCAGATTGAGTTTGACTTCCCCACTTCCTTTAGCCTCACAACAGAACCCAATCGAGGATGCAATGATCCCACAGGCTCTGGACAGTTGGGAGTCACCCCCTAAAAAAAATAATTGTAATACATATATGACAGTGACAAGGCGCATTCGCAGTCAACAAAAAACGCGAAGTTTTGACTGCTTTTATGTGCTTAAATTTTATCACAAGTTACATTAAATTGATAGGTTTGTACCCTTTCAGTTATAAATCAAATATTTATTTAAGTACTGTCGGCGTAATACAATACAGAAATACCTCTGATCATTAATAGAAATATATCAATACGTATATATATCATCATGTACTGGAGCGTGCAGTTTTATAAATTCTTGTAAAATAAGAGCAATAAAACTAACCTTGTTCAGAGGACGTATTTCGCCAATCATTTCAGATTCTTGGAAATAATGTATTTTATCGTTGCTCTCTATAAAATATTTATCACTGCTCTGTAATAAAAAAAAAAACACAATTGAAATTTCAAATAGTTATCAATAACAAAAATGGAATGAAAGTTAATATTAATTTATTTACATATCGTCGCCGGAAAGGCAAAAGGACTGAACCGCCATTTTGGGAAGTTTTTATTTACAGTTAAATTCATACGTCTTCTGTACCTGGTGGAATATTGAAAAAAAAAATTAACTCAGCTAACTCAATGCTCTCACTGAGTCACATGAAGCAACAAAAAAGTTTAAAAGTCCCAAACTTGTTACGCTTGAGTCAAGCCTTCGCTCAAATGGTAAATGTGGTTTTTAGATTGCTAAAAGGCCACAAAAGTCTACAGAATCAAACCAGAGTCAGAACATTCGATGCAGAAAATAAAACCGATTAAAAATACATATTCAAATAATTTTTGACCAAAGTATCGTTTAAGCCTTTTTGCCTTTCCAGCGACGATATGTAATGTATTACGCGAATGCGTACTTTTGTAAAAATAACAAATGATTTAAATATGTACCATGTTAAAGAAGTAGATTTCACATATGAAAACATGATAACAATTTTTATCAAGCTGTCAGAGAACAGTTAATAGTAGATATAAATAATAATATAATATTCCATAACAGAGTATTTTTAAATATTGAATTTTAGAAAAAAAAACTTTTAAAACTGTTCTTCTAAAAATATGTTTTAGAATTGTAATTATTTTTATACTGTGTGCCTTAATGATGACACGAGTTGTGTCGAAACTAGAAGGCGTATGTGAAGAATAATTTATTTTCTACCAAATAAGAACCACGAACAAGTGATGTGCACAAAGTAATTGGGTTTTTAACGTTGGTTTTTGTTCAGCTATGCTGGACGTCTTCACCTTTTCCGTCCGTCTTTTGGGGTCCAGCTCAGGATAGATGCTCTCCTATCCTTACATGTTTCCAGTTTTGCCGAGACTTGACGGCTCTCAATAGCCGAACGAAATTCTTGCATATTTGTACAAATTATAAATACTTTTGGTGGACAAAATGTGCTGCATCGTCAGTCTTACTCAAAACACAGGCCAAACATCGAAACCCACGAATACAATAAATTGGTTAATACTCGTACTTGTGATTTTTCCGAATCCAAAGTGGAGAAAATGGACAACGGCTCGTCTTGTCTCTCTTTGTCCATCTGCTCGCCCGCCAGCCGCAGCTCCTCGGCCTCTCCCTCCGCGAGGAATCCTTGCACTACCACCACTCCATCCTCTTCCAGCTGCAAGAAGTAGCACTCTCAATAAGGGCGATCAACATGCATATCGCATGTGTTTAAGTCAAATACGTTATTCCACATTATTTGCAAGCAAACTTAGGTTTTGAACCTCTTTCCCATTTTACAATATCGCAAATCCATGATTAGCGCCACTATGATTTTTTCAACAAAATTTGTAGATTTCAATACTATTATGTAAACCATAAAATTACAATTTTTTATTCTCTTTTAGTTTTTTTTTAAATTCATAAACCGCCTTAAATAAATACAATATAAAACTTTGTAAACCAACACAAACACCCAATCGCAATTAATGACTCACAACACATACTCGTATAATAATGAGTTTGTGATTAAAAGTATATAACCAAAACGGTCGGTTCGACCGGTCGGTAGCTGAGTGGAGAACGCGTCGGATTTCCACCCGGGCGTCGTGCGTTCAATTCCTCTGCTGGCTAAGTCCTCCATCATTGCACAAGCAACATCTTCCGCTTTTTATAATGGCAGTAGGAGTTTTTCAAATATTGTCAGGTTATTCGTAACCCGGGAATGTTTGTCTTACTTTTAATTAAGAAGAAAAAAAATAATAAAAATAAAAAAACATTGATACACAATTATGAAAACGTCAACACTGGTAGGCAACAGTATATTGAGATACATAAGAGTGCACAGAGGACGAAATGTTTAAATAAAGATACATAAGAGATTGAAAGTTTAAAATAAAGTTAGGCAACTCATATATATATATATATATATATATATATATATATTCTAATTAAGGATGAACGATTGTAAATATGTCAAATAAATACGTGCAAAATGCTGAGTCTATAACATCAAGCAATAAATATAGACGCTTTATGTCGTTATTACAGCTTGCCACATTCATAAATACTATTATTATTAATACTGTCATGTTAATGTACAGAGAAAATTGCTTAGCTCAAATAACGTACGATCGCAATAGATTTTCATGTTAACTGAATTTCGTGTTAGTTGAAATAGCAAGAAATTATTACAAAAGCTTTTGTGTTCTAACACTGGCTATGCGTTCACCGAAATCTGCCCAATCTCAGTAAAGCTTGCCAACTCCGAGGGCTCTCAGTAAATCGATAAAGTCAAATCGTGAATGCTGAATGTTTTAGTATCGGCGACCAGCTGTTGGGAAGTTGGTTACGGACCAGCCTCGCAGCCTATGCCCCTAACCTACACCGGCCGCCGGAACAGGGAATTCGGAGAATGTGAACAGATAATAATCTCTCTGGCGACTGAGCAACGTTACGTTGTACTTTTGTTCGCTATGACGAACTTTTGGCAGGTTGCAATAATTGGTATGATAAATCATTTGTATCTCCATGGGAGGGGGGCGAGCTCTTTAGACTCCTAAATAAATGTATTTTCGGAAAATGTGCACCTCGTTCCAAAGCGGAAGGTAATCCCAGTAAGAGAAATATCTCAAATCATGTTTTGATATGTTAAGTGATCAATTTTGAATAGCAGGAAAGTACTGTCGATACAGTCTGTAAAGCTGTGTACACCTCAAAACACAATAAAATAAGATCGAAAATAAATTTCGGTAAACCAAAAATAGGTTAATTTATTTTATTGTAAATTTATTGGAAAGCGTCTATATTCTATTTTTTTCTTGGGACACGCACTCTGTAGCCTATATCGACTGCATGCTTCTGCTGCAGCCAGGTGCCTTTAATCATTCCCCTTCTCATTCCCCTTCACTACCACCGCTTCCTTCAGCCGCACCACAATCCTCAAAAAATGAGTTTGCCCTACGTCTTCCCCGCACAGTTGAAATTCATGTACGGTATCAGCTCAAAACAATATATAAAAAGTCAAAAGCAATTCGAAAAACAATACATTCAACAAAACAAGATTTTTTCGGTTTCAGTTGATGGACAGCGAGCATTGTAAGCGGCTGACCCACTCAACCAAAACTCTGATGTACGGCTCGTATTTGCACTTTGTCATAAAATATTCGCTCCCAATTTACGGCCGGCTAGAACACAAACAGCTACTGGCCAATAGCGCGGTCATAAAAACCAGCGGACAGAGATAAATTGATAAAGTCGCCGGACATATTGATTGCTCCAGCCGTGCAGTACGACAAATGATACTAAAAGCGCAGGGATCACAATGGCAACGTTTCAAGGAGGACGCTTATGCAAAATTTCTAAAATCATTTTATTTGTAAAAATATACATATTTCGAACAAGTAGAACTGTGATGTACCCAGTAAGGCGACACTGTAGTCTTTCACTTGGATGATATTGAAAGCATCTTAACTCTGAAGCTCTGTTAATAATGTTAGAGGTTGCCGTATCATAGAAACACTTATAGGGTGGGAATGGTAAATGGAAGAAGGAAAGAAAATGGAGGCAGATTATATTTTTTATTTAAGTAGATAAAACAAACAAAAAATCGGCGATCATTTTACTAACGATATCCACTCTTACTCCATAATCCGTAGTTAAGAAATACAAATATTTGTTCAACAGCGTTTACTTTATGCCTTTGATGATATTTATGGGTGCCGTTTCATATGTTCTATTATGGCAATAAAATTCCACGGAATTTTGATGCATCATTTGACGTGTTTTTAAATAGTATATTTTGTCGTTTACACTCGGATATCTTTTGCCCCAATGGAGTTGATAACTGATTGCCAATTAGTCAATAACCATTTCACGAGTTGAGTTGAAACGGAGTTCTTTTTCATTTTTTTTCGAAAGCGTTTAATGTTTTTATGTAGGCTGCAAGAATATAAAACTTTAAAAAAGCTTTCTATCTCCTTTCTTGTGGAAAGCCAGTCGTTATATCTGACGTTTTCTGAAACCTGTAGAAGTTTTTCATGATGTTTCCTCTGAAACACAAATGAATCTCATAAGTTCCTTCCATTTTAGGATAATTTGTGAGGAATTAATCAGAATTCCATTTATAACGCACGACCTTCTGACCAGAAAAGCCTTTTTAAAAATAGTAATTGATCCTAATACAATCTGGATTTAGAACGAATAAGCAACTTTGTAGGTAATTTAATAGGAAATTGATTACTTTTGTGTTTTTTTATTGTTCCCGGGCTACCGAATGGGAAAATATGGCTGATGATATTTTAATTCTCCTTACCCCCATCATAAAATGTTACTCGCGTAATGTTTCTTGTAAAAGACTTAGCTTGCAGAGAATTGAACATGCGACGTCTGGAGATAAACCCAACGCTTTTATATGACCAGTCATATCAATTTTGTATGATTTGTTAAATAAATAAATTTGCTGGATTTTGGTTTTGACAACGCCTTAAGACGAAATCACACACAAATTTAATGTTTTATAAAACATGTATTTTAAAATTGTTTGCATGGCTTACAGCAATATTTATGTTTCTAAACTACATCCTAACATTTATACACAAATACATACATAAATATATATATATATATATATATATATATATATATATATATATATATATATATATATATATATATATATATATATATATAATATAAATCTATAAATTACAAGATTTTATATATATATATATATATATATATATATATATATATATAATATAAATCTATAAATTACAAGACTTTATATATATATATAATATAAATCTATAAATTACAAGACTTTAAAAAAGAAAATATATCATATGTAAATAGTGGACAAAATTATATACGAATTAGTGCGAACAGATCAGTTGGTAAACAAAAAGAGATATGACCAATGCGGCGTGGGTGCACTCGGCATAAGTCATTATTATACGGTTAATGAATGACATACATACATTCGTAAATACATACACATCTAGGTTCTAGGTGGGTATTCCTTCTAGAAGCAAAATGTGTTAGGTTTTTGGCAAGACACGTCGATCTAAAGCCGCGGGAATGGCACATAGGAAAATATGGCTGAATCACTTTGCGAAAATAGAAAAAACGCATTAAGAATTTCGCCGGTCGTTATTTCAATCCCACGGTAGGAGAATAGTTTCATCGGTAGTGTAAGCGAAATTGAGAGCAGCTTTATTGTAACGAAATGTATAAATCAATGGCGGAACACTCGGCGTTTTACGGCGGTTACCGCAAATTCATAAACAAACATTCCGCGAACTTTATGGATAAATAAATGCGGACCAATTGAAAAAATAACCAAATAAGATTTAACATCCGTTCGCAAAAAAATCACAAAAGTTTTGCCATGAACGCACATAACATGAATATCACAGCTAAATATTAATTTAAGGAACATTTTTTTATTAATTATGATTAATGATAATATCTACGCATATAGGTATCGTAGCGAATAAGTCGTAGTAAATTGAGTCAAACACAATACTCACACAGATGCATTGCTTGCATACAACATATTAAAAACTAATAATTCCACTTTAAAAAAAATTTTCGAACATTTTTTTTTAAATATACAATTTTTATGAATAATTCTTTGGTAATTCCAGTTTTTTTCGAACACACTTTGAGAAATGATTTTTTCAAACTTTTCGAATATTTTAAGTGTGAATAAAAAATAAACACATTTGATTTTCCCTTTTTCACTAAAAACAATATGTGAACGTAAGCAAGACAAAAAAGGTTGCTTCTCGCTGTCAGAAGTGTATTAATATACACCAATACACACGATCATAAGAATGTGTTATTCGGGTTAACTATAATCATGCGACCCATACGTATTCAGTGAAAATTAGTATATTGATGAAATGATTATGAATCTGCGCTAAATTAGACATAAATGTTATATACTAAATATTGTTAGAACGAATTCAGTATAAATGAAGCAGCTTAATTCAGTTCATATTTAGAAGAATTTCACACTGTTAAATATAACTTCTTAATAATTTATCAAAATTAGTTACACGAATACTTTTACATTCTCTTGAAATAAGTACTAGAAGTTTATACGCGGATTTGCACGAGATTAAATAAATTTTTTTTGATAAATAAGTTAAATTTATTCGTTAGATAGTCAGGCAACGGACAGCTGATGGACAATTTTCACCGTTGAGTGACATACCTGCTTCGAAGCCGGGGGCGTAAAACCGCCACCCTAAAAGCGGGTGGATAAGCGAGATTAAACAAATTATGTTGAAACAAGTGACCGTGCAATGATGACGTTAATATTTTAAAACTTTGCATCTAAAAATATCTCACATTTGGAGAAAATTCAGGATAGCAAAAAATTGAGTAAATTTTAGAAAATAAAAATAATTAAAGAAATGTTAAAATAACTTTAACTTAACTTTTTTTAACGGTTTCACTTAGCCTAAGCATAATCAGGGTACAAAATTAAACTGTCAAACTTACTGTTACTAAACAGTTTAATTTTTTACCCTGATGAGGCTTAGACTTAGTGAAACCTTTAAACCATAAATATTCCCGGTCTTATGCAAAGTTATTTTTTCATTTTATTAAATATGTCAAATCACAAAATGATTTCTTTCTGCGAAAATATAAAAGAAATTTAAAATGGATGTAAGCATTTTACTATTTCACGCAAACTTTGATTGATTTTGTATTTAAGGCTCGATACCCAAAATAGCGCTAAACGTCACTTTGTAGCATTCTAATAAAGGCAATACTGCATATGATTTATCTGTAAATTCTACATGGCCAGTCAAGAAAATATCCATGGATTTCAGGGAGTAAGATGTTTAAGCTATAATCATTGGAATTCAGTGAAAAAAATATTAAAATGTCAGCAAAAGGAGCAGTTTGAAAACCAGCGCAGCCATTTTAGAACGCATTACCTAAAATTCTAGTATGCATTTTATAAATACTTTAAAAGATAACTCTGAAATAATTGTATGCACTGGAAACCACTTGTATAAAATTAACAGATAAATCATTTGTTGTGTTGCTTGTTATAGGAAATCAGAAAGTGTGTATTTTGCTCAAGAATTACGCTAAACGTCAATTTTTAGCATTCTAATACAAGCAATACTACAAATGATTTATCTAGAAATTTTCCATGGGTAGTAAGAAAAATATCTGTGGTTTCCAGTGAACGCAATTCGTATAACGATAATCCTTAAAATTCTATAAAAAAAACATACTTAAATGTCAGTAAAAGGTGCAGTTTGTAAACCAGCAAAAGCATTTTTTAACGTTTTACCTAAAATTCCAGTATGAATTACATATAGAATTTAAAAGCTTACTGTTTGAGTATTGTATTCACCAGAAACCATAAATTTCTTTCTAACTATATAGAATGAATAATTTTAAGTGTTGCTTGTTTTAGAAAACCAGAAAGTGTGTATTTTTGGGTGCTGAACCTTGAGGAACTTTTTTATTTGATATATATAGGATTTAAGGAAAATTGACAAAAGATATTATAATACAGTGAAAGGAAAGTTGATGTAAATCAAGCATACAACTATACAATGTATAAATGATGGATATTCATCATAAACAACATCATTTGCGCCCTTGAGGTGATATTCGACAAAAATTGTGCTACATAAATTATCCAAGTATTATGGTTATTATTATTACCATCAGCAATAACATATTTATTGAAAGCTATAAATTGAAGCAAGTATTTATAATAAATAATAACAAATGATGAAATAATTTTATGTAAACGCAAACCAGAGCCATTTTCATTTGAATAAAACTTTTCGCTTATAATAAAAAACATTAAAAAAATACTGGTGGTATTTTTTAACTTTTAAAGCACAAACTCTGTTTTTGTGCCCCACCAAAAACTCTTCAATGGTGAGCTCTGGCGTCTTGAAATTTGCACAACTCTTCAACGCAACTATTCACCGTAACTTCATTCGCATATTTCAGAGCACCTTCTGAACCTTCACTGGCTCTAGTGCACTGAAAGAATCCAGTACAAGTTGTGCTGGATAGTGTTTAAATCCATTAACGAAATGATCCTACTGTACATCACCGAACTATGCGTACTAGAAAACATTCTTCTAAGGCAGTCGACTCTTAGATCAGCAACATCATCGGCTATCAGAAGGCTGATAGAACCCAAACGCAATCCTAAGTATCATATCGCAAATACTAAGTTTGGAAATCGCGCTTTTTGAGTATCGGGCCTGAAGGCTTGGAATAAACTCCTTCCGGAACTAAAATATATAAAGAGCCCAACAGAATTTGGGTCCAAACTGAAAACTTACCTTTTCAGACTCTCATATCCTTAAATTCATCAAAAGAATCTCAATGTAATCTGTCTCTCGACGAATCACCTTTAGATATACAAATTTTAGCCAAATCCTGTACTGTACGACAAAATCAGAAAGTCCATTTTTTTATTTTGCTCCCATGCCCTAAATAGGAAAAAAAAATCATAATTATGATTTTAAGTTAATAAGTGTGTCTATCTGATAGGACCTGCCAGGTAAGTATGTTCCTGTATATTTTTTTATTTAAACTTGGAATTAATATATAATAATAGAAAATAAGATCTGCACAGCGCCCTTGAGGTGATTTTTCACAAAAACGGCGCTATACAAATCATCCAAATATTATTATTTATTTATTATTATTATTTTCGCTAGGGTATTTACAGATCTTATATTGAAAATAGCTGTCAAAACAGTTTATTTATTCTATCTAGAATTTTAATCATTTTTATGTTATCTTTTTAAATGGAGTATAAAATTCGTATTTTTTGTGAATGATGAGGTATGTGATTATTATATACATTTTTAACTAGAAGCCCGATTAATGTCAAGTCCAGAATGTCCCCTATACAGAATTGGCATTCTACCAAGTTTTGGCGGGCGTGTTTACATAGTCCTAGACGTGGTGACTTTGAACCATAATATTAGATAAGCTGACGTCTCGACGCGGAAGCTTTCGGGAAGGTGTTGCAAACGTGCATTATTTCCCGTGTTGCTCCTGTATTTTCTCACATTTTTCCATAAGTATGCCTTCCGCACAGCATCCCTCCAAATATGGTCTGCCGTGTGGAAAACATACAAAAATGTGCCAATGGCTCCTGAAGTAATCGCAAAAGTGGGCAATGAGACAGCAAGGTACCTACACAGAAATCGCAAAATAGGTTTGTATAATACGAGTATGTTCCTATGGCACCTGAAGTAATCACAAACATTGAGCGACGCCAGTAATATATCGACCGCCGACGATATCCCGTCATGAGTACGGGCCCCTTACGATGGGATATGATTTAAAGTATGCCAGTTTTAGGGGGTGTCGGAGCAGGGCTGCTGAGGTACTCACTCGCACGTGGTACTGCCACCTAACCTAACAAAGTTGTGCTTTAGTAGAACGGAAAGGAGGAGTAGCTTTTAAAAGACGCTTCGGATTCAGGTGATTTTGTTTACATAAGTATTTATATACAGCGGAAACTTTTTTTGCTAAGAGGTTGACTTAAAAAAAATGGATTGTTTATTTAAAATTCGATGGCAATTTTTAAAAAGACTTTATCCATCGCTCTACTCATTCCAATTATTTGAAAATATTCTTACAATTTATAAAAACAATATTTTTTTTGAATATTTAAATAATATTAATAATCAACAACACAAATATGAAACAACAAAACAACAAAAAAGCTAGAAAATAAAAAGACAAGGGTAACAACCAAGACTCGAACTCGGTTGTGACTATGTCCTTTTATTTTCTGTTTCATATTTGTGTGTTCATTATTGATATTATTTAAATATTTAAAAAATGACCAATAATGCTTTAAAGATAACTCTAATTTCAATAAAAAAAAAAAATGCAATTTTGTTTTTTTCTCAAGAATCACCCTCTAAAACAATTGAATACTGCCACTATGTTAACAACACTGTTGGGCGTGTTTTATAAATGCACATTTTGTAGAACTTCTTCAACACCATTTTTTGTAAATTTCTTAATATTTTTATTATATCTTAATGAACATATACTAATAAAAGCTACTCCGATTTCATGAGTTTAGTTAAGGTGTTTACTAAAACAATTTATCTTTAGTTTTTAAGTTCTTGCTTTTTGTTGGATGGATTGGATCTTAAAAAAAAAGTCTTGTTTTTTTTAATACCAAATTACTAGAAAATATGAGTAAAAAATCAAGCCTTTTTAAAATTTAAACTGTTGATAGTATGAACATAAATATATGGCGTACAAATTGTTCTATGCATTCGCAATGTAAATATGTATTTAAGTAGTGAGACATAGATCTGAGTCTAGAACTAATGGCCAAGTAAATAATGTGTTAGATGCAATGATTATGGGAAGCACATATTATGGAAATCACACATCACGTTTGTTTGTTTGCTGTATATAGAACTGGAACTGACCTTAGCCCTTAGATCTGCCCGCATATTGAATACAATGTATTTTATTCAAAGAAGATAAGTTTCTTGGCTTGGTAAATATTGGCGTATGATTGCCAATGTATTCTCTGGTAGAATCTGAAACAAAACCGAACAAGTTTTGGAATAATGATCTTCTTTCATCGTCATACAAATTATTTAATTTAGTACAATGTCAGTGCTATCGCTAAAATAAACAGTTTGAATTTTAAATTCTGATAAACTTTTGACTCATTCATCTATTTTTGATAGTGTTGAAACGCGAATAAACGGAATGATTGATATATGAGTGGGAATAAATGTTTTGTTTCCATCATAAATGTAGAGATTACATTAGAGTTTAAAATATCATGAATTTATTTTCTGCGGTTCCAAGAAGATCTATTTGTTACCCACGAAATTTGATGAATCAAAACATATATATATTTAAGTCAATCTTTAACGAAAATATCAATTTTAAACAGAATAGGTTATGTTTTAGTCACATGTTGCTAATTCAAATTTGAAGAATGCTGTGTTGATAAAAAAATTCGCGAATAATATGTTCGTTTATAATTTAAAAAAAATCAGGTGAACACATTTTTTCTTGAAAAAAATTGAGTTTCTTTCTAAATTGATATAATTATTCGCTATCCTTTCGTAAGATTAAAAATACTTTTTTTTCAATATTTTGCAAATAATGTAATATGAAGATGCTAGAGAATCTTTAACACAAGACAAGGTTTACTAATATGTATACTTGCAAAAAACATGTTTCGACTGGGACTAGAGCTGTGATTATGTCAAATTATTTATTAAGCGTTACAAATGTGCATTGACAAAGTGTGTTTTAAAGGTAATATGCCTGATTAACAAAGTTGGCTATTTTTTTATTAAATACGCCAAAAAGTTCACTAATTAAAAAAAAAAAACAGTTCGTAAAAGCAGTTGTACTCACACGAGACTCGTTGGCCGCCGAATGGTTCGAGTTAACTAACCGAAACTGCGCGATAAATAAATAATAAAATGTCAGATGGTGTGTTGTGCGCGATAAGCGAGGGAAGCACGCGGACTAACGGCTAACGGCCGCAGCAGCCGAAGTAACTCTCGGCCGCAGGCGGCATTCAGCTGCGAACGCGCCGCGCGGGTCTTCTAATTATAGCTGTGTTCGGCCGCCTCATGGGGGTCCGCGCTCGTCACTCGCACGGGTGGTGCGTCGCCGCCCGCGCCCCCGCGCCTGCCGCCCGGCTCTGCTGCTGGCATCAGCAATCAGCACCTCCCGAGCAGCTGGGGCATCCGACACTCTCGGTGAAAACCTTGACATTGAAGAAATCTGCCCTGGCGGCAAGCGTGATGCACACTGTCGAGTTTTTGCATCATTGAGTTCTCACCCTTTTTATTCTATTTTGACGAAAGATATTTTACTGTTGGAATCATTTTCATGCGGCTAATTGGAAGCATCAACACCTCCCAAGCGCAACTGGAACCGTTGACACTATCGTTTTACATCTTGACACGTAATCAATCAAAAGAAACTTTGCGACTGCGTTCTTGCCAATATTACAGTTTGTCTATTTCTACAATATGTGTTATTGTAGAAATCATTTCGCACGACGACTTCCTCTGCAGAGCGATATGCTTCTTGGCATGGGACAGAAATCATACCAAATAACAATAATATTTCTATAATTTGTTCCTAGAATTTAAACTGCATCATAAAAAATAAGTTGTTAAAAACACGTAAGAAATACATTTAGCAGTTAGAATAAAAATAGAAATAAAAAAGTGCAGAGAATTGTGGTGAAAAAAAAGCCAATGAATCATAAATTATATAAAAAAATCTACATCTAAATCCTCATTTTCCATATATGCATTTCATTCTGAAGCAGAATAATGCTTTAAATATCACAGTGGTAAGAAATCACCATTCGGAATCGAAACGTTACTTAAAATTTGCATAACTCTATTTAGTGACCAGATCTGAATATCCAGGCACTTCCCAACTATAATCTGTCTCTTTCCCTTTTTACTTTCGTTGTCTTTACAACATCTCCCAAATGCGGATAGAGTAGTTATTCTGGTCGGTTAAATCATCATTGAAATTGCATCAATCAGTGGCGGAAACAACTAGGATGCCCTCTGACGGCTTTGTACATCATTGCGTTCGGCCCACTTTTGTTTTATGTTTATTTTGAACTAGCATCATAAGTCCCTGTTTATTCACTGGTGGGCGAACGACTTCCATCAGCTACATGCATAACATCTAGGTCAAAGTTTTTTGAAATAATATTTTTTAAACTATTTTTCTAGTGTTGTTTCGTCACCACTACAATAAATTTCACTCTAAATAATAATGTTTTGTTGCTGTAACTAATTTTAAGACGAATATTTTTTTTTGTATTATTTGTATGTGATAATAGTGTTCCCCCAACTAGGCGTAGAGTGATTTGTTCTTAGGTGAATCAAATAAACATTTAATTTTAAATTGATACATGAAGTATTCGTGAAAAGCATTTACTTTGTGGCCTGCCATATTTATAAATAAAACACATAGACCTTGATCATAACCACTTTATTATTTAATATTACGTCAACCGGTCTCGAAAGTACCCTTCCATCATAAATTAAATTTAATTATTGATTTTAATTTTGTCCTGATGATGGAAGGGTACTTTCGAGACCGGTTGACGTAATATTAAATAATAAAGTGGTTATAAACAAGGTTTATGTGTTTTATTTATTTATGAAATATGAAGTTTTATAAATATAACGATTTAAGGCTTGCAAATTTTTTAACCATGAAATATTTTATATTTTTTGAGAGATTTTTGTTTTTAAATAGCGCTGTAAAAAAAAGTATATGTATCATTAGTAAAAATCGGATTAAATGTACTAAAAATGCCAAAATATGCACTTACTATGAGAAAATATATGCCTAAATTAAACAATAAAACAGGAAAATGGTCAAAATACGCACGTCAAACTCCAAATGACCAAAATAGACATCAGAAAATGTCCAAAATATTAGACTGATAAAGATGAGACTAAACTGCCGTCAACATTTTAAACTCTGAAAAAGTTCAAGGATAACTGGTGTGTCGAGTATGTTCTACAACACCCTCTATATAGATTTTGATCACTGCCACCCCTCTATCAGTAACAATAAATAATTATTTTTGAATTGATAAATACATTTCGGGGAAAATGTGGCGTCCTTTGTGTGCGTGTTTGCTGATTTCACAGTGGTACGTATTTTGTTAATTCTTGTGAATTCCATAGTTAGTTGGGTTTATACGTTTTCATGGTAGGTCTAATATTGGAAATCGGCCACCCCAACATAGAATCAGATAATATAATACTTGTTCACAAACATTTTACTTGTTACAACAAGAAACTGTAATGCGTAATTAGTTCTTATTTAGTAATTACTCGCGATACTCACACTCTATCTTACGAATCGAGTACGAACATTTGTAGTGACTAATAAAGAGTTCATTTAGTAAGAGTCTCATACAAAATAAATTAGTGGCGGGCCTATAAACATAAGTGGGCTCCGAAGCTTGAACCGTTATTTTCTTCTGAATTATATCACATGTCAAAGTTTGGGTTTTTCATTTACAAAGTGTAGTCCAAATCCTTTGCATTATCCAGGATTTTGAGAGGATGAACATTCACTGTGAAACTAATATATATTACAAAGAAATAAAATGTTCAAGTGCTAATCTCAGTCCCACATTATTTTTTTTATTTTTTCAATCTAACCTACTCAAGTCAAGTAGAATCACATGAGAGCATTTTGCAATGTTGTTTTCTTGAGAAATAGTACATTTAGAATTTGGACCCTCTGCAGTCATAGTAGATGGAAAAAAGTTTTTCTTCGTAAAAACAACTGTGAAACAGTAAACTAAATGAAAGGTCGCATTGGTGTTTTTAAGTAAGCACAACTTTAAAGCTTTTTTTCAGTTTTTTTTTTTTTTAAATAGTGAATTCCGCACAAGAGTCCCAACTGCTCTCAACCGTCAAGAGCCATATTTAAATAATATCAATAATTAAAAACACAAATTTGAAACTCTATCCGGGAGTAACGCTTCAACCAATTCAGTAGAGGATTAGTATTTAATTGAGGATCCGAGTTCGAATCTCGTTTATGACTATTGTCTTTTTTATTTTCTGTTATTTTCGGTTATTGATATTATTTGAATAGTTCTAAATAAGTTTATGAAAAAAGAGAATTTTAATTGAAAACATAGAAAATAAGTACTTGAGGTTGGAGTTTGAAAAGTTTCCTTTTACAAAATAGTGTATTTTACGATAAAAAACACTTTATTCAATTAACGATCGAGTGTGTAAAACTAAAACAGGGGATGACAAAATTTGATCGAATTTCAGGTAGCCTTTCATTAAAACAAAGTGAGTTTCGTTCCCAAAACCAAACTACATTTTCCATTAACGCAGCAGGATCAACTTCGACCTTACGTTTTAGTGAATACCTGCCATAAAGGTCATTGTTTTTGGACAGCGCGGAATGCATTAGCAAGCGCGAACACGCTCGGTTGGACGCTTACACAAACCCAGTGTGGGGGAGACAGGGTCGCACACTGTGTGCACTATTTACAGTGACCGCACGAGTAACTTACTTATAAATTTGAGATTATAAATGCTGTACCGCGTTATGAGAGCCGATCCATCACTTACCAAAGCACCTGCGCGAAAGGTGATTAACTTCCTGCCATGAGCAAATTATAATCAATTTTATCACAATAGTGGGCAGTGAAATCGTATGAACACACTGAATTTTTTGCTAAGTTAAAATAAATAATATACCTATTCATCGTGCGTGAGTCAATACAGATCGAACAATTAATTTTTTCTGTCTCTCGAAAGAAGTGTGACAGCCGAGATTCATCATTTCGAAGAGTATTCCAACTGTCTCGCTACCTTGCAAACTATTATTGACGACAAAGATTATAGCAACACAATTGTTATCGGCGACTTTAACGCTAATCCCGATTCACTATTTGGACTAGAGCTAAAATCTTTTTGTCAAGAATATCAATATATATGTGCCAACATCGAAATTTTACCCAAAGATTCCTACACAAACATAAGTGACGCGCATAGCACCACCAGTTGGTTAGATCATTGCCTAGTTACGAAAAATATCTCTAAGCAAATCCTCGATTTGAAAATTTATTACGACAAATATACGCGACATTAAAAAATACAATACATGCTCGCAAAAAAATCTACTTAAAGTCATAGAAAAACATATTATTTCTATTGACAGTGGCAACCCTACAGGCGCCCAAATAAAAGACCTATACGAGAATATGGTAGACGCACTACGAAACACTGCTATTTCAGCATTCGGACAAAGAGTCACCCAAAAATATAAGCAATTCTGCAGATGGAATGACTATGTAGCGGGTAAATACGAAGAATCCAGAAAAGCGATATATAATTGGATCGATAGCGGGAGACCGCACGAAAGTCCTATCGCAGAGGATAAAAAGGCAAAGCGTGCTGCCTTTAAAACAGCATTGAAAAAATGCTAAAATAATTCCATACAACTCCAGATGGATAAAATCGCCGGGGACTTCGATAACACGGGACTTTTATTTTTTTTTGGAATAAGTCAAACAAAGTGTTAAATGTACGGTGTAAAGTTCCGAGTAACATCAATGGATAAACGAATCCGGAAAACATCGCCAACATTTTCAAATTGCACTTCGCGACTAAAACCCCTCCCGCTACCGGCTCTTCAAACGAAACCCCACTGACCGAATGCGTTGACATCGAACTCCAGGTCACAGCGAACATGGTCAACACGGCCATCAGAAACATGAAAGCTGGAACATCAGCATCGAACATTTCAAACACGCAGGAGGAGCGATTTCGCAACTACTTGCAACGTTGTTTATTGTCATCCTAAAGAGTGGATGGATACCTTCCTAAAGATATGACAAAAACAAAAATTATCAAATCGAAATTGTCAGATATAACTCTACAGGAAAATTACAGATCGATTTCCATCGCTACCTCTATCGCCAGAATATTTGAACGTGTTCTGTTGGACCAGGTTGGACCCCAAATGAAAACGAGCGATAATCAGATGGGCTTTAAAAAGGAGTGCTCCACGGACACAGCGATATTTGGCGTAAAACGAACGTCGGAACACTATCGAAAAAAAAAAACAACTACTTACGCGTTCTTTTTTGATCTCAGTAAGGCGTTCGACGGCAACAAGAAAACCTGGTAAAGTGGAATGATGGATTATCCGAACCTTTTCATCTGAAAAGCGGAGTTAGATAAGGAGGATGCATGTTCCCATTATTGTTTAACATTTATATGGAAGAACTTACCCATAGATTAAATAATGCTGAGGTGTGATAGTGTTTTAATAATATGAGCTATGCAGACGATATGGTACTAATGACGCCGTCTATAAGAGGGCTACGTATCCTCTTGAATATCTGTGAAGAGTTTGCTCAGGAAATAAACATGATTTACAATCCGTTAAAAACGGCACTGATGGTTATCAGATACGGACAGGGTCCGAAAAACATTCTTCCAGCTATTTTGAACGGTGAGGTTCTAAGGGTGGTAGAAGAAACCAAATATCTAGAGCACATCATCACCAGCAAGCTAATGGATGACGACGACATTGACAGGCAAAGGCGAGCACTCAGTGTGAAATCAAACATGCTCAGTAGAAGATTTCGGCTTTGAAGTCCACTAGTGAAAAGGACACTCTTCCTGGCGTTCTGTACTACCCTATACACGTGCGAGCTCTGGACCAATTTTAAGAAGAATTGCATTGAAAGGCTTCGGGTCCAGTACAACAACGCCTACCGCATGACGTTCAGTCTTCCCAGGCACTGCAGTGCTTCCGGTATGTTCACCGAGGGGCAAGTTCCAGGATTTGCAGCCCTTATGAGAACTAGGGTAGCAGGAATTCGGGAAAGGATTAACAACTCTAGAAATTACCTCATCATGGAATCCCGTCAGATCCCGAATTCAAGCATAGAAGCGCATTGGAGTAAATTATTGGCCCCATCAATCTAAACGCTGTCAGGGTGGACTCCCTCTTGATGGCGTTTTGCAGAAATAAGGCCTAATATCTTCCATTAATATTTTTTACTTGTATTATTAAAAAAAAAAAAGTTTTTTAAATAATACAAGTACATTTTTATTTTTTTCTCATGAATTTCTGTTCATTTTTATTTATTAATATTATTATTACTATGTATTGATATCAATTATGGAAGGTATTGCATTGCACTACTCCTGCATACCTTCCAGAATAAAACTTTATTTTTATTATTATTAACTTTTGAGCTAAAAAAATGCAAAAAAAAAACTGCGAGATTTTTTATTATTGATTTTTAAACTAACAGACTAAAGTTCAATTACAAACAAAATACGAAAAGAGAAAAAAGAGCAACAAAGAACGACTAGCACATACATAATATTAAATGAAGCAATGACAAAAATAGGACAAAATATAGATAAGAATTAACATTCAACTCAAATTAGAGATCATGGGATATAACCAAAAGGCCCTACTACATCAAAACGTTGTATAAAAATATGTGTATCTCAATAAAAAAAGTTGTGAATATATACCTACGCCCAAACAGAAGTTTAAAAATTAAAAAAATCTTCGTAAAAAAAACGGATGAAAAAATCTAAACAACAATATAAAACGTGTCACGCCCCCAGTACACTTCCGTGGGGATTTACGTGTTCTAATAAAAAAAGTAATTAAATTATCAAATAATTATTTTTGAAATTAGCAACCTATATTTTTTCAAAACTAGTTAAATAATAACTAACGCAATAATTATTGTTTTTTATAAATCCCTGGGCCCTGTAATGCACTCTCTTTTTTACTTTGCTGTGTAGTTTATACTTCACACTCCGTAAGGTTACTCGTTTGGCGCCTAGTCATAGGCAATTCTCGTAGCACGAAAACTTTTGAAACAACAAACAAATCAACAACAACCAAATAGAACAATAAACGTTATTTATATACTATCCACCAATCAATTCACGTAATCCTGGATACAAATTGGTGCCCCAGCACGTGGGCATCGTTGCATTCAACTCTTCGTGAATTCGATCAAAGTTTAACGATACATTTTCATTATTCCGAATACGACGAACGTAACTCGTCAAAGCCAAACGTCAATCTGTTTCCAATCCCTGGCGAATTTCGGTAGTTTTCAATTGCTTTATTAAAAATTTAACGAGCCATGGTCTGGTGTCATCTCACCGTGAACTAAAACAGGCTTAGTGGGATCCAGCGGGTCTTCGAGTGTTTCAGGATATCAAATTCCAGATTCTAAATAACTACAAATTAGGAGGCCTGTTGTTACAGACCGATATATTGAATTGTGTTGTTGTCAGCGTTGCTGTTTTAACGAAATATAGTCGTTGATTCATTCGATTTTCTTTTTTCTGGAGTTTGACATTCGCTTATTTACAACTATTTAAAAAAAACTTATGTAGTACATCTTCTTTGTTAAGTACAAAATAATGACTTATTATATTAAAAAGTGATAACCACAAAAAAATTAAATAATAACTTTATACAAGACTACAGATTTTATTTTAAAGTTTATGACTGACCGGTTTCGTTTAATCTAAGCATCATCAGAGTACAAGATTAACAATTAAAAAAAAATACAAAGTGAGCGGTTATAATATATGCGAGTATATACATACAGAGGAAGAACACAATATACAATAAAATAATAGAACAGTGATAAAACAGTAGAATAACATTTATATTATAACAAAGGAACAGAGAGAAAGAGACAGATAATACGAAATAATAAATACCATACGTCAACTGATAAGGTGATTAAAGAATAATGAGAAATTTTATAAGTTTATGAGAAGTATACCTAATATTAATATTAGGTATATTCTAATATCAAAAAAATAAAAACACAAAGTTATGATATACAACGCACCGACATTTTGTCTCCACTTTCTGACAAAAATGAATTACGGATTATACTCTACTAAGGATATCAGTAATATCACAAATGTTTATGTGTTAGATTATGACATCTATCAATCACACTATTTAAATTATATTAGATTTACTTCTTTCACAACATTAAAATCAAAATTTACAAGAGATGCACAATATGAACTTCTATGAGATACAATATCTGTGCTCTGAGCCATCGAACTATGTAGGTAATAAATAAAAAAATGTCAATGAGGTATGATGAAAAACGTACCGCAGTGATAATATATTGCATGTTTATATAACATATTTAAACATGCATATTAAATAATACAAAATAAGAGTTGGTGCAAATAAAAGAGTGCCTATGTTACTATACATTAAAAATATTGTATTAAATGTATACGAAATTAGTTAACTTTTACTATGTCCGCCTCACTAAGGATACGCTGTGTTGAGTAAAATATTTTTGTTTATATAACCTCCTATGTATCATGAGAGCTTATTAAGCTAGCTATTCTGGTTTAATTAGCAGTAAGGCTTGGCTCGGATGTCCTTGTTCCGTTCGCACAGGTCGCCAGTAGCGAGACCCGAGTGGACACTACCTTATGCAACAGCCTGCCCCGTCAGCGGAAACCTGTGGTATTTTTAGAATTTAGAATATATTAAAAAAATAATATTGTGTATTACAATAAATACATGAAACGTAATTTAAAAAAATACAAACAATTTAAACGAATATTTAAATTTTAAAGTTGCCTAATGTGAGGCTTGAATCCTTAAAGACCAATTTTGAAAATGTCAAGAGACCTGGAGTAGAGATAGCATTTAGCAGTTCCATACCTCGTGTCATGTTATGCTGGTCCAGCACGTCCGTTCTGCCACGTGGAATACATAGCAGATCGCGGGGTTGACGGGTAATAGTTGTTCGGTACGCATTGTTACAGTCTGACAAATAAATGTAGAAGAGAAAGGCAAAACCAAGATTGTTCTAAAGTAAATAATGTTACTTGAAAAAAGCACAATGGTGCATATTTATCACATTCCATTTACACAGCTGATTGTGAATAATTTTCATTTACCAATTACAAAAAATTAGTAAGTAATAACGTATTTAATTAAATTTTGATTCTTACCTAATCTTACTTCCAGGAACCATTGTTGTACCTCCTTTATAGGAATATTGTGTGGTGGACTAAATGCCATAGTATAAGGAATCTCCAAACGAGTTTAAGAAAAAGATTTATTATTAACCCGTGTTTCCATGTGAATACCGCACAAGGGTCCCTACTCACTGAAGCCAGTAATGGCACATCCAATTCAGGTATGTTGTGAGGCTTAAGGGAGTGGGTAAGTTAATGAATGAGGAAGAGGAACGCTATGAAGAAAGTACTTGACTTTTCAGATCTGATCACTAAGTACGACTAAAACTATTTCAAGCAACGTTTCGATTCTGAATGATGATCTTCTCTCCAAAGTGTGCCAAATGTAATAAGAATATATATTTTTTTTATTTATTTATGTGAAATAACTCATATAAAATAATGCAAATTTATTTGCGTAAGCTCTCGCGTAACTCTGGATCCGTTGTTAAGTTTATACGCAAACGTTCAAAGATGCTCGCTTTAAACATTTAGCACAAAAAAAAACAAAGCACACGTTTGTCGGCTTACTATAAGAAGAGTGCGCTAATGCCGTTGTAACTAGTGCGTCGATGCTTCATCTGTTCCATAACACGATGCAAGAGGATTTCATGGAATTTGCAAACTCGGGTCTTACTATTCAAAGCGCGCAGGATGCATAATTTCACACGTCTTTGGAATTCCTTTGACAAATGTGATGTGTTCAAATATATATTATTTCATAACAAAATATGAGTTGAATTGTTTCTTGTAAGTTCCATTATGATATTTTGCACACAGTACAACTATAAAACATCATTATTTCTACTTTTGGCCACTTGCATAGATAAGTTTTTTAAACAATATTTTTACGAGTATTGTGTGTTATCAGATGGAATATACTCGTATTGATTTGTACAGGTTAGAGTAATAGGAGATAAAGGTGTACTTATAATTTTGACTCTTCCTCGAGAGGGAAATTTTCTGCGTGAAAGCTTCACATTGAACAGTAACGTGTTTGCGTTCTCGAAGTAATATTCTTTCACGAGAACGGCGCTATAGAAATCAGCCAATTATTATTATTAAATCACAATACATTTATAACGTGCCATCTGTAAAAAAATGTCTGCACGCAGATGGTTGCAGAGAAATCATAAATTATGTATTAACAAATATATATTATATAAGTATAAAGAAAAATAATAAGTACAAAATTTATAAAATAAATATTAAAATAAAATTATCACATTTATCTTATATTTATGTATAAATATAAAAAAATATGTTTGTATATATTTTACAGTGGTTTTCTGAAAATACTCAACAAATTTAGTTATTTATTTTGAAAGGGTTGAGTTGATGTTAAATATATGCACATATTCGTTTCGTGGGATATGAAATCAGACATTATTTATTTTATGGCTAGAAAAGAACAGAAGAAGAAAACATTTGTTATTTTAATCAAAATAACAATACGTATATAAATATTATGTTTTCCCTTTTTCTTAAATACATGTTTTTCTGTATCTCATAAGTATAATTAAATATTATTGAAATTACAGATTTTTATTTCTTACCAATATACGTATCAATACAAATATGGCAGCCTATATGGGAATAAATTGGAAAAAGAATCAAAGAAATATGGGATTGATATGTGTATACAATTATGTCTTCCAATAGCAGCTCAAACTCGACAAACAAGAATATTACAGTCGTATGATGCAGCTCGTTACCCGTGGTATAATTTGCAGGGAGTTGCGTACGTATCGGAAAATATACGACCAAATTATCCGGTAGCCACGGGACTTATTTCACATAGTTACATATTCTACATCCATATAAGGGTGGGTCGTCAAAGAATGGAGGATTTTTTGAAGCTGTCCTCTCTCTTCACCGACATTTAAACCCTAACCCCGCATTCTTACATATATTATATGACATTATCACAATCATACAACCCACCTTGCCGTGACCTTCTTTCCAAATTTCGTAGTTTTCAAAAAGATTCACATTAAATTTTCGTGTTTCCGCATATGCATACTAAATTTGGATTTGCTTCTTGAAAATGCTATACTTGACTCAAAGACATTTGCATATTACTACTATGCCACGCAAATAATAAAGGTGGACCGTCAATGTGCAAAGGACTTTTTTATTTAGATATTATTCTCTCGAATGTTTAAAAAACTACATACGATTATTTAAAATGAACCTCATTTTTAAGTTTGAATTAAAAAGTACTTTCGGCCCCCAAACCCGTAATAGTTGAATATGGAATAGTTACGATTTTGTCAAAAAATATGAATTATACAATTTTCTAACAAAATAAGAAAATTAAATAATAACTTTGTATAAAACCTTTTTATTTTTTTGGTTTCGCTTAGGATAAAAAAATAATTTACCTTTAATTTGCTAAGCGAAACCGGTCTGTCATAAAAGTAAAAATAAAATGTTGGTAGTCTAATACGAATTTCTTTATTTCATTTTTTTATTAAATATGGTTGCTTTCTACGAAAATATAAAATATTAAAGTTTTTCTGATTTGTGTGTGAACAATAGATTTTTTCGCGATTCTACTCAAAATCAATGAACGCCGGCTGCTATCAAGCTGTACTCAAGCAGCGTGTGAGATTATAATTGACAAAAGATTCACTTCGTATATTATTATAATTAATATACGAAGTCAGTAATTTCGTTTGAAAACGGTGTTGATCTAGACTGATCAAGCTGTTCAAATCTTTGGCTCTGACACAACATAAAATAAGTGAAGAAAATTATATGTGTAGATTTTTTCGACCTAATTATTCAAACAGGCTACACTTTTGAAACCCTGACGTATGCAAATTCTAAAATCCTTTTGACGGCGCACTATTATACACGTTCGTTTGAAACTGCGTCTTCTTTGTAATATAATAATCTTTCGACCTGAAAAATATCTTCAACTTGTATTTCACACAAAAAGCAAAAAGGAAAAAAAAAATTTCCCCCTACATTAGAAAACTTGCGTCAAAAACAAAACATATTTAAAAAAAAATGATAATAATGTGGTAAATTGGTTAACTTTTTTTTACGGTATTAAAATGATACCAAAAAAGGTGGGCACAACTTTTGGTAATTCATTTGGCAATATTAATACATAAAATTATCAGATAAATTGGTGTAACTACGTTTTTCCCAAAATTCAATAATTTTTGGAAAATTTTTTATGATAAAATTGCCATTGCGGGTTTTGACTTAAATTGAAGTTTAAAAAACATTATAAAATGTAGAATAATATAAGATATACTTTTTTTTAAAATTTAAAACATTTCTAGATTATAAATGACCTATTTATAGTAAAGAAAAAAAAAAACCCGATATTCACTTTACAAAGTTGCAATTAAAACATTAATTTTTAAATGCCCTTTTTTACCCGCCCAATTTTTTAAAAAACGCCTTTTTAGGTTTCAAACTAAATGAAAAGGTGCATTGTTTTAGTGGCTACAGCTTTAGCTTTTAGTTTTTTTTTTTTAAATAGTGAATTCCGCACAAAGTCCCAACTACTCTCAACCGTCAGAGCCATATTTAAATAATATCAATAATTAAAAACACAAATTTGAAACTCTATCCGGGAGTAACGCTTCAACCATTCAATAAGAGGATTAATATTTAATTGAGGATCGAGTTCGAATCGTTTATGACTATTATCTTTTTAATTTTCTGTTATTTTCGGTTATTGATATTATTTGAATAGTTCTAAATAAGTTTATGAAAAAAGAAATTTTAATTGAAAACATAGAAAATAAGTACTTGAGGTTGGAGTTTGAAAAGTTTCCTTTTACAAAACCTTAAGTGCTTGTTTACGATAAAAACACTTTATTCAATTAACGATCAGTGTAAAACTAAAACAGGGGATGACAAAATTTGATCCAGGTATTTCATTAAAACAAAGTAGGTTTCGAGTTCCCAAGGCCAAGGCTACATTTTCCATTAACGCAGCAGGATCAACTTCGACCTTACGTTTTAGTGAATACCCGCTAAAAGGTCATTGTTTTGGACAGCGCGGAATGCATTAGCAAGCGCGAACACGCTCGGTTGGACGCTTACACAAACCCAGTGTGGGGGAGACAGGGTCGCACACTGTGCACTATTACGAGTGACCGCACGAGTAACTTACTTATAAAATTTGAGATTATAAAATGCTGTACCGCGTTATGAGAGCCGATCCATCACTTACCAAAGCACTGCGCGAGGTGATTAACTTCCTGCCATGAAAGAGCAAGTATAATCAATTTAACATCACAATGAGTGGGCAGTGAAATCGTATGAACACACTGAATTTTTTGCTAAGTTAAAATAAATAATATACCTATTCATCGTGCGTGAGTCAATACAGATCGAACAATTAATTTTCTGTCTCTCGAAAAGTGTGACAGCCGAAAGTTCATCATTTCGAAGAGTATTCCAAGCTGTCTCGCTACCTTGCAAACTATTGTGACGACAAAGATTATAGCAACACAATTGTTATCGGCGACTTTTAGCGCTAAATCGATTCACTATTTGGACTAGAGCTAAAATCTTTTTTGTCAAGAATATCCAACTCTATATGTGCCAACATCGAAATTTTACCCAAAGATTCCTACACAAACATAAGTGACGCGCACTAGCACCACCAGTTGGTTAGATCATTTGCCTAGTTACAAAATATCTCTAAGCAAATCCTCGATTTGAAAATTTATTACGACAAATATACGCGACATTAAAAAATACAATACATGCTCGCAAAAAAATCTACCAAAGTCATGAAAAACATATTATTTCTATTGACAGTAGCAGCCCTACAGGCGCCCAAATAAAAGACCTATACGAGAATATGGTAGACGCACTACGAAACACACTGCTATTTCAGCATTCCGGACAAAAGAGTCACCCAAAAATATAAGCAATTCTGCAGATGGAATGACTATGTAGCGGGTAAATACAGAAGAATTCAGAAAGCGATATATAATTGGATCGATAGCGGGAGACCGCACGAAAGTCCCTATCGCAGAGGATAAAGCGTGCTGCTAAAAACAGCATTGAAAAAATGCTAAAATAATTCCATACAACTCCAGATGCGGATTAAAATCGCCGGGGACTTCGATAACACGGGACTTTAATTTTTTTTGGAATAAGTCAAACAAAGTGTTAAATGTACGGTGTAAAGTTCGAAGTAACATCAATGAATGAAGCAGATCGGAAAACATCGCCAACATTTTTTCAAATTGCACTTCCGCGACTAAAGCCTCGCTACCGGCTCTTCGACAAAACCCCACTGACCGAATGCGTTGACATCGAACTCCAGGTCACAGCGAACATGGTCAACACGGCCATCAGAAACATGAAAGCTGGAACATCAGCATCAACATTTCAAACACGCAGGAGGAGCGATTTCGCAACTACTTGCAACGTTGTTTATTGTCATCCTAAAGTGGATGAATTACCTTCTAAAAGATATGACAAAACAAAATTATCAAATCAAAATTGTCAGATATAACTCTACAGGAAAATTACAGATCGATTTCCATCGCTACCTCTATCGCCAGAATGTTTAGACGTGTTCGTTGGACCAGGTTGGACCCAAATGAAACGAGCGATAATCAGATGGGCTTTAAAGGAGTGCTCCACGGACACAGCGATATTTGGCGTAGAGCGAACGTCGGAACACTATCGAAAAAAAAAAACAACTACTTACGCGTTCTTTTTTGATCTCAGTAAGGCGTTCGACGGCAACAAGAAAACCTGGTAAAGTGGAATGATATGGATTATCGAACCTTTTCATCTAGCGGAGTTGAATAAAGGAGGATGCATGTTCCATTATTGTTTAACATTGTTATATGGAAGAAGAACTTTTATAGACTAAATAATGCTGAGGTGTGATAGTGTTTTAATAATATGAGCTATACAGACGATATGGTACTAATGGCGCCAAATCTATAAGAGGGCTACGTATCCTCTTGAATATCTGTGAAGAGTTTGCTCAGGAAATAAACATGATTTACAATCCGTTAAAACAGCACTGATGGTTATCAGATACGGACAGGGTCCGAAAAAAGCATTCTTCCAGCTATTTTGAACGGTGAGGTTCTAAGGGTGGTAGAAGAAACCAAATATCTAGGCACATCATCACCAACAAGCTAATGGATGACGACGACATTGACAGGCAAAGGCGAGCACTCAGTGTGAAATCAAACATGCTCAGTAGAAGATTTCGGCTTTGAAGTCCACTGATGAAAAGGACACTCTTCCTGGCGTTCTGTACTACCCTATACACGTTGCAGGCTCCTGGACTAATTTTAAAGAAGAATTGCATTGAAGGCTTCAGGTCCAGTACAACAACGCCTACCGCATGACGTTCAGTCTTCCCAGGCACTGCGAGGTACTTCCGGTATGTTCACCGAGGGGCAAGTTCCAGGATTTGCAGCCCACTTATGAGAACTAAGGTAGCAGAAATTCAGGAAAGGATTAACAACTCTAGAAATTACCTCATCCATGGAATCCGTCAGATCCCAGATTCAAGCATAGAAGCGCATTGGAGTAAATTATTAATTTATCAATCTAAACGCTGTCAGGGTGGACTCCCCTCTTGATGGCGTTTAAAATAAGGCCTAATATCTTCTGGTAATATTTTTTACTTGTATTATTAAAAAAAAAGTTTTTTAAATAATACAAATTACATATTTTTCTCATGAATTTCTGTTCATTTTATTTATTAATAATGGCTATTACTATGTATTGATATCAATTATAGGAAGGTATTGCATTACACTACTCCTGCATACCTTCAAGAATAAAAACTTTATTTTATTATTATTAACTTTTTGAGCTAAAAAAAATGCAAAAAAAAAACTGCGAGATTTTTATTATTGATTTTAAACTAACAGACTAAAAGTTCAATTACAAACAAAATACGAAAAAGAGAAAAAAAAAAAGAGCAACAAAGAACGACTAGCACATACATAATATTAAAATGAAGCAATGACAAAAATAGGACAAAATATAGATAAGAATTAACATTCAACTCAAATTAGAGATCATGGGATATAACCAAAAAGGCCCTACTACATCAAAACGTTGTATAAAAATATGTGTATCTCAATAAAAAAAGTTGTGGAATATATACCTACGCCAAACAGAAGTTTAAAAAATAAAAAAATCTTCGTAAAAAAAAACGGATGAAAAAATCTAAACAACAATATAAAAAACGTGTCACGCCCCCAGTACACTTCCGTGGGGATTTACGTGTTCTAATAAAAAAAAGTAATTAAATTATCAAATAATTATTTTTGAAATTAGCAACCTATATTTTTTTCAAAACTAGTTAAATAATAACTAACAACGCAATAATTATTGTTTTTATAAATCCCTGGGCCCTGTAATGCACTCTCTTTTTACTTTGCTGTGTCAGTTTATACTTCTACCTCCGTAAGGTTACTCGTTTGGCGCCTAGTCATAGGCAATTCTCGTAACACGAAAACTTTTGGAAACAACAAACAAATCAACAACAACCAAATAGAACAATAAACGTTATTATATACTATCCACCAATCAATTCACGTAATCCTGGATACAAATTGGTGCCCCAGCACGTGGAGTCGTTCGCTCTTCGTGAATTCGATCAAAGTTAACGATACATTTTAATTGTTCAGATACGACGGGGCGTAACCGTCAAAGTAAAACGTCAATCTGTTTCCAATCCCTGGCGAATTTCGGTAGTTTTCAATTGCTTTTGCCAGAAATTTAAACGAGCCATGGTCTGAATTCATGCTGATAGAACTTAAACAAGGCTTAGTGGGATCCAGCGGTCATGCCAAATTGTTCGGGATATCAAATTTCCCAGATTCTAAATAACTGCAGGTGGGAGGCCTGTTGTTTGCAAATCATATTAGATAATGTTGTTGTCAGCGTTACTGTTTAACAATCATAAATTAATTGATTCTTCGATTTTCTTTTTGGGTTTGACATTCAGCGCTACAAGCTATTTAAAAAAAAACTTAGCCAGTACGTCTTCTTTTGTTAAAATTTATGAAATAATGACTTATTAAAAGTGATAACCACAAAAAAATTAAAATAATAACTTTATACAAGACTACAGATTTTATTTTAAAAGTTTATGACTGACCGGTTTCGTTTAATCTAAGCATCATCAAGTACAAGATTAACAATTAAAAAAAAAATACAAAGTGAGCAGTTGCCAATATATACAGTATATACAAAGCAGGGGAAGACTTAATACTTACAATAAAATATTAGGTAAACAGTAAGAATAACACATTTATATTATAACAAAGGAACAGAGAAAAAGGAGACAGATAATACGAAATAATAAATACCATACGTCAACTGATAAGGTGATTAAAGAATAATGAAATTTTATAAGTTTATGAAGTATACCTAATATTAATGGTAGGTTTATATTCTAATATCAAAAAATAAAAACACAAAGTTATGATATACAACATACCACGACATTTTGTCTCACTTTTACTGACAAAGTGAATTACGGATTATACTCTACTAAGGATATCGGTAATATCACAAATGTTTATGTGTTAGATTATGAAGGCATCTATCAATCACACTATTTAAATTTTATGTTAGTTTACTTCTTTCACTTTATTAAAAATCAAAATTTACAAAATTACTGTGAACTATGGGGATACAATATCTGTGCTCTGAGCCATCGAAACTATGTAGGTAATAAATACAAAATGTCAATGAGGTATGATGAAAAACGTACCGCAATGATAATATATGCATGTTTATATGAAAACTATTTAAACATGCATATTAAATAATAAAAATAAGAGTTGGTGCAAATAAAGAGTGCCTATGTTGCACTATACATTAAAAATATTGTATTAAATGTATACGAAATTGGTTAACTTTTACTATGTCCGCCTCACTAAGGATACTGTGTTGAGTAAAATATTTTTGTTTATATAACCTCCTATGTCATGAGGAGAGCTTATTAAGCTAGCTATTCTGGTTTAATTAGCAGTAGGCTTGGCTCGAGATGTCCTTGTTCCGTTCCTTTGGTCGCCAGTAGCGAGACCCAGTGGACACTACCTTATGCAACAACCTGCCCGTCAGCGGGGAAACCTGTGGTATTTTTAGAATTTAGAATATATTAAAAAATAATATTGTGTATTACAATAAATACATGAAACGTAATTTAAAAAATACAAACAATTTAAACGAATATTTAAATTTTAAAAGTTGCCCCTAATGTGAGGCTTGAATCCTTAAAGACCAATTTTGAAAATGTCAAAGAGACCTGGAGTAGAGATAGCATTTAACGGTTCCATACCTCGTGTCATGTTATGCTGGTCCAGCACGTCCGTTCTGCCGATGGAATACATAGCAGATCGCGGGGTTGACCAGGTAATAGTTAATTCGGTACGCATTTGTTGCAGTCGACAAATAAATGCTTTTTGAGAGAAAGGCAAAACCAAAGTTGTTCTAAAGTAAATAATGTTGCCCGAAAAAAGCACAATGAGTTATTTATCACATTCCATTTACAGCCCATGATTGTGAATAATTTTCATTTACCAATTACAAAAAATTAGTAAGTAATAACGTATTTAATTCTAAATTTGATTCTTACTAATCTTACTTCCAAGGAACCATTGTTTGTACCTCCTTTATAGGAATATTGTGTGGTGGACTAAATGCCATAGTATAAGGAATCTCCAAACGAGTTTAAGAAAAGATTTATTATTAACCCGTGTTTTCATGTGAATACCGCACAAGGGTCCCTACTCACTGGAAGCCAGTAATGGCACATCAAATTCAGGTATGTTGTGAAGCTTAAAGGGAGTGGAGTAAGTTAATGAATGAGGAAGAGGAACGCTATGAAGAAAGTACTTGACTTTTCAGATCTGATCACTAAATTACGACTAAAACTATTTCAAGCAACGTTTCGATTCTGAATGATGATCTTCTCTCAAAGTGTGCCAAATGTAATAAGAATATATATTTTTTTTTATTTATTTGTAATGAAATAACTCATAAAATAATGCAAATTTATTTGCGTAAGCTCTCGCGTAACTCTGGATCCGTTGTTAAGTTTATACGCAAACGTTCAAAAAGATGCTCGCTTTAAACATTTAGCACAAAAAAAAACAAAGCACACGTTTGTCGGCTTACTATAAGAAGAGTGCGCTAATGCCGTTGTAACTAGTGCGTCGATCTGTTCCATAACACGATGCAAGAGGATTTCATGGAGATTTGCAAACTCAGGTCTTACTATTCAAAGCGCGCAGGATGCATAATTTCACACGTCTTTAAATTCCTTTGACAAATGTGATGTGTTCAAATATATATTATTTCATAACAAAATATGAGTTGAATTGTTTCTTGTAAGTTCCATTATGATATTTTTGCACACAGTACAACTATAAAACATCATTATTTCTACTTTTGGCCACTTGCATAAGATAAGTTTTTAAACAATATTTTTACGAGTATTGTGTGTTATCAGATGGAATATACTCGTATTGATTTGTACAGGTTAGGTAATAGGAGATAAAGGTGTACTTATAATTTTGACTCTTCCTCGAGGGGAAATTTTCTGCGTGAAAGCTTCACATTGAACAGTAACGTGTTTGCGTTCTCGAAGTAATATTCTTTCACGAGAACGGCGCTATAGAAATCAGCCAATTATTATTATTAAATCACAATACATTTATAACGTGCCATCTGTAAAAAAATGTCTGCACGCAGATGGTTGCAGAGAAATCATAAATTATGTATTAACAAATATATATTATATAAGTATAAAGAAAAATAATAAGTACAAAATTTATAAAATAAATATTAAAATAAAATTATCACATTTATCTTATATTTATGTATAAATATAAAAAAAATATATGTTTGTATATATTTTACAGTGGTTTTCTGAAAATACTCAACAAATTTAGTTATTTATTTTGAAAGGGTTGAGTTGATGTTAAATATATGCACATATTCGTTTCGTGGGATATGAAATCAGACATTATTTATTTTATGGCTAGAAAAGAACAGAAGAAGAAAACATTTGTTATTTTAATCAAAATAACAATACGTATATAAATATTATGTTTTCCCTTTTTCTTAAATACATGTTTTTCTGTATCTCATAAGTATAATTAAATATTATTGAAATTACAGATTTTTATTTCTTACCAATATACATATCAATACAAATATGGCAGCCTATATGGGAATAAATTGGAAAAAGAATCAAAGAAATATGGGATTGATATGTGTATACAATTATGTCTTCCAATAGCAGCTCAAACTCGACAAACAAGAATATTACAGTCGTATGATGCAGCTCGTTACCCGTGGTATAATTTGCAGGGAGTTGCGTACGTATCGGAAAATATACGACCAAATTATCCGGTAGCCACGGGACTTATTTCACATAGTTACATATTCTACATCCATATAAGGGTGGGTCGTCAAAGAATGGAGGATTTTTTGAAGCTGTCCTCTCTCTTCACCGACATTTAAACCCTAACCCCGCATTCTTACATATATTATATGACATTATCACAATCATACAACCCACCTTGCCGTGACCTTCTTTCCAAATTTCGTAGTTTTCAAAAAGATTCACATTAAATTTTCGTGTTTCCGCATATGCATACTAAATTTGGATTTGCTTCTTGAAAATGCTATACTTGACTCAAAGACATTTGCATATTACTACTATGCCACGCAAATAATAAAGGTGGACCGTCAATGTGCAAAGGACTTTTTTATTTAGATATTATTCTCTCGAATGTTTAAAAAACTACATACGATTATTTAAAAATGAACCTCATTTTTAAGTTACAGATTAAAAGTACTTTCGGCCCCAAACCCGTAGTTGAATATGGAATAGTTACGATTTTGTCAAAAAATATGAATTAATTACAATTTTCTAACAAAATAAGAAAATTAAATAATAACTTTGTATAAAACCTTTTTTTATTTTTTTTTGGTTTCGCTTAGGATAAAAAAATAATTAATTTTAATTTGCTAAGCGAAACCGGTCTGTCATAAAAGTAAAAATAAAATGTGTGGTCTAATACGAATTTCTTATTTCATTTTTATTAAATATGGTTGCTTTCTACGAAAATATAAAATATTAAAGTTTTCTGATTTGTGTGTGTGAACAATAGATTTTTCGCGATTCTACTCAAAATCAATGAACGCCGGCTGCTATCACAAGCTGTACTCAAACGCGTGTGAAGTTATAATTGACAAAAGATTCACTTCGTATATTATTATAATTAATATACGAAGTCAATCTAGTTTCGTTTGAAAATAATTGTTGATCTAGGGCAGTCAAACTTTTTGTTCAAATCTTTGGCTCCTGACACAACGCCAAAATAAGTGAAGAAAATTATATGTGTAGATTTTTTTCGATATAATTATTCAAACAGGCTACTTTTGAAACCCCTGACGTATGCAAATTCTAAAAAAATCCTTTGACGGCCCACCCTATTATACACGTTCGTTTGAAACTGCGTCTTCTTTGTAATATAATAATCTTTCGACCTGAAAAGTATCTTCAACTTGTATTTCACACATAAATGCAAAAGGAAAAAATAAATACCCACCATACATTAGAAAACTTGCGTCATTAACAAAACATATTAAGCATAATGATAATAATGTGTTGTAAATTGGTTAACTTTGTTTACGGTATTAAATGATACTAAAAGGTGGGCACAACTTTACAGTAATTCATTTGGCAATATTAATACATAATTATCAGATAAATTGGTCGTAACTACGTCCAATTTATCATAACTATGCACAACTCATAATTTGCCAAAATTGAGTTTCACATGTTTTCCTATAGATAAATAGTAACGCACATTGCAGATATTTGACTTAAATTGAAGTTTAAAAACATTATAAAATGTAGAATAATATAAGATATACTTTTTTTTTTAATTAACACATTGCTAGATTATAAATGACCTATTTATAGTAAAGAAAAAAAACACTGATATTCACTTTACAAATGTGCATTACTTATATTAATGCTTTTTTACTGTCATATTTTCAAACGCCTCAGTTTCAACTTTTTGGGGTTGCACGCTTTCTGCATAACTACGTCCAATTGGGGTTTGAGATAAACAGATTAAATTAAAAAACCAAAAATTGTTGTAATACACCGATATTCGTATCAACGAACACCTCCGTGACCAGAAGAATAACTCCAGATCCAGACGTCGCAGGTTCGATTCCGGTGTGCGCAAATATATGCTGTGTAATTTATTTGAGTTATTTCACACATAATTACTGCACGTTCCAGAGTCATAAAAATCTCAGTGTCGCCATAAGGTACTTTAAAACCTTCCACTTCCCAATCTTCTTTCTTTACCTTCTCCCTTCAGCATCGCAGCATACCCTAATCGGGAATACCGAAAATATGTGATTCCTGTTCGGTATTAAAAAAAAATCAAAATACAACCACTATGAGTGCATCAAATTGTTTATGAATGCTCTTTTTTATTTTCAAACTGTTTAAATTATGTGCTTTGTGATCCATAATATAAAAAAATATATAAACCGAGTTCTGAAAACCATCCATTTTTCATTTATTATGCCGACCAGCTTCGTCGCTATAGTGACATCACCGGGAAAAAATTATATATTCAAATTAGTAGTACACTCTTGAGCTGTTATTTATAAGGGTATAATTTAGATTTTCAATGCTGTATTTTTTTAATTTTTATCAAACACAATTTAAGAGATACATGAATTTATAATTTCTTACACTGTGAAATATAAGTACGAGTATATTGTAATATTTTAATTTTATTCTTTTTTTTTTAAAGAAAGACAAATATTCCCGGGTTACGAATAACCTGTCAATATTTGAAAAACTCCCACTGCCATCATAATAAGCGGAAAATATTGCTTGTGAAATGATAGAGACATTTAAAAGATATGGTTGCCCACAATACAAACAAGCGTATCTCATATTTAGCAACTTTCCAGGAGGGCCAAAAAACTGTTTTCTTTTGCCGGATTCCAATACATTTTACTACATGTTTTGCGTTGGGGGGATCAAAGGACAAAACGAATTTTCGAAATGTTAGAGATCCAGGTTTGCGACAACATAAATAATGAATATTAAATCATTTCGGTAATTATTTCATTATTGATGCTTTCTGAGATACGCCCGTTTGTGTTGTGGGCGACGATATATATAAAAAGTCATAAAAAAATAAGTATATTATTTTTTTTCTGTTTAGGCATTTTAAATATAACATAATTTAAATATTTTTTCATTTGTTTTGAACTTAGTCGGGGTGCAAGGAATTAATATCGAAAGTGCATTAACACGCGGGAGTCGTATGGCATCCGCAATTTCCTCCCTCGGCGAAGTGATCTCATCTTCTCGAAACAATGTATGTATTATGTCTGCTGCTATTTTGTCATATATCAAGTCAAATTATGCAGTGCCGTAACATGTTGACCCCCGGCAACTTATTTTAAAAATATACGGGTGTAAGCGGGCGAGACTACGACGCTCGGTACCGTTATTTTTCCAATTCAATTATTGGATAATTTTAAATCAGAATTGACTTCAAAGCTTTTTGCTTTTTTTTATTTTTTCTATTAATTATTGTAGTAATATCAAAAAGTTTTCAACTAAATATAAAACAAAAAAAGACAGGTAAAATAAAAAGAATTAGGTCGCCACCGAGACTCAAACTCTGAACCTCTACTCTATCCAGAAATAGCGTCTCTTCCAATTAAGCTCATAAATCATAAATGCGGAATATCTCAGAAATTCTTCCTGAATTCAGCATTTTATTGAAGTAAGCGGGGCATTGCAGTATCTTCGGTAAAAGGGAGATGTAAAATGAAAATGAAATAACAACTTTTTATAAAATCTGTGGTCTTATACAATGTTATTATTTCATTTTTACTAAATATTTTAAAACTACAAAGTGATTGATTTCTACGAAAAAATATATGCGTAGTGAATGTAAGATATTGGTGATAGTAATTTTGTCGGTGGGTTGATGCGGCATGCAACTTTGGCTCACCAAGTGGAGGCGAAGAAGTGTTTTAAAGGAGTAAAGGCTGATTCACACCAACGTCCGGATCCGCCCAGTGCCGATATTGTTCCGCAAGAGAGCTTATTGATATGGTATGAATATCAATCAAAGGGTATGTGCCAAGACAAAGTTGTATGGCATCATATCCTTCTTCCTACCCTTGTGATATTTAACTACTTAGCTAGTTAAATAATTATTTTGAAGTGTAAAAATACTTACAACGCAGTTTTTTTTTTAACCATTTTTTTATCACTAAATAATATTTTTTAATGACTAATAATTAATAAAAATATTATTTAGTGATAAAATGTTTTTGATAAAAAAAAATCTGCGATGTTATTATTTTTACAATTCAAAATAATTATTTAACTAACTAAGTAGTTAAATATCACAAGGGAGGCCAGAAGGATATACTGCCACCTAACTTTGTCTTGTCATATACTCCTTGAGTGATATTCATACCATATTTTTTTTTTATTTATTTTATTTTATTAACGCCTTTAAGGCTTTTACATAAATACATTTTTTAAATAAAGGAGTACAATAGATGGGTAGAATATAACATTAAGAGAAAAGTTAGTATTTAACTGCAAGTATATAAATATAGCGTAGGTTTATACATATAATAACAATAACCTTTGTGTTCTATTATATCAATAAGCTCTCATGCGGAACAATATCAGCACTGAGCGGATCCGGACATTGGTGTGAATCAGCCTTAACCCGCCCCTTTATGGGTATATCCGTAACGCTGCAGTACCGTGGGAGCTGTAAATCGTGCAAACCACTTAAGTTTTGTATAGATTGCACTGCTCTCTAGTATGAAAACGAAAAAAAAAAAATTCATACTTTAATTCTTGTCTAACTGCTGGAAGTAAAAATACATTTTTAATTTCTGAAAGTTAATTAAAAATCCGACAGGTAACCAAAAAAATCATCGGACAGCGTTTTTACTTTCTCCCGGAACAGTGTTGTATGTTCCCGTACCTACCCAAGATAGGAATCGATGTTACCGAGCTTCTTTATTATATCCGAAAGCTAAGAGAAATTTAACGGATGTACAGTTCAAAGGAGGCAATTATTTTTACAGATTTATTATTTGTTTCCTTTATTTCAGGATTACCCGCATAAATTTTGTACATTTCGATTTGGATTTTTTTTTTAAATTTATAGTTTACTGATAAACTGATTTTCAAAACTTTTCCAAATATAAATGACTAAACTATTACGTTAGCACGACATTTGGGGATTAGAAGGACGTTTTAGAACTAGCTAACGATAGGGTTAAGCTGAAGATAAATTGAGTGTAATTGAAAATAGTGTTGTAAACTAATTAACTAACTAACCATCACGCCGTTTCTCCGCAGGGGTAGGCAGAGACGACGGACCGCCATACAACTCTGTATTGGCACGCAATCCTTGCTTCATTCACATTCATACATACTCTTCTGTTATTCTGACTCTTCACATGGCCCGATTCAAGTATTTGATTCACTTTATCGTGTCGTGTCTTCCTCGGACGTCCCCGACTTTTTTTATTCCATTCACTTTCTCATCATACATTATTTTCGCACTCCTTTCTTTGCTCATTCGCTCTACATGCCCATAAGGGAAAAATTACCCCTTTTTTCCTAGTAGGTTGAAGAAGGATGTGTCTAAGAGAATTTTACGATAAAAAAAAAACAACAAAATTGAGTCAGATGTATGAATGTTGATGAAGCAATTAGTGCGTTGTTGTTACATATATTTTTTGTGGGTCATATCTTCCTGCCATTGCAGGGAGTTGGTATGATTAGTGAACTCGGATGAATTGTTTACTCAATCACTTTACTGGAATGTATATCCAAGATGAAACGAATATTTTGTAGACAAACGATTCATGGTATGTTCATATGTGGTTCTGTGAATCAAAAGTGCGAGTTTTTATCTACCACTTGAAATCATCGTTTGTCTGTGCAATTTGTAACTGCAAGACATATTTTTGTATGATTTATAGTTTTTTCGGTTTTTGCTTAAGAAAGACGGAATTTGTAACATTGTTTTGGGAAAAGTGAACTTAAACGAAATTGTGATGAATTAAGTCAACAATTTTGAACATTTTGTGGATTATTAGTGTTTACTTTGGTAAAATCGACATGTTATCAAAATATTTTAACAAAATTACCTACATATTCATAACATAATACAAGGGCATGCAAAGAAATCAGACTAATAGAAAAGAATAAAGCCAATACATAACATAAAATAACTTACTAAATAAAGGGATGAAATCTTATAATCAAGGAAACCATCAAAATTATGCCAATCAATAAATTCAAAATAGTCTTTAAGAACTATTTAAAAATCATATAAATCAACAGCAAAAAAAGTAGTATATAAGTTATAATATTAGTATTGAAATAAAAAAAAAATACTTAAATACTTTGTAAAATTTAGTGGACAAGTAACTAATATAAAATAAATATAACTAAAAAAATATTGTGTACAAAACCAGGGAAAACTAAAGAAATTACACATTGACATTGCGGGGTTCAGGAACATAAGGGCGAATCTACAAACAATGCTGTTTTGAGTTAAGTACTAATCTGTTATTAAAAAATACATTCCAATAGTCACAGAAATATTAAACTCATCCGATAAAACTCCGTAAACTGTATTTTTTTCACTCAAATATATAACCTCTGAAAGAAAGAATCATTATTTTTCAGAACAGTTTTATCGCAAATCTCTAAACTGTGTTTTCGTAGATTCGCCTTACGATCCTAAGCCCCAGAGTGACAGCCACATATTTAAATTAAATCACATTGAAACTAAATAAACGAATAATGAAATAAAATAACTTATCACAAAGAGTACATTGAGGTTATACATAGTCTCCGTAATTAGCCGCAGGAGACAGGCAGGTGCGGAGGACGCACCAGGGATGAAGCGCCATTCAAACTTCCCCCGCGGTCACTTAATCCCAACGCCACTGGAGAGACCGTGTGGTATTATATACACAAGCAGTTCGTGCAAGAAAACTAATTAGAGGCATCTTTTGCGACATTGAAAACCTTCAAGTTTCTTAATAAAAGAACACGTGTTGGAGCTGTGGCGCCAACAGCGGCACCCACTTCCCTCATTATTATTCCGAGAGTATCCTATTCACGCAAATGATGAAAAAACACAGAAGATACTCATTAGTACGATTTTTTTAAACTCACTAACCATCACGTAATCAAGTACGAGTAATTATACCCAATTATAATATGATTAAAAATGATACATATTTGATTAGAAAATATTAGGAATGAATGCTTCAAAGACTATGTATGTTGCTGGTATGGTTGTAGTTCCGCTAAATTCGTGGCTGCAGCCACAATGAAGATTGCCACGATGATGACTGACCTCCAATTGAAAGAATTATTTCTTAAAATCAAGATTTTGTTACGAAACAAAGAAACGGCAACAAGTGTAAATAAGAAAGCAATTATTCTGAACTGATTGTCAAACGCACCCCGTGGCGTCATATAATTCTTACGAGAGCTGGTTTCCAACAGAAGTAATTTCTAATACGTGCTAAACATCTAAAGAGTGAAAATAATAATAGTTTCAAGTTTCAACCATACAACTTTTGTTATATACTCGAATATTCAATTTATGCGTAATATGTAATACAATACTATTGTACATGTTTTTTGGTATTAAGGGTCAGCACCCAAAAATAGACACTATTTGGCTTTCTAGTACAAGCAATACTACCAATGATTCATCTGTTATTTTAATATGGGTAGATAGAAAAATATCTAAGGTTTCGAGTGAATACATTTATTAAATAGTTATCTTTTAATTCTTTATAAAAAGCATACTAGAATTTTAGGTAAAAACGCTCAAAAGTGCCTCTTCTGATTTTAAAACTGCACCTTTTACCGACATTTTCATAAAATTTAAAGGATTACATTTGTAAAATTGTATTCACTGGAAACCTCAGACATTTTTCCAACTACCCATTGAAAAAATTTCAGATGCACCATCATTTGTAGGATTTCTTGTATTAGAATACTGGAAAGTAACGTTTAGTGTCATTTTTGAGTGCTGACCCTAAACAACAGGCTTACGGATTATCAAAATTGTCCACAGAGATTTTTAGAAGCCCTTGGAAAGATAAATGAATGAAAAAAGTACTTCGCAATATTTTAAATTGTAAGCTTTTAAAATTTTCTTATGAACATAACATTTTTTAAAAATTATATTATCAGTGTGATAATCCTTTCACACGTACCTACGTGAGATGTGTTTGCAGAGAGAAATGCATCGAAATCCGTGAGAATAATGTGAGAGGTGTTTTTTGATATCTCTGACTTGAAATTGGTTTTTGCTTTTTGTGTAATGACATCCATGAGGTAGGATTTTACGAAACACATTTTACTTTTGCGGAAAAATGCCCACATAAAAAGATTTTTTAAAAGTAACACTAAGCACAAGTTAGATTTTACATAATATTTCCTTGTCATTGGTTATTAATGGTAATTTTTTCGATTATGTTATTTGCCACTACCGTTATTTTGGCTTTTTGTGTAATGGTTTTCTCTCTGTAAACCTGTAATTTTGTAATTTACTCAGAATAAACTACGATAGCATAATTATATATTCATTTTTGGGAATTCAATTTTTACTATTGAATCATTATTATTACAAATAATATGAATTAGAGAAACACATAGAAAATAAAATAAAAGGTTGAATCTTTTTGGTATTATGTACCAAATGTTTTGTTGTTGTAGGTTTTTCTTATTCGTATTGTTTAAATATTTATAATATTATTTCAATTATGAATAAATTGTAAAATGTTATTTTCTGTTGAAGCGTTGTAACGGGTTGTTAAGATGACCTGCCTGATTAACACCACAAGTAATACGTGAAACAATGGCTTTCCTTTCTCAAACAATTTCACTCAATTGAAAATATGATGTTCGTTCATATTTAATTCTATAAATTATGCATAGATTAAGTAAAACGTATGGAAAACTTCTTACGGCTACCCATAAAGAGCACCTTTATTCCTTAATGCAGTGTACGCGAAGTTTAATAATGCAGCCTAAATATAAAAAGGATACGTTGAACATTGGGGCTGTTTTAAGAGCTACGCAAAAGTGCGTTGGGCTATCTCCACGCGCTGGAATTGTGCCGACAGAAGCTGAACATCAAACTTTGTACGAATTAGCGGCGGGAAATTTAGGGTGTTGTTGGTTTGCGCCGTGAGAGGGGCTGTTTGTAGGGGCGCCTCGAAGCGGTATAGCCCGGGGGGCGGGTAGCGTAGCCCCGGCGCGGCGGAGAGCGCTCTCCTCTCGCCGGGCTGCGGGGCCGGGGGGGGGGGGCGTGGCGGGCAGGGGCTGGGACGGGCGCGAGCTACAGGCACCCGGCATTGAGCGCCCGCCAGCAGCACGCGAGAGTCGGGACCAACGGAACACCTGTGCTACTTGTTGCGGCGGACACGCTCCAACAAGGTAAGATAACTTAACAACAAGCGATTTTCCTTTCAAACAACACTCACGTTCTAGATTAAAACTAAACAACGTAAATTCCTTCATAACGCGAGATAAATTTAAAAACACATTTTTACCTCATATATTAATGCTGAAGTAAATAATTTGAGGCTCACTTAGTAAACCACATTAAATTGTGATAAACATCAATCTAACATCATAATCGAGAAATTCTCCATTTTATTTTTTAAATATGTACAATATTACATTTTAGTGAAAATCAGAAAAGTTTTCTTCGTAGTGAAACTTTGACAAAATAACTTTTCCAAAATAATATAGTAAAACAATATTTGTGTTCAACTTCTAAAAAAGTTAACCACGGAATAGTTCCTATTAATGATGTATTTTCAAAGGACTTACAGTGATAACAGTGTATTTATAACCGCAATGCGGCGCGTAGGTAGGTACATGTTTACATTTTATTATTAACGCAATGAATTTAATTAGCAGCCTGCGGTGCTCCCGAGAGAATAGCTCAGTTAATCGCGTTAAATTCGCATTTCCGCCAAAGTAATTTGATAATATTCAAGTTCAATTGTTAAAAAAATTAGCATCGACATTATCACTTGATTTCACCGTTTAAAATGTTTTAAACCAATACAATTTCTTTTTTAAAAACATGATATATGTATTCTTGTAGAGACAAGTGAATCTGTGTGGGGCACTGATCTTCTCTAGATTTAAACTCGTGACTTTCTACAAATGTATTCCATTGGTGTTTGCATTTAGAACATAAACACGCTCCAACTTAAAGCGCTCTACCAGGTTCTTGTACACCAAAACCTGTTGGATTGGCTATAAAACATGTTTAAATGCTCAGTTAAAAAAAATAGAACAATTTTCACGAAAAACTAAGTAAAAAACATTTTCCATTCTGTCAAAAGATTATTTCCAAGGAAGGGAGTACCTGTTGAGTTCGGCGATTGACCTACATTTACGTTGCTTTTGGGCTTGTTCGCTCGAATGTATTTCACGGGCGCAATTATTTACTTGTTGTTCTCTCTTTGTTTCAGTGTTTCGAGTTAAAGTGTAAAGTGTTCCGACCGGATGTCGGTGGAGGTACGCCTAAAGTCCTTGAAGCTGCCGGGGACGAAGAAGGTGAAGCTGACCTTCCGCGGTAAGTGTTGTCAGATTAATATACTTTAAATGCAACCAATGTAATGTGTTCGTGATTGATTTTTAGGGTAATACAGCGTGTCGCGCTTCTCCCTCCTTTATACGGTAGCCTTGCAGTGCGATGGACATTGCAAAACTGTCTGAAAAGTTTTCTGAATGAGGAGAAAGCGCAACACGAGTTATTACCGCAAAAATCAATTACCCTAATAGTTTTGGGCTTTGACCGTGAGAATCTAAGTCAATTGAAATGTTTATCAACGGATTTAAATCGATGTTTCGCGTAACTTATAAATTGGTAGCTAGCGGAATTATTATACTAACCAAGATGCCATTACTCATTAGTACTGTATGTTCCTTACTGCTGCATTATGTGAATAGCTGCGGCGTGCAGTGATCTGTTTATACCTTTTGCGATTTACGAACAAAACATTATTTTTTTGCCTTTTTAAAAAATGTTGACATATAAAAAAATAACAAAACCATCTTTTTAAAGTGAATAGTATGATTTTTTTTTAAATTTTAATCATATCAAAATAAAATGGAATTAAAAATCTGTATTCTAGTTCACCTAAAAAAATACTAAATTATTACCAGAATATTACTGCACGCCACTGCCGTATACTGTTTTTAAATTATTGAACTCATTGAAATGGTTTACATGAACACTTTCGCGACATTTTCAGAAATCGTTTTATATTTGTACGTATTCAGTTTGATAATTTTACTAATTACTCCAAAAAGAAATTTGGTATTTCTCTAGACTCTAGATTATTCTCTCTTAGGTTGGCACGAGTTGCTTGGTTTTGGAACTTGTCGAGAAGAATTTTGCCACTCTTTTCCCTTTACTTTAGCATAAAACAAGGATTTTTTTTTACATATTTGGTTTGAAAAATGGAAACAAATATGAAGCTAAATTAGTCATAATATGGAACACGACAATTCAAAAAGTAAAAGTTCGGTCCTCGTAATATTAAAAAGAGAAAAAAATTTACTTGAAAAATTCCATACAAGAATGAAATTCTTGAACTGATTATATTTACGAAATTCTAAATATCCAAGACAGACGATATTGGTCAATCCCCACAAATTCAATTTAAATCAGTACATCATTCGTCAAAACTACAAATCTTCTAAACATTTCATTGTTTAATGTCTATAATGGCTTGAGCAACAATTTTTCTAAATTTTCCAGAATCAGTTTTTGATATGTCATGAAAAGCTTATGTCTAATGCCAAAACCCAAAAAAATCTCTTATTGATTTACAAATCGCATGCTTTTATCGAAAATCCAAACAAAATTATGAAGAAAAAAAATATTACCCCCTAAAATTCAAGCGAGTCCAAACAAATGCAAAAGTAGAAACCCTGCATATCAAAATTATACTCTCCTTCCCTATTTATTTATTTTTCTCATCGAAAAAGTCATAAACGCCATGAAATCAAGATAAGTTTCGAGATTCGATCAAAATTACATTATTATGCTGAAAGAAATATATATTTACCAGTTACTCAAAATAAAATAAAATAGATTGTACATTTCTAGCGAATATATGTATCATGTTAAAAAAAAAGTCCTCTGTCGCTTTACATATTACGAAAGCTCAAAATCCAATCACACATATTAATTCTTAATTCTATTATCAATTCTGTTCTACCTTTTTAAAGCGAAACAGCTGTCGTGCGTAAAAAAACACTAATTAGTTAAAGTTTACGTGATTACATATATGATATTAAGAAAAACATTAATTAATAAATATCTATTTATTACAAATATCTTTCTCCTTAAATAAAAAAAAAAATACAAAAAACAGGTGATTAATTATCTCTCTAAATACGTTAAGAATCTACATTATCCGCGAAATTCCAAGCAAGTTTACACTCACGCCAAATTAAGACAATAGTCAAATTAAGTCAGTCAAAACTAGAATCTCGAGAAATATTTATCTTTCATAAAATTAAAATACATTTTGAAATATACAAGGTAGTCTCCAGAATAAAAATAATGGCGTTTGTTTCTCGCGCATACGAGTATATAAATGGGCCTTAATGTTTTACAGTTGGGGCTGTCGATATTTTACATCAAATTAAAATTCATGCCAACAAAAAGACGAGAATAGTCAAAGTAAAGCCGAGTCAATAAGATTCCTTCCATAATGCGTTCCAGACACTATGTATTTCTAAATAAGAATTAAAAAGCTAGAGATAACCAAAATACGAGTATATCATCGAAATCTTTTCAAATTACAAAATAACATTCTCGATTTCGCTTAAACAAGATCAGAAGTGTGTTTACGAAGGTGATTTAATTACAAGCAAAATGTAAATGTACCCAAGACATTCTGAAATGAGAATTTTCGGTTAAAACAATGGTCTCTACGAAGACAGGAGATGTGGAAATATGGTACCCCAATATATTCTACAGTAAGTAAAATAGCTTACGTTTATACATTCGTATTTCAGTGTGAAAAAGTACAGGTTTGATCCATAGTTTTAAACAGTTTCCTTAACGTTTTTAATATTTTTAATGCTCCTCAGACAGCCCCAAAGTTGTTTTTGTAGTGCTCATTAAATATAAAAAACTATCATCCAAAAAAAATATTTGTTGTGCCATTTTATGTAAATGCGCTAAAAAACCATAACAACAGATTTATTACCGCGCCAGATGTTAAACCAGGTTTTAACTCGCAGGGTACAAATTTCACTAATGATAGCCAACCTCTGATAGGAAAGGGCATTAGAAGAAGAAGGATATTGAATTCGTATCCTCCAAACTCTCATGTCAAATACTTAAATATCATTCCGCGTTCTCATTCACTACCTGTAGTTCAAGAGCGTCGGGATATAATATTATACCATTTAGATTATATATCATTATATCGTTCCTGAATTTTTTATTTTTTTTTAAATTACTTTTTAGAAAACTGGAAAAACGGTTGATTAGAAAGCACGTAAAATAATAAAAATTAATACATTAAGCATCTCAGCTTGTACGAATAGTCAGAAAGCAAAAACAAAAACATGGGTCACACCCACCATTCAGAATCGAAACTTTGCTTGTAATGGCTTTAGGCGTGTTTGGTGACCAGATACGTTTCCCCTCCCCACTACCTTCAGCCTCACAACATACCTCAATTGGGGATGCCATAGTCTCACTGACTCTTGGGAGCAGTTGGGACTCTTGTGCGGTTTCACTATAAAAAAAATTAAAAAAGCTTGAAACGGTTAACTTTGCAGGCGGCCAAAAGAGGAACCAAATCAATCGTTTTTTTGTATACAGACGTATTTATTAACATACTCGCAACATTTGTAGTGCGTTTGATATTTTCGCATCAGATCGGGTCGTTTCTAGAAACTGATTCTTGTGTTCAACAACTGGACTGTAGAATGATTTGCCAGCCTAGGGAGTCGTCAATATCATAGACTCTTCAGGACGAAGGTCAATCCTTACTTTCCTCAAAAAGACCATCCAGACAGCATTTCCAAATATGACAGACCCTGAGCTATTTATTTATAAATGATTTCTCTCAGGGCCTCCTGTGTGGAGGAAATACAAAAAAATATATCTATGTAAAGTATAGAAAATATCTACAATAGTGACACTCCCGCTTCCAAAGATAAGTGTGTCAAAGGATTCATACATAAATAATCAGATTTAAGAAAACATCGAAACAGCAATCATGATTCAAAGACAAAAAATAAGTACAAGAAAGATACTGAATTTAAAGTGAAAAATACTGAATTCACTTAAAAATAACAAGCTGTTGCAATGAAATCGCTTCCCGCAACTACTTCATTGGTCGTTCGAACCAGTTTATGGGCCGTAAAGTCACCCACTTGCAGCGATATTGGATCAACATTACCGGGGTAGATAAAATGACAAGTTATGGTTATTTGATAATAACTATTACACAGATTCATTGATTGGGTGTACTTTTGAAAATGTTCACGGTAATGGACAGACAAGTTAACTTTTCCATACCAAGATGACAATCGTAAAATATTAAATATTTCTGTAAGCTTGGACTAGGGGTCGGCAGTTTGTCAAGTGAGAAGAGCCAAATTGTCATGAAAACGGGATAATAAAGGTACCAGAGAGCCATATATATGTAATATGCATATGGCAAACTATTCCATGTATCAACTTTAATTTTTCAATTTAAGCAGTTGTTTATTGTTTTAAAGTTTGTTTTCTAGAACTCATTTTAATTTTTAGGTTTTTTTTAATTTTATTTAAACAATAATTATTATTATTTCAAATTTAAAAAACGATTTTTAGTCAAAAGTTCTGCTAGGTAATTATTTTTACGCGTGACAGCTGTTTCGCCTTCTGAAGGCATTATCAAATTGGACAGTTTGATAATGCCTTCAGAAAGCGAAATAAAAATTAAGCAGTGGTTTTATAGCTGTCCACTTGAAAATAAATTAGATTTCTCTCTTTCGAGTTCTTCCAAGCGACTAATCAGATCTGTGAATTTGTTGCTCCACAGTTCCTCGCTTTTTAAATCTATTTCTTGCATCTGGAGTGAACCAGCATCTGTGTCGAAAGGTGTAAAGTTAAGTTAAGCCCCCTAGGCACCTACAGCGCCCTTGAGGTGATTTTTCACAAAAACGACGCTATACAAATATTATTATTAAGCAGCCTTAAAACTCATAAGTTATAAGGCTGCTTGAGATGAGGTGAAATTGCAGTTTATGTCTGCCGATCCCTAACTTCCTAAGAAAATAAATATTCTCGGAAGGAACCATAAAACAACACAATATAAAACTAATAAATGTGTGACAGACGCGTAATTCAAGAGGCCAAATATCTGGCAAATGACTGTTGTATCACTTTTATAGGATTAAATGCACACAATAAAGTTATTTGGATATGCATTACATTAGTTTATTTAAAAACGTATAAAGTTATTTTCAAAACTCTAATACTATAGTAACGCTAATGCGATAGTGATGCGCGGTTATTTTAACACTGTTATAATATGTTTACAATTTTATTATTATAAATTATTTATTTGATTATCTGGATAATTGTATTGTATTCTATATATGCATGTAAATATATTGTATTGTCAAATGTATTTTCTAAACTTTAAAGTTTTCAGTATAACCATAACATTACTCAAAATTGGTCTCCCACCCTCGAATAAACTTTAGTATTATCAGGCATAACTTTATTCCATAGCAAAATCACTATACAAAAGTGCCTTGCTGTAACTTGTTTCCGTTTTTTTTAAGTTTTACATTTAAGTAATCATTTTAAATTGGTATTTTTACAAACACAGGGATTTTTCAAATTGTTTTTTTTTTTTTTTTATTTAAAAAAAATTATGTTCGTCATCAAAGTCTGTCCTTCCCTCCTGAACGTCTCTCATCTCTTCGTGTTCGAATCTCTAGATTTTGACCGGTTATTAGCTGGGTGGACAAACGCGTCGGATTCCTACCCGGGCGTCGTGGGTTCAATTCCTCTGCTAGCTCAAGTCTTCAAGTCCTCCACCATTGCACAAGCAACATCTTCCACTTATTATGATGGCAGTAGGAGTTTTTCAAAATTGTCAAGTTATGTTATTGTTAGGTTATTATTTACCCGAGAATGTTTGTCTTTCTTTAAAACAAAATTTTAAAAAACATTCAAATGTTTTTAGATTGTGTTAATTAAGACAAATAGATTTTTTATATCACATTATATTTTTTATATTTAAGGCCTGAACAATCTATCTCTGATCTCTGACTTCGTTCTATTTGAAAGTTTCACCTATCTTCCCGAACAAAAAATCAAACAGCCGTTGTATACAGACGAAAAAGTTTATACTTTTCGATAGAAAAACTGAATAAAATTAATTCCCTTCCAAAAATACCTGTCTTTAAAAAAATATATAGATTTTTATGCAAAAAATGTATACACACAGAAAATTAAGAAAAAAAAAACATAAAAAAATCACTTACAAAATCGCAACTGTACGAAACAATTTCCGATTCCATTTACAAGGTCCTAAGCACCTAGTGTAGGTATTTAAAATATATATTTTTTTAAATATTGCTATGATATTGCACAATTGCTTGAGTTGACTAAAGTAGTTATAATAAGAAGAAATCTGTAATTGAAAATTTCACAAAATTCAGAATTCACATTTATAAAGAACAAGTAACGAATACAATCAAAGCGATATCTGAAATTCAGTGGGTGTATAAAATCTGCATTCAGCATATTATTATAAAATAAATGTTGATAGCTGAGAATTCGGGAACTGCAAACCGACTCATCCGACTTAATTAAGATTCGAATTCCTGATTATAATTCGATTCAACGGAGGCCCCTGGGAAGAAGTTGAAGCGCTGTACGAGGTATGCAGAATTTGGAAAAAAAAACTTGCTTCAGGGAAGAACCAGAAATATTCGATTCAATATCCTAAATATAAATATTATAATCGATATAACGTTGTACAAATTAATATAGTATGATTCAATCACGCATATTTACATATTGGGACAATACGCATTCTTCGCAACATTAAGGCTCGAAAGATTTGTAGAAAAATACTTTGAATTTTTGTACAGAAATAAGAAAAAAACTTTTATGATCGACTGCTGTGCTGAAATTAACAACATTGAGACAGGCGCTTGGATGAATTGGTCATGTTGATTGGATGTCCGTAGAAAAGAGTGTCAGAAGAATGTTTGACTGAATGGAAGAAACACTTGGGGATGCTTTAGAAAGACATAAATTGAGTGTGGATGCGAATGAATTAAAAAGTGTGTGCCAAGGCAGAGTTGTATAGTGCTTTATCTTCACTGCATAACCCTTAATTGTCGTTGCGTCCACTCTAGCGGTCAAATATAGTGGAGATCTTGCTCTGCTTTCCGCTTTGCAAGTGGCCACTACTTTAGTTAGTTAGTGTTAACATTTTACTGTTGAAAATTTATCAAAATTGCTGGATTTAAAAAAGTTTATTTTTTGATTCTTATTTTTTCTTTTAAGAGAAATACAAACATTCCCGGGTTGAAAATAAACAAAACCTTTGAAAAACTCTTGCCGATAATTATTATAAGCGGAAAATGTTGCTTGTGCAACTATGGAGGACTGAACAGAGGAATTGAACCCACGACGCCTCGGTGGGAACCCGACGAATTAATCTACTCCGCTATAAACCGGTCGGTTTTCACTTCATTCTATAAGCGATTTTTGCAGAAAAACATCATGTAATTAAAACAGTAATGTAATAGTATTTTATGTGGTAACGCTCACTTTAAAATCTGAGAAAGATCATGGTAAATTTTCAAAAAAATTGACTACGATACAAAATGATTTAAAAAAAAACTTTTCAAATAAGAAGCCTTTTCAGTCAAAAATAGATTTTTAAAATCTCTGGCAATATTTAAATATCAGGTTTTATATTTCCTTCACATATTTTTTTACATTGGCGCTTAGCAAAATACAAAATTATAATTTTGGTAGGCGCGCTTTGAAAAAAGTTAATTAATACCAAGGGAATGGGTACGCAAGACCATTTTAACAAAACAATATATATCTGTGTTTCACGTTCCGGACGGAAACATATTTGGTGCATAGATGAAAAAACTGCCATGATAAATAATCGGTGTTAAAATGGGCTTTTTTGTAGGAAAGGTTTTTTTTTGAAACTACATTATTTCTAAATTACCATTTCATGTTTGTTTTATGTTGTTTCATCTATATTAAATCCTCAATAATATAATATAATCATACTTTGAAAGCAGGCAATCTGTTTGTAAGTCCCACTAAAAAAAAATTTGAACGGTTAGCGGTTAGCGTCATCAAATGAACACACATTTTTCAGTATGAGAATTATATATTAACGCAAACCTTTTCAGCATGTAACACAATTCCACCGCGAGCTTTGAAATATTCATTCAAATATAAAAAAGAAGTTAGGGCAGCATAATATTGTTTTTCGTACAATTTTTCAATGAGATGATATTATAATAAAAGACGTAACGAATACTTCACGAAATCTCTGCAGATTTGGTGGAGGTGTTGTTCCATATTTTTTAATCTTAATTATTAGTTACCAATGTAAAGTTACCTACCTTCAGTTCATTTTTATTTTCCCTTTTGGCTTAAGTCATTTAGAACAAACTGCTGACCCAAATCTCCACTTCTCTTATCCTGACCTGTGGCAGCTCGTGACTTTTTTTATTGAACTAGAGTGCTAAGAATAAATAAAAAACGACATTTTTGGTTAATATTTTTTTCAAAATGTTTTTTTTTTAACGAGATTTTCCCTGTAAGGCTCTTGTGGTGCAGTACATCTTTAAAAACTAAAAAATAAAAAAATATATACTATCGGCTCAATACCTACAATGACGTCGTATTTTTTCTATCTTAGCACTCTAGTAAACTAAAATTTCACGAGCTGCCAGTGCTCCTGGCACTCATTTCTTATTCATTATTTTTATATCAGCTTTGCATTATTTACCGATCTTCACATTTGTAATACAGTATTTTTTTCTTTTTTTTTTTAAAAGAAAGACAACATTTACTGGTTACGAACAAACTTAGAATATTAGAAAAACTCCTACCACCATCATAATAAGCGGAAAATGTTACTTGTGCAATGATGGAGGACTTAGCCAGCAGATAAATTGAACCGACGACGCCCGGATGGGAATCCGACGCGTTTGTCCACTCAGCTACCGATTGGTCAAATATGGTCATATTTGGTTATAACATACATCAACCTCAGGGATCTAATTTTTACAGAATTCATGTCATTTTCATCCTTCCTTTACTATTTCCATGCCTCACTGCCATTCATCGGGATGATTGTCAGCATTCCATTGTAGACTGCTAGCCTCGTTTTTATGACAATTTTTACTAGCGACTACTGCATTAAGCCGTCCATTAATAGAGTTATATTCACCTACCCACATTTCTATTTATTTAAGTACAAGTCTAAACTGCCCGGAGCCAGTAGGATTATGGCATGGTATATTGTTAGGCTAAAGGTAGTGGGGGGGGGGGAAATAGGTTAAATTAAATTACTAAAAAGGTTCGGAAATATGTAGCCAAACACAGCTAATTAAATTTCAAGCGATATTTCGATTACGAATGGTGAATGTCTTTCACAAAGGTGATATTGATAAAATCATCTATTCTAATTAAATCTGTACAGTAACTTATATAAATGCAAAAGGTATTAATTCAACATTAATAACAACAAAAATACATATTCATTATTTTCCTCCAACAAATATGCTTTTCCTCCTTGATTTCTGAGTAGCCTAGATATCTTACTTCTACGGAGCAGACGACAAGGTAACTGCGCAAGTATTAAATATTCATTTCCGCCGTTTCGTATTGATAGTATTAATATTTAAATCCAAGTTTGATCTATTTGCGAAGCTAAATGTGCTCTCGGTTAGTTTTACGTGGAGAAGCAAACTCTATTTATATATTTGTACCCTAAGCCTATATTTAAGAGATGTACACCTTCCAGAAAGGAAAATACGATTAGGGTGACTGAGAGACCACGTTCAGATTCTAGACGTTTCTTGAAATGGTTTTACATTCAGTGAAAATATTTGCAAAGGTACCTTTTTCTCAACGTCTCTATTTTGCTTCACCGCAATTGATACGGTCCCATTTATCTCAGCATCACAACATCACCGATGTGAATCGTAAACAGTTAGTTGAGTTGATTTTTTCGAAGGTGAATATCGCGCAAGAGTTCAAGCTGTCCGAAGCCAGTGTAACTATAGGATTTACAATTGAGGTATGACATGAGGTTGCAAGGCGTAGGGAGAGAAAATATAGATAGGTTGAAGAGGAGGGTTGGAATGTATCTGGCTATTCAGATTTGGTCACTTGACACGGCTATTGCCATTTCACACAACGTTTTAATTCTGAATGGCGGTCTGTGACCAGGGCAGGTATCTACCGCCCGTGACCCGTGACCTCTGGACTCGTAGCCGAGGATATTAACAGCTCAGCTACTTGTTTTGTTTTTGTTTGTTTGTTTTTGTATTTTTATTTAAATGTATGCAAATATTTTTTTTCACACATCTAGTATAAAAACATTTATACATTTCACAATAATAGAACAAAGCAAATAAGGTTCCTATACAGCATATGTAAATTGAAATCTTAAGAATCATAGGTTTTTTTAAAGATATTCAGCACAAATCCTACGAAAAGCGCCAAGACTTGAGGCTTCTTTTAAGGCATTTGGAAGACTATTACTATTACTGTGTTTGTATTTGTACTGAGGTTGTATATTTTTTAACCTATAAAAGTGAACGCGCAGATGAGAGAGCAGATATTAAAAAAAATATTTCACCAAAATGATTAAACACAAAAGTGAAAGTTACTTAGAAAAATAGTTAGGATTATGTTATAATAATACAAATTATTTCAGCGTGGTTGTGTTGGTGTACAATATAAAACCCGCCATATTAAGTTAATACAATGTTACACACACACAAGTAACATATAAAGATTTTAAAATAATTAATCTCTAATAAATAAAATAACGTAAGCTAAGATAAACTTTTCTTAAATCTTGATCCAAGCCACACACACACAGGACTTATTTACTCCCGACACAAGGTTAATGAATTCTGCAGAATTTACATGAGGATCGTATTCAGTAAGCCTTAGAAAAAATACATCATGGTAAAAATACTGCGTATATCCTTGTCATCCCTTCGCTCTCTTTTCAGCCTCATAACATACTCCGATTGGAGATGTAGTCACACTGAAAAGAAAGAGTTTAAATTAAGTATTTAATTGATATCCGACGGACTAAAATGCACTTAGCTATACTTTTACATCAAAAGGAGGCAGGCCGACTTATTAAATAACTAACTATCACATCGCTCCCACGCAAGGGTAGGCAGAGAGGATGAATCGATATACTATTTTTTCACGGCACATACTCATCGCTTCATTAACATACTCTTCTGTTATTCTGACTCTTCTCATGACCCCACTCAAATATTCGGATCACTTGATCGTGACATATCTTCCTCGGGCGTCCCCATTTATTATTATTATTATCATTCACTTCGTTCTTCTTTCTTTTGCTCTTCATGTTTAAATTATCTAAGCGTCCATTCGTTAACCTTGTTGGTTAGGGTTACACCAGCCTTCAATCGTTCCGGATCCCCACATTCGTGATTCGGTTATACGTGGTTTTACCACACATACCTCTCGGGGATCGACTTGTATATTGTATCTTTTCACAGGCAATTATATTGATGACGCCAAGAAGTTTTAGTGATTTATTAGCTACATTATCAATGTGGTCACGAAAGATTAGAGCACTTTACATCGTATCAGCACTTTACTGTGTACTGCTAGCTTCGCTTCTTTTGACAACTTTTTTTTATTAGCAACTACCGCAATCAGTTCGCTTTAATAGGGTTTCCTCTATTGACTCGTCTCTTAATTTCTTTGTCAGCATTTTTGTCTCTCCATACATACTTCTCAAATATACCAATTCATCCATTTGTTGCAAATATTCTCATACTCTCTCTCACATTCAGTGTTTTCATAGCCTCTCTTTCAAACACAGTGGTTTTGGACTTACTCATTATACATTCATCATTAATTAATTTTGCATAGATACTTCGTTCATCCGAAACACGAGATAGTGTAGATTTTTCATAGTATTGGTAGTAAGCACCGCATCGTTAGCGTACAACAGGCAACATACTTTCAGATTGTTAATGTTTGCGCCCAAGCCTACACCTTTCAAATCTTGTATACAATTAAACATCAGAAAAGAAAGAAAAGTTGCAGTCGCAGTTGGTTATCCATGAAAAGATTGTTGAAAGCTATAGTAAAAGAGACACTGCAACACATGACCTCGAAACCTGCGTGACTATTACAATTTAAGTTACGGTGTTTTTTTTCCTGGCAGCTTCTTGCAGGGTTTAGATTGCCCTGATGATAGCCAACATCCGAAAGAAGAGGGCACCAAAAATAATAGTAAGAGCATTTTTAGATTCACTGAATACATTGTTTATTTTTATATTACCGTTATATATTTTCTCTGATTAAAGTTATAAGAGTGTTTCAGGAAGTACAAAAGTTATAACGTTTCGAATTAAACGAATTTCCTTGAATTTTTTTCTAGTTATTTTGTTAAAATTCATATTTACTAGTGTCCCGATATTCTTCATCGCAAATATCAGAAAGTAAAACAGTAATAGAAAATAAAACATTTTTATCGCGCTTTTTGCTAGGGGCTGAAAGCCACATCCAAACTTCGTTTGCCGCGAATAAATAAAGCGCGCGTTCACTTTTTTAATCTTTTTGTGGTTTTAACTTATTTCGTTCAGCCAGCGATGTTTTTAAATTGATAGATTTCCCCTTTTGGAGCGTTACGCTTTTAGCAATAGATGGCTGTAGGCCGCTTCTGGATTGTTTTGCTCTGCGCAAACTATGATTTAAAAGCCCTACAAAGTATTGAATTGACAGTGAATGTTATAGTTGACTTGTTTAATTTAATGTCTAAAATCACTAATCAGAATTTGCATGTCATACATGTATATAATATATGTATGTACATGTATATTAGGGTTCTTCTTAAGTGGGACTTTTAGAAAATTTAATGGGGCACCCTCTTAATATGTTCTAATACTTACGTACATAGAAAAACGTTTTATCCCTTTTTTTAGGTAAATATAAAAAAATATTTAAAATATTATTATTCTTTTCATCATTAAGCCTGATTCACACCAACGTCCGGTTCCGCTCAGTGCCGATATTGTTCCGGAAGAAAACTTATTGATATGGTATAATCATTAATTATTAAAAATATTATTTAGTGATAAAAAAATGGTTTTTGATAAAAAAAAATCTGCGATGTTAGTATTTTTACACTTCAAAATAATTATTTAACTAAATAAGTAGTTAAATATCACAAGGGTGGGCAGAAGGATATACTGCCACACAAATTTGTCTTGGCACATACTCCTTGATTGATATTCATACCATATCAATAAGTTTTCTTGCGGAACAATATCGGCACTGAGCGGAACCGGACGTTGGTGTGAATCGGGCTTTAAACTATAAAGGTGATAGTACTGTGTCTGTCTCGCTAGGAAATCCTGTGTTGAGTGCTGTATTGAACACTGTATTGAACATAAACAAGTAAGAACCCTGTATTGAACTTTTGTAACTTCTGTGTTTAATTTGTGTAAGCTTTTACATCTTTCACAATCCACAGAGAATGAAAATAAAGACTAAAAAAATGAGTTTCTTAAATTTTTTAGAACAATCTGTTTAGTCAATACTTTTTCTCACAATATTAGAACATATTCAGAGGATGCCTCACTGAAATTTAGAAAAAGTGCCACTTATATATTAGTAAGTATGTTTGTCGGATTGTTTTGGTGTACGAGTGGTGGTATGAATTTTAAACATTTCAACAGGCTAAAATTATATTCCAGTGGGCGTTTTATTAATCCATGCAAAATGTGAACATGACGGGCGTTAAAAGATTAGCGGCGGACAAGAATTGTCGGGAGAAACCATTTTAACAAACTCGAAAAAAGCACATCCCCGTACAATGGCTACACTTTTAGTAGTTGTCTAATGGCGTCAGTTATTAGACACTGTCATTGGCTAGAAAGTGTGTAGGTGCATTTTTCGACTGTCGGAATGCCACGTCAAATCAATGTTCATAACACATAAATATTTAATATAATATTTTATTTTTAAAAACAAACCAGTTAATTAGGTTCAGAAATGTATTTAAAATATATTTATTTACAACACAACCTCACAAAAAGACAACATACCAGACATGTTTCAAGGTAAATGTAGTTTATTTGATTGTTAAAATAGATAAAGAGCTATAATAAAATATTTCCCAAAGCGCTTAAAGGATATTTTCTCAACGATTTTATAAATCAGTAATACATAATTTGTGTGTAAAACCTTTCTGTGTGAATATCTTTTCTTATTGCATTCATGATGTTTATGTGATTAATCTCTACCCTTTTGGGTATCTCTTAAATGTATTTACTCGGTTTTTCGCTCATCCTGTGTGCTACATTTTAAAAATAGTATGTCTTTGTAAAAATATATTTATTTTTTGTGTTAAAATATTGTCCTCCCTAGAATGGGGTTTTGTTATTTTTTGTGAGTTTCTTGTTTATTTCCCAAAAATAATGTCACTATTTCGGATAGATTTTTGTTTGTATATAGTCTAAAGTGGATTACAATCGGAGGCATTGCGAATGAAAGTAGAAAAAATGATGGCAGATATTTATGCATCTGGAATCGAAACCATATCATCTTTAATATACTTTGTCTTTAATCTTCTATTAATCACAAGAGGGATTTAATATTCGCAAGGTGAATCTGTATATCGAGGGTATACTGACAGAACGCATTAAGTCAGTTTTTGTTGTTTTCCCGTTTAAAATGTCAAAATGTATAAAATTTTCCGCTTTACGTTCTGGTAGCACGCATGAAGTCCTAGGATACTTAGTTTTCAAATAAAAAAACGTATTAAGTCATATTGTTATCTTTTTATTCTGGCAGAAAGCATGATGTATGACTTAATGCATTCTGCAAGTTCTAAATACGAGACTTATGGCGTGCGGTTTGCATTAAGTCTGACTTAGTGCTTTCTACTTGTACAAAGTTCTTCCCAAATAATTTTACCACTACTCAATATTTATACGTTATTATGTTTATTACATCAACGATATGCACATATTTGTCGATAATTTTTAAACATTCTTACAGACGTAAGTAATATTTTTTTGCATTACCTACATAGTTTTTTTTTTTCACTTGAAATTACAATTATTGAAGAACATGAAACAAGTGATTTGAGAGAAAATCAAATTAAAGTATTAAATACACTGATTGAAAGGGGATTTGAATTTGATTTTAATTCTGATAAATCTTTAGATGGAAAAAATTACTACGAAGATAACCACTTACTAAAATATTGACAGAGTTTAACAGAAGCCCAAAAAACAAATCCGATACTTCACCTAACACTCATTTGTCTCAATTAATAGTTACTTCAGCAAATTTTGATAAAATATTACTAAATGAATCAACAATGTTGTTTAAAATGGTTGAAACTATAAATGATATCATTAATGAACCTGGAAATCGTGTTAACTCATCTTTTCTTCAAGAAGATTTTCGCAATGATGTATCTTTGAACCAGCCAAAACCAACTACGTCAAAATGTGTTATTCTTGATGAGAAAACTATTTTTTTTTTTGTAGATAGTGATTTAGCAGTTGAAGAAATTATTTCTGAGGGAAAGAGCTGGAAACAGGCAAATCCTCAAAGCTGGAAGAGAGCAAAAAATAAGCGTTTAAGAAATGAATGCTTACCTTATGAAAAATATTAGGATATTACAACAGAATCGAAATTACCGAAGCGACGTACAAATCACAACTGTAAATTCAATTGCAATTCATTGATTTGGACAGTAACCTACTGAGAATACTAATCATCCAGGATTCCTTCCGGAGAAAGCGATAAATGAATCGATTGTTTTTTTTTAAGTATAGTATTACTTTTAATAGCTAGTTTCTTTTCACATATACTCGTAAATGTCTAGGATGTGCAAGAATTCAAAATAATTTTTGTATGTTACTTAACATCATTTTAATTTTTGGAATATATTCCATATTTCATTATTTTATCACTATTTGCTTAAATTTTTTTTTTTATAGTATTACATTCAATTGCTAGTTTCTTTTTACATGCACATGTCTACGATGTGTAAGAATTCTAAATAAATTATCATTTTAATTTTTGGAATTATTCTATATTTCATTATATTTAATTATAAAACATAATAAACATTTTCATTATTTGCTTCAAAAATTGCTTTACTTTTAAACCTCTAATCTAATCTTATCACAAAAATAAAATAAAATATGTATTTGATATAACATCATTTTCAATACAGTTGATATGAACGACTGTAAAAATATATACTGACAGAATGCATTAAGTCAGTAGTCACTGGTAGTCACGTTAAAAATGTGTTTTATTTTAAATATGCACGCAACTAATCAAATTTGATTTTATTTTTTTGCGTGCCAAAAAGGTCATTCTTTGTAGTGTGTGTATTTTTTTTACAAAAGAAAGACGGTTCTAGTTTTAATAATGCTTTGAAAAATAAAAAATGCTTCAATTGCGATTATCTCAGAACTTGTTTTAATGACTTAATGCTTTCTGCAAGTTTGCCCTCGATATATCAAAACATGACAGCCTGTATTCTCAGGTGACGGTTGTATGCTCAACGTGACAACGTGATATAAAAGCTTTTTTTTAAACAACTTTTCTTTTTGATTTATGAAATGCGAAGTAATTAAACACTTTGAAGGTTTCCTTGGAAGGTTGATGGATTAAAACAATATATGAAACCATCAAGCCACCAAACTGCTGCTTTGTGAAAAGTCTGAAAATTTTTCACATACAATAAAACAATTCACGGGGTACGCACTCTGAGAGGGCTTTGTTAACAACGTCTGGCGTGCGGTAGATCAACGTGATAAAGCTCCACAACCTTGAAGCCTTTGTCACGTATAGATTCAATGGCAACGATGAAAACATGGTCGAGTAGTAAGACGCTCTACTACGAATCCAAAGGTTGCTGGTTCAAACCCGGCGTGCGCAAATAATTTATATTAAAAATACTTTTATAAAATAATATAAAGTAAATTTGCGGCAAGTTCCAGAGTGGTAGAAACTCTATGTATCGCCCCGGTGCAAGACCACTATTTCGAATCCAAACGTTGCTTAAAAGTGGTATTAGCCGTGTTTGGTGACCAGATCTGATTATCCAGGTACTTACCAACCTTCCTCTTCCTCTTCCCCATCTCTTTCCTTTCCCCACCACCTTCAGCCTTACTACATACCCCAAATGGGAATGCTATAGTCTCACTGGCTCTAGACGGTTGGAACTCTTGTGTGGTATTCACTATAAAAATAAAATAAACATCATATATTTATTAAATCTAGTTGACAAAAACGATATTAAAATGAAGAAACCAGAATGTACACGGCGATTAATTGCAAAAAAAAACCTAAAAGCCTAAAATTATTTTAAAGATTCACCTGGGCTGCATAATATTCTATTTTGTTCGTCCTTATAAAGCATGGGTACGAACCAAATTGGTTTTGTAAATATTAATACATTTTGAGTGGTATGTATTGAACAACACTCAGTATCCAAACTTTGCTTTAAATGATTTTAGCCAAGTTTGACTGTGACTCGATCTGAATAGCTAGGTAATTTCTATCTTTATTCTTTCTATGTCCTTCCCCCTCAAACTTCCTTCAGCATCCAACATTCATCTTGATTGGCGATGCAATAATCCCACTGGCTCCAAGTAGCTGGGACTTTGGTGCAGTTTTTTACATTAAAAAAGTGTTGTTGAAACATAGTTTCTGAAATAAATGTATTGTGTCACCCCACAAATTGTTAGCTTCTATAAAAAAAATAATGGTTTAAAAATGACCTTCTTAAATTAATTTTTAAGTGGTTTAGAAAAAATAATGTCACACGTATTTTTTTTCTGAGAACACTAAAATACAAAATAAAATATGAATATACTTATCTACTTATTGTATTTAAAAAAATATATGGTGGTTTATCATTATTTTTGTTAAAATTACCAACAGAATCATTTTTTTACCTTTGAAATTAAAAACCCGTTTTAACTAAATTGTAATTTAAAAATAAATAAAAATATTTATTTATGTTGTTAATGAACCTTATGATAGTAAATTAAATAAAAACACACGTTGTTTTAATCAACTTTTATTTTTGTAAATGTCTACTAGTTTTGATTCAGCTGAATCTTTATCGGGACTTGAAAATATACTAATGAAATAAGTCAGTTTTTGTTGTTTTCCCGTTTAAAATGGCAAAATGTATAAAATTTTCCGCTTTACATTCTGGTAGCACGCATGAAGTCCTAGGATACTTAGTTTTTCAAATAAAAAAACGTATTAAGTCATATTGTTATCTTTTTATTCTGGCAGAAAGCATGATGCATGACTTAATGCATTCTGCAAGTTCTAAATACGAGACTTATGGCGTGCGGTTTGCATTAAGTCTGACTTAGTGCTTTCTACTAGTACAAAGTTCTTCCCGAATAATTTTACCACTACTCAATATTTATACGTTATTATGTTTATTACATCAACGATATGGACATATTTGTCGATAATTATTAAACATTCTTACAGCCGTATGTAATATTTTTTTGCATTACCTACATAGTTTTTTTTTTCACGTGAAATTACAATTATTGAAGAACATGAAACAAGTGATTTGAGAGAAAATCAAATTAAAGTATTAAATACACTGACTGAAAGGGGATTTGAATTTGATTTTAATTCTGATAAATCTTTAGATGGCAAAAATTACTATGAAGATAACCACATACTAAAATATTGACAGAGTTTAACAGAAGCCCAAAAAACAAATCCGATACTTCACCTAACACTCATTTGTCTCAATGAATAGTTACTTCAGCAAATTTTGATAAAATATTCCTAAATGAATCAACAATGTTGTTTAAAATGGTTGAAACTATAAATGATATCATTAATGAACCTGGAAATCGTGTTAACTCATCTTTTCTTCAAGAAGATTCTCGCAATGGTGTATCCTTGAACCAGCCAAAACCAACTACGTCAAAATGTGTTATTCTTGATGAGAAAACTGTTTTTTTTTTTGTAGATAGTGATTAAGCAATTGAAGAAAGTATTTCTGAGGGAAAGAGCTGGAAACAGGCAAATCCTCAAAACTGGAAGAGAGCAAAAAATAAGCGTTTAAGAAATGAATGCTTACCTTATAAAAAATATAAGGATATTACAACAGAATCGAAATTACCGAAGCGACGTACAAATCACAAATGTAAATTCAATTGCAATTCATTGATTTTGGACAGTAACCTGCTGAGGATAGTAATCATCCAGGATTCCTTCGGGAGAAAGCGATAAATGAATCGATTGTTTTTTTTTAAGTATAGTATTCCTTTGATAGCTAGTTTCTTTTCACATATACTCGTAAATGTCTAGGATGTGCGAGAATTTAAAATATTTTCTGTATGTTACTTAACATCATTTTAATTTTTGGAATATATTCTATATTTCATTATTTTTTTAATTATAAAAGATAATAAACATTTCACTATTTGCTTAAAATTTTTTTTTTTATAGTATTACATTCAATTGCTAGTTTCTTTTTACATGCACATGTCTACGATGTGTAAGAATTCTAAATAAATTATCATTTTAATTTTTGGAATTTATTCTATATTTCATTATATTTAATTATAAAACATAATAAACATTTTCATTATTTGCTTCAAAAATTGCTTTACTTTTAAACCTCTAATCTAATCTTATCACAAAAATAAAATAAAATATGTATTTGATATAACTTCATTTTCAATACAGTTGATATGAACGACTGTAAAAATATATACTGACAGAATGCATTAAGTCAGTAGTCACTGGTAGTCACGTTAAAAATGTGTTTTATTTTAAATATGCACGCAACTAATCAAATTTGATTTTATTTTTTTGCGTGCTAAAAAAGTCATTCTTTCTAGTGTATGTATTTTTTTTACAAAATAAAGACGGTTCTAGTTTTAATAATGCTTTGAAAAATAAAAAATGCTTAAATTGCGATTATCTCAGAACTTGTTTTAATGACTTAATGCTTTCTGCAAGTATGCCCTCGATATGTTTGTTCTGGCTATGGACATTGCAAGGCTGTTGCTGTTGGTTGCGGGTCAGCTGTAAAAATAAATAAGTATTCTGTTCACGTTATGCGTCACACTTAATTGACGACTCTCGGATATAAAGTTAGTCGTGTGCATCCAAGTTAATGTCGAAAGTTTAATGATAAGGCAGGCGTTGTAAGAGCGAACAAGTTTTTCCACGGCGTCAAAAATATCATCGTCAGATAGCAATCGCGAGCTTTGTGCTAGCCTTGTCACTATTTGCTTTCCTTTCTGCAGCCTCTAGTTGTTATTCTGTCAGAGAGGTTATGATGATGAGGTGTTGTTTGCATTAATCTAATGGCAGATTCGTGGAATAGAGAGAATAGGGAGATATATCGAGAGCACGCGACTTTAGGGCTTATGAACATGCAGCGTGTCAAGCGAAGCTTAAAATCATGGCAAAAAATTACGCTCGCAGTTTTATTACTTCACACGCAGTGAAACGGAATTAATCCCCATTCAAAATGACGTACTAAGTTGACGGAAATTTCCGGACTTTACAGAAATGGTTCAATGTGATAACTGGATTAGAAAATTTCCAGAATTATACTGCGACTAAAAAAATACCCAATAGTTGTTGTTATTGTTGATATACGTCGATTTGGTTTCATTTGAATTTTCTAGCATATTTATTATGTAGGTGGATTGGTTCAAAACATTTACAAATATTAAAGATAAATTACAGCTGGAAGAACCATAAATCTGACGAATAGTTCAGCAACTAGTGACTTAAGAAATAATAACAGGCTCTACGGGGAATTTGAAAAATAAGATTCACTTCCATTTTATTGGTTGGCAAATTCACTTGTTTCTAGCCAGTTTACTAAAACTTCTTCTCGCGATATTGACTTACGAATTGAATTATGCGCTACTATCACAATTTCTTCAGTCGTAGAGGCTGTCAAGCAGTGGCGTGGGGTTTTTTTAAAGTTCAAGTATGCAATGAATGTTTAAAAATGGCGTTTTATTGTTATCTTCTGCTGATTTATTAGTTTTCTTTCCACGTATGGCACCGCAAACCAGCATCTCGAATTATAAATTTTACACGTAAAACATAAACTTGTACATTTACGTTTACAAAGTATCTAATCATTTCATTTTCTTTTCGACTTAAGAATATTTTTACTTATATACTGCTTATTATTTTGATTTATATGTATTTTAAAAAGTTCTTACAGGCTATTTTGAATTTATTGATTGGCATAATTTTGATGGTTTCCGGCAGCGCATTATAAGATTTCATCCCTTCATACAGAAAGCTATGTTGTGTGTTGGCTTTATTCTTTTCTGGTAGTCTGATTTATGTTATGTGATACGATGAATTAATGTGAATCAAGCAAGGAGTGTGTAACAAGGCAAAGTTGTATGGCGGTCTATTTTCGCCGTGATGGTCAGTTAGTTACGTGTGCTGTGCAATGAGTCAATTGCCATATGCATGACTGTCCCGCCGATCGCTCCATGAATATTGTAATACGTATTTGGCAATATTGCATGCAGTATTTCCATACATATACAGCACGGAAATGCACTAGCGCCACCTGTGCATTATTGAGCTCACATATTAAGTATATTACCCATCATTCGGTCACTACAGATTATTATTTGAACATCTACTTTAGATATGCTCCGAAAGCTCGGGAACGGTACTGTTTTACTGTGGTACTGTAACGATACTAAAAAAATTAAATATTCAAATTGGAATCAACTTTAAGGCATTAATGCTTATTTATTATTAAAATTATTATGTAGGGAATTATTTTTTATATTTAAATATTTATATAAAATTGATAATCTAAAACACAAATATGAAACGGCCAGAAAATAAAAAGAATAATGGTCATGACCGAGACACGAACTCGAAACCTCTACTCTTTCCGGGAATAACACTCGGCCAATCAAGCCATCAAGACCTCATTAGAAAGCGACATTTTTAAACAATCTCATACTTCTATTAAAAATTATTAATATTTGAATTTCTTCCCATTTTAGGCTGCCATCTTTAAATAATAATAATAATACTTTGTTGATTTATATAGCGCCGTTTTCGTGACAGAAATATCACCTCAAGGACACTTTGATATGTCTCGGTCATGACCATTGTTCTTTTTAGTTTCTGGCTTTTTTCTGTTTCATATTTGTGTTTTAGATTATTATTATTTTATAAATATTTGAAAATAAAAAAATAATTTCTCACGTAATAGTCACGACTTTCAGAACTTTTAAAACTGGGTGTTAGGTTTTTTTTTTAAATTTTCGAACAGTTCCCGTTCCGTTAATTCTAGGCCCACTTCAGCGTTTGATCACATTTCAATCAGCCTTCAAGCACCACGGTCATGCTGTTTGCCACCATTTTTTAAATTTTACTAGTATGATGTAATAATAACTAATTTTTTATATAAATACCACATAAGAGTCCTAACTCTCCAGAGCCAATGGGACTAAGCGATCACTCAAACAATGTCATGAAATTGTGATGATCGTAAAGCTTAATCAGGCTTTTTAAATTTAAAAAATATATATTATGGTGAATACCGCACAAGAGTCCCAACTGCTCCCAATCGTCCGGAGCTAGACGGACTATGTCATTTCCGATTGGGGTATGTTGCGAGGTTAAAGATAATGAAGAGGAGAAGGAGATGGGGAAGAAGAAGGTTGGAAAGTACCTGACTCTTCTGATCTGTCCATTTCTAGCAACGTTTCGATTCTAAACGGTGGTCTTTCATCAGGGCGATACCTAGAGTAGCTCTATCCTACCGACTTTCTCTTGGGCATGCTCGGAACTTACCATCTAGAGGTCAGAAGGGATGTGTACATTGCAACACATTTCTTCAGATTGATTCGTGGATGGTCTGAAAACTCAGCTATCATGGAGAGCATTTATTTCTATGTTCCAGATGGTTATCTTCGCCATCGGCAGCATAGGTTGTTTTATCTCCCGGCCTGCAGGACCAACTTGCCAATGGTCATGCCGGTGGGAAGGGTAATCATGTTGTTGAATCGAATCGCTTCGGATGTCGATATATTTTGCATAAATGAAGCTTCGTTCAAACGACAAGCATTCCTGCTATTTGTATAATTATTCCTTGGTTTTATTTCATTTTTTTTTTTATACATCATTTGGATGAAAAATTATGTTTAAATTGTCTAATTTTTTATTGTTTTATTTTTTACTGTCTTTACTTTGCATTCATTGCAATTTATATTTTTTTAGAATTAATTGTTTTATATTTATGAATATTGTGTATTAATACACTTACTCGCTCTATTTAAAAATGCCTTAAAATAAAAATTTTGTAATGTTTTTAAATTAATAAATAACTGAATACTGAATACCACTAGATTTAACATTTTACAACTATCGTGATTTTAAGGGAATGTTTTAATTAAAACGAACTCAGCGACACTCGCCCATTCACTCCACCGACAGCTTAATCCGCACGTTTATTTCGTTGATACTCGTATGTGCCCCGCATATGAAGCACATCGGCCGTCCAATTTCAAAACCTAGCAAGTGCTTCAACCGAAAATGTTCAGGAAGGCCAAAAAAAATATTCACGCTCAGCCTATGTTTTTCCAAACACAATTTTAAAATTTTAATTGTTGATAATCTTGTAGATAGATCTCAGATCTATCTTATAAGGCTAAACCTTTTGAATTATGATTATAATTAAGTTTGCAAGTTTTATGGCACTTACTAATTTATATTTTGTTTTAATCATCACATTATTTTTTTGAAACAATTTTAAAACCTAGCATGTGTTCATACTTGGGTTGGAAATTTGTGTTTTTTGTCATTAAATTGATTGAATAACTATTTTAAAATCTAGTCTGAACACTTACCGTGCTCTGAAATTGTACCTATTTAGGATATGGTTAATAAAAATACACATATTTTTTTAAATTGTTTACATTTTACGAATGAGCAATAATAGATACATAAAGACAAAATAGAAAACCTTCTATGCAACGAGCAGAAGATGCGCTTAAAGAAAATTGGTACTTTATTAGCATCGCTTAGGATTGTTTAATGCTAAAACATTGTTACCTAAGTCCGCAACAGTATCTACGGAAACTGTATCCTCGATAGTACCGTCATTATCCTGGGAATTTCATTCCGAGATGAAACTATATCTTCATTGCCAGATACACCAGAAGTGTTTGTAACACGCTCATAGTCCAGGTCACCCTATAGAATTATTATTCGGATGACTAACTAACTAACTATCACGCAGTTTCCCCGCAGGGGTAGGCAGAGAAGATATGCAACTCTGTCTTGGCACATAATCTTTGCTTCATTCACATTCATACATCGTATTATACATACTCTTTTGTTATTCTGACTCTTTACATAGCCCGATACAAGTATTTGATTTACTTGATCGTGCCATGTCTTCCTCGGGCGTCCTCGACTTCTTCTTCCATTCACTTTCGCTTCAATTATATACTTTCACACTTCTTTTTTCGTTTATTTCCTCTACATGCCCAAACCATCTTAGCGTCCCTTTCTTGATCCTATTCAAAACACTTACATCAGCCTTGCATTCTTTCCAGATATCCACATTTTCAATACGGTCATACATGGTTTTACCAAATACGTCTCAGGGATCTCATTTCTACAGTTCACTTTCATCCTTCCTCTGCCAGGTTCATGCCTCACTGCCATACATCAGGGTTAGTATAAGAATTCCATTGTGGACTGCTAGCTTTGCTTCTTTTGGGCGATGATATATGTAAATCTTTATACAACACGTAATTTCCATTTAAGTATATTTGACAAATCGTTTTGCATAGGTAATCTGCTTTTAACGTGTCACAACATAATATCGCTTGAGATCGACAGATGAAAGTTTGTTTCTTATCACTACTGAACTCGATATAAAAGAAAACTTACTCTGGAAACTAATGATTATTTAAATATTAACAAAGCTAGAAAGAGGTTTCAAAACAAACCAAAAATACTAACTGACTGACAAACAGATTTCATGACTCGGAAATTATCGACAAGAATTTACAGAAATTATTGATGAGAACAATATCAAAACCTAGTATGTGCCTGTAACAATTTCATAACCTAGTAAGTGGATGTTAGTTACTAGCTTTTAAAAATGTTATTGTGACATACTAGGTTTCGAAGCTGTTATCGATTAATTGATTGTCCCTTGCAAATTAATTTTAACCCATATACAAACTGATTTTATACAAAATTTGAACAACAGTGTATGCATTATAACATTGTTATTACAGAATAGCAAAAATACGTCATTTAAAAAAATTGACCCTTACTAGGTTTTTAATTTTGACAGCCGACATGTGGGGCTACCTTGGCTTGTACAATATGCATCTGGTGAAATACCTTAACTAAATGAAAAAAAATAACTTTATACAGGACCACGGATATTATTTAAATATTTATGACCGACCGGTTTCGCTTAGCCTAAGCATCATCAGGGTACAAAATTAAACTATACAAAAAATATAGTGTGCGGTTATATTAGAGACAGTTAATATGAATTGAAAGAGACAAAACGTCAACTGAGAAGGTAATTAAAGTATAATGATAAATTTTAAGAGTTTAATATATAATATTAGGTATATTTCTTGTAAACCTATAAAATTAATCATTATTCTTTAATGACCTTCTTAGTTGACGTTTTTTCTCTTTCAATTCATAATATATGTCTCTTTCTCTCTGTTCCTTTCTCATTTAAATGTCATTCTATTGTTTTCTCATTGTCTTTTTATTTTATTTTTTTATTGTGTTCTCCTTCTGTATGTATATATAACCGCACACTTTTTTGTTTTTTTTTGTTTAATGTTGTACCCTGATGATGCTTAGGCTAAGCAAAACCAGACGGTCATAAAAATAAAAATAACATCCGTGATATTATACAAAGTTATTTCTTCATTTCTAAATATGTCAAACCACAAAGTGATTCTAAGAAAATATAAATACCTGTCCCTATTTAACTGAAATGACTTGTGACAAAATTCATGTTGCCCAACACGGACTTCGTGAATTTTATAGGTAACATCAAGTAGATTACAAACAGAATTTCCACAAACAAAACTCTCCAAGACCCTCATCAAAAATGTTTTTATGTCAACCCGGGTGGGGAATTTAGTCTTATTTTTTTTTTGTAATTGTGCTCGTATACCTACTCATTGTGGTTTTCTTGGTTATTTTTTAGTGTACTATACATTTAACATAAAACAGTAAATTTCTCTGATATACGTATATATTTATTTTTGCTTTATAAATATACAAATCATTAATATGAGAGTTTTCTTTTTTAACAACGTATATTGTACTCGTAATTATAAGAGTTTTCTTTACAAACAACTATTTTACCGTAGTATAAATAAATATGGTATAAACATGACTTTTCCTTAATAACGTTTTAATTTTTCGCATACATACATACATACATAGGAAGTTTTATATATAAACAACATTTTCATGTCTTCTACGTACATATGAGTCCTTTTTGTAGACAAGGTTTTCATTGTACTCATATATATTTATGGTTTTATTTTTATTGAACTTGTGTACCCACTTTCATTTTACTTGTATCAGTGATCCCTTCGGTGCCGTTGGACAGCCGGGAAATACGCCAGACGAGAACGGGTCGCTTCTACGACTCGTTCTTATATTCAACAGTTCACCTGTGGAATGATTTTCTGGCATCTTTGTTTCTGTACCCTCCCTTTTCTCAAAAATACCCTCCACATAGCATCCCCTTAGATGATATGGGCCTCGGAAAATAATTATTTCCCTCGGAGCCTCCTGTGTGGAGTTAATGTTTAAAAAAAAGTTTATGTAATTGGTAAACAACGTAAGTTTTGTTCTCGGATACATAATATACACATATTTAGTTATTTCTTTGTAAACAACTTACTGTTTTTACAATCGATAATATAACAGTAAAGTTGTAATAAAATTACGTTAAGGGATTTTTCGCTTATGTGGAGGGCTTCTTGTCCTGCTGTTTCCGAGAGAATAAATAAACAAATAGCCAAGCATGAATTCCATGAACACAGTAAATAATTTCAGTATTAACTCGTATTTTATCAGCTGAGTTAATTTAGCAGAATGACGCTCGCCATTTTCAGAATCCTCTGATGCTTACAACTTGAAAGTGTTCATCAGTAATCGCGTAGTATAATCACTTCAGCCAGCACTTTGAATGCACTGCTCGCTCCAACTCGCTTTCACCCATTTCAAGGGTGGACGACTTAAATTGAATGAAAGGTTTAGCGGCGCGGCGGATAGAAATATTCCCGGTTCTCCAGCAGATTTTATGTAAATATAGTTATACTCTCTTCAAATATTCAAATGTGTAAGCAACGATCTGTTTGCACGAAAAAAAAACTAACTTTTTTCTACTGAAACATCCATATATGAATTTAAATTTGCTATTTTTGTCTTAAATCCACATATGAATAAATTTGCTATTTTTGTACGAATTTGTAGTATGGCCGTAGATAACCAATAATATAACCATATGGTAAACAAGTACATTATTATCACTTCGTGGTTTTCAAATATTTAATGAAAATGAAATAATAATAACTTTGAATAGTGAAAATGAAATAATAGCTTTGTATAAAACCACAGATACTATTTTATTTTTTTATTATCGATCGGTTTTGCTTGGCCTAAGCATCATCAAGGTAAAAAATGAAACCAAACAAAAAATACTCTGTTCCCCCTCTGTATGTATTGCACATGTATTAACTGCACATTTTGTATGTTTTGTTTAGTTTAGTTCTGTATCCTGATGATGCTTAGGCTAACCGAAACCGGTCGGTCATAAAAATTAAAATTAAATCTGTGGTCTTATACAAAGTTATTATTTCATTTACATTACAATTTTATATTAGATTCTTGCTATTTTCATAATAATAATAAGAAAAAAATCACACGTATTATTTTTTGGTGGTGAGTTATTAAAAATAAAATTATTGTTTGATTGTATAGCTAAAAATATGCTTTACTCATGCTGTAAACTATAACAAGCGTTATTTTTACATACAAGACATTTAATTTACTGCCTTGAGCATACATTTTGCAAATCTAAATTTGGTAAAGTAACAAATTACATTATAATATATTTAATTATGACTTTCCATTGAAATGAAAATCTAATCCCCAAAATGTGTAGAAATAATTCAAGGGCCAATACCACGCCTAAATTGACTTAACCCAACGTGAAACATATAGCTATGGATTAACTTAATTTATCATGTGTTGCAATTTCAGTTTTCAACATTCATCTTCATATCGCCAACTTCGTTAGCTTCATTTTCTTGGTATTTGTTGTAAGTTCAACCCCCTAGGCCCTGTTTTATATCTAAGTACATAACTTGAACACCGAGTTCAACGTAGCTAATTTAAGAGCACTCATTAATGTATATTGCTCAAAACTGTAAACTTCATGAGAATGGATTGCCATGACTTAAAGATTATATATTTAGTAACTTAAGTGTGCTTACTGCAACAGGATGAGATCTATTTAATGTTTTTACGAAATGACACGGGTATTACGCCAAATGTGATTAAATTAAAGTACATTAAAACATCGTTTAACGGCGTAGGTAATACTATGCGCATTCTGAAGTACTGAACGGTAATGAACTCACACTAATTTATACTGAACACCAATTTTTATGGTGCTTCTACATTTTAGAGGTTGTCTATCAACTACGTGGAACTGCACTCGTAACAGTTTCAAATTCACGAGGTGCTGTGTATTCTTTTATTTGGGTTGGTCGGAATAAATTGCCACCTAGCGAAAAGCCCACCTTTAGTCTACAACTTAATTTTGTGCATATGAAGTATTTTGGTTATTCAATCAAAATTAGACATCTTTTAGGTTCAGGGTATTTTAACTACTAGTCTATCTAATAACATTTCATTAATAAGTAATAGGCATGAATATAGTGGTTTAATTACACTTTTATTAACTAAGCAACAGCAAAAATCGGTCTAAAAACATTCATATGTTGTGAGTGCGCTTTGTAATGTTTCAAAACGAAATGAATACAATTTCAAATAATAATACTTTAAAACAATACCTGGTTTTATTAAAATTATAGTTTTAATCACAAAACAAGCGCTGAAAGCCCTAATTGCAAATTGAATATCATATTAAACTTCATACATATATTTATTTATTTATACACTAACGGACCATTGTCCAATTATAAAAAAAATACACAACACGAAATAGGAAAAAAGAGCAACAGAGAAAGAACAGCACGTACATTATATTTTAATGAAGCAATGACAAAAATAGGACTAAAATAATATTATTTTATTTTATTTTATTTTATTTTATTTTATTTTATTAACGCCTTTAAGGCTTTTACATAAATACATTTTTAAATAAAGGAGTACAATAGATGGGTAGAATATAACATTAAGAGAAAAGTTAGTATTTAACTGCAAGTATATAAATATAGCGTAGGTTTATACATATAATAACAATAACCTTTGTGTTCTATTGAAAACATTCAAGTAAGCTAGATTTTAATTTGGAAACAGTGTTGTAAATTTTTATATTATACAATTGAAAGAACATTCAAGTCAAAGTCTGAAAAAGGTTTTGGTAGAGTAGTAAAGAATGACAAAAATCATTTAGACTGGTACCGAAAATTTCCAGACCACGGCTTGAGTAAACAAGCCTCGAAATTCTGGATAGAAGAGAATGTATTGAGTACCTTTTATTGTTTTATGTGAATCTACCTCTATATAGATATATATGAATAAGCTTTTACAACTCATCAGGATAAATACATACAAAAGACAAAATATTAATACAATATATATAGAGGACGTAGGAAATAATTATGTAATTGGCATACCGTTTTTTGCTTTGTGCGTATCTACTGCTATAAAAATATATGTGGGTGAGTTCTTACAACTCATCAATATATTTAAAAAAGAACAATGATAACATGACGTTTGGAGCCTCGTTATACCTCATAAATAAATTAGGTGAAATTGACAAAAACAGAACCAATTTGATATAAATACGTACATAATCTTCCATACACGATGCACCTTGTTAAAATTTTCCATCCGTCATGCCATGGTAGATTTAGATAAATCTAGGGTAGTTAATGCTTGCAAAAAGCGCAATATCCAGATCGTAATTCTTTAATTATATTATAATTTTGGGAACTTGTGAATAAGTAATACGCAGAAAGATCCTATATCCGAACGCTCCGTTGTACCCCTCTATCTGTGACATGCGTTTTTGGTAAGAAATAATGAGAGATTGCAAGGAAAGTACCAGCGGTACCTATTCGTTTTGAGTAGCATTGTTTGGTCAATAAAAGTCAGAAATCGAACCTTACACCACTGACCTAAAGTAAAACTTAAATATTCGTTATTTATAAAGGAGTTCGAGAGCAAAATTTTAATATAGCTAACCCACCGTTAGCAGATAAAACAGCCCGGCCAGCATTCCTACTCATATTTTAAAATGTAAAGAGCTCAAAATGTTATTATTTTTAACCCGAAAATTAGAAAACAGACATACAGTAAAATATCGTAATAAAAATGGAATAAATTTTCTTTTATTTAATGTAAAATAAAAGTGGGATTCAGTGTAAACCTTTTCAGCAGCAAATCTGGTAATAAAATAGCGAGACATAACCCGATCCCTACATTTCGAGTAGAAGGGCTCTACCCTGAACAGATATTTGATCGAAATATCCGAGCACAAAGCAGAACCTACAATCAATTATGTTTATTTTTTCATCCTATGAAATATTACAATAATGCTCGATACAATCTTTCCGGCTCCCATCTATCGGGAATTGTTGGCCACTTTCTGGGAAACAATTAAAATCCCACGTTGTATTCAAATTGTAATTGATAAAATATTTTTCCGACGTGAGGGAGCTCCGCTGAGAATTTGGAGCACCGGAGATCTCTGCATAGGGGAAATATACCAAAGAGCGATAAAAAATAGTTCGGTAAAATTATTTCGCATTTTACAAACATATTTTTACAAGAATACAAAACTTACTGAAATTTTTTGATTTTTTTTTTCTTTGTAATTTTTTCTTCTTGTAATTTTTTTATTTCTATGTAATTATTTGCAAATATTACGTAGAATTTCTTATGAGTATTAAACTATAAGTAAGTTTGTAATGTATAAGAAATTATTTAAAAAATATATTATTATTAGCTTATTGTTATTATTATCCACTCTTGGCGTTCTTCCGGGTTGCTATACGAGGCGTCTTCTCATTAAAAATATTTTCTCATGGCGTAGACAAGGAGCCCCCATTATCTTTTGACTCACAAAGGGCTACGTATTAAATTTTCTGAATAGCTCGTTTGGTGCAATTTCTAGTCACTTCAACAATAAAGTTCAGGAAAGATAATATCACATTACCCTCGAGGTTTGTCTTTATAAAAGCTCGTCGTGATGTCGAATGCATGCTCCTGTATTGTCGGTATTTCCTCCTGTTCGTGTAGATGTTTGATAAAATCAATAAACATGAAACATTATCAGAAGGTCAAATGAAAACGGAGACGATGAGATACTATAACGAAGATTGGTCACACTAATTGTGTACAAATTGCATACTTATGACATAATGCTATCAAGTCCAACCCTTCTACAGCTCGGCCGTCTCAACTATAGTTTTCAAAGATAAAAGCCATCACGTAAAATATTCCACCGGCGTTATAAACGTATTTGTATAACTAAATTAATGAGTGTGGTCAGCAAGAAATTCTCAAAATATTATTTAGAAATGTGTTTAGCCAAATATTTTTTTTTTTCAAAACACAAAATGATTTCTACGAAAACATGAATATTTTCACTTTAAACTGTATTCAAATAAAAATATACATATCGTCATAAATATTGTAAACTTTAAGCTGAATAAAGATGTGACTTTACAATTGGGGTCATGCTTTTAAAAACTTATGTACTTACCAAATGGAATTTCGGAAGTCACTTGAATAATTTGATCATCACTAAACCTTGCACGTAACCCAACAGAAGAAGAAAACAAAAAAATGCTTCCTGATAAATCTGGTTCCAAAAGAATTATATATGACGTTATGAAATTTAGATACTACGAGATATACTCGTACGTTCAGTTCTAAAATAATCTACTCCAATATTTATTGGAATATGTTTAAATATATAAGTGTCAGAAGAGATGAGTTTTGAATTTTACTATATTCATCTTCTGGAGTATTTTATCTATATCTCGAAGAGGGATATAGCATTATTGCTTTTTGCTCATAAACTCCTGAACGGTGTATTATTAATACCTTACATCCCAACGGAAATTGGATTTTATGTCCCTGATAATTTCACGCGAGGCCGTCAACATGGGCTTCTGTTTCTTCCCAGGTGCAGAACTAACTTATCAATGGTGATGCGCCTGGTAAGACTAACTAGGTTAATTAACTGCCTCACAGGAAATATGGATATTTTTCACACGAGCTACAAGTTTAAGCAAGAAATAACTGTTCAGTTTTAACTTTATTAAACTATTATAATTGTATAATTATGATTACCATGTTTGTATTATTTTGCATTGTAATTAGTATAAAACTGTATATGCAAAATAAAATAAGTTTAAAATAAAATAAAATAGAAATATTGGTTCAAATGTAGCCAATTCCAAGAACCGAAATTCCAAACTAAGTATCTAGACAGAGCTTTTCTTCCTTGAACCTATAACTGAGATGTTTCCAACATAAATGATGATCGTCGTGAGCGCAATATGAATAATAATAATAAAGCTTTCTTTCAGCGGAACAGAGCGGTGGATGCAATACTATCTCTGCCATTTAAATAATACAATAATAGAAGTGAAAAATAATGAAAGAAATAACATAAAATAATTATAAAATAAGAGCATATGTAATTAAATAAATAATAAAGCAAAAGAATAGAAAGAGCTTTTACGACGGCTTGAGAGAAAGTCTCACCTGTAGTGAATATGAAGGGTTGTTATAGAAAATGACTTTTCGTGATCAGTATTACAAACATGACGAACAAATTAAAAGCATCGTCATAATTCTCTTCCGCTTGTCCTAGTCGGGTCAGGGACCCACCGCTTCAAAAAGACCCCTCAAGCGTTCCTGTCCTGCGCTCGTAGGCGATCTGGGCGTCTTTTTTTCAAGCTCTAAGTGATACCCCGAGGCCTGAGATGCGAAAACAAGGAAGCTAGGGGACAGGAGTAACAGTAGCAATTTTATAAAAAGGGTGTTTATAAATGGTATTCACTTAATATTACCTCGCCAAATGTGGTGATACGTGTTATTCGTTTACTGGATATAATTTTAATGCGAGAAAATATTGAAAATATATTTCTCTTCTATTAACTCCACTGGCCGTTTATTTATTATTATTAAAATAGTATTCATTTATTTGCGGTACAAGTACTTTTGAGTACACAAACTAAATCAGTTAAAATATTTACAATTTGTAAACAATATTAACATATTTATAAGAATCCTAACTGATCAAATTATTTAACAGATTCATTATTATAATAGAGAAGCAAATCTTTTTTCTACTTTTTTCTCAATTTCAACATGACAATGATTCAGGTTAATGAATTTTCTACCTGATGGTGATAGTATATCGCTGGGAAAAGCATTTTCCTGGACGTCTGCATCGTACACACTTTTTGACGTGTCTTTATAAATAGATTTACTACATCCCTAACTTATTTTTTATTTCATGAAATTAATTGAATTTTTTACATAAAATAAAAGTACAAATGATGATAGGTTCAGCCATTCCTTTTAAAAATTAAGTGAGAATAAGATCAGTTTCAAAGAATTCCAGCGAATACTAAGTTTTTGAGCGAATGGGAAAATAAATTTACCAAATTCTCCCGAGATTCAACAGCAATTATAGCAGTGGAACAAATCTCCTTACTGTAAAAAAATATGATAACTTTATTTAAGCAATGAAAACCGATATTTAGTGATGAGTAATTAAAACCAATTTTTTTTTTGAAAGTGCCTTTTATATAATTATACCTGTGTAAAATAAAAATATATTTTTTAAAACAGTATGTCGTTGAATTAGTTCTCGTTGTTAGTAATAAATGAGGTATCACACAGGATGGGAAACTTATCGCAAGTATTTACTTTTTAGATAAGTGTTTTAATTATTTTTTTTTTTTTTTAATTTCTGTGATTATACAAAAACACCAAGAAAATTTATGTACAAATGATACTACAGAAAACAAGATTGTATTAAAGCGTATTAATAATTTTAACAATCGCGTTGACTTTGAGATCTACTGACATTACTGCTTACAATTCTTGATCATGTGAACGGTAAACAAAATGAAACCAGCAAGAATAATCACAAGTGTATCGGGTCCAGCGTGGAATCGACCCCGCGCTCCGCCCGCCTCCGGCCCCTGGCACGGCAACCTCGGCAACACCTTCCTGTCGCACAGAGCCTTCCAGCTGGGCCAGGCGGCGAAGCCAGTCCCTTGGAAATCTTGGTGGCGCACTTGGCAGCTTTCTTTATGACATCCGACAGTAAATCTGGAAAGAACATTAGTTTTAATGCACCGCTAAGCAAATACATTTTAAAAGAATAAAACGTTACATACCACCACGCACTTTCCCAGCAGCGGTTGGCACATAGGATGAACCGTCACACAACTTCATCTTACCACAATTATCTATTGTTATCCGATACAAGTATTTGATTCTCCTTCCCGGGGCGTCTGGGCGTCTCCTTTCACTCCCTTGCGCGTTATCAGGACCAGTCTGTAGCCGAGTAGTTAACAGCGTCGGCTTCAGAGCCTGGCGTCACAAGTTCAATCCACTGCAAGCTAACTCTTCCATCACAGCACAAGCTATGATTACAGCAGTTAGTTGTGGGAGTATGGAATAATCTAAGATTGTAGGTAATTTGAGAAATTGTAATTTGAGACTTAAATTTCCTTGAAATATTAATCTCCCAAAACGTTTATCTCCGTCCTCTTGATCCACGAGTATATGCATAAACTACCTAAGCGTTCCCATCTTAAACTCACTAAAGCATTAAATGAAAAAGTTGAGGATGTTCCCTTCACATCTGATATTACAAGTTCCTCCCGCAGAGCCAGGGGTGCAGACCTTAGGATTTTCAAACTGAAAAAAGACCCACCCATGATTAACACCATCTTTGTTATTTTTTAATGATGAGTCTCGCAGGTCGTCGGTCTCTGCCTCGATCAGGCACACCCCTTAAAATAAATAAAAATATAGATACTAATAAAATAAACTACATATCTTCTTGGGTTAGTCACAAAAACAAATAGAAAATTGGCCATTATTGAAAATCGTAAAAAGATAATTTTAATTTTTCGTAGTAAGCAATCACCTTTAACCGCACACTTTGTATTTTTTGTTTAGTTTAATTTTGTATTCTGATAATGCTTAGGTTTAGCGAAACCGGTCGATCATAAAAATTAACATAATATTCGTGGTCTTATACAAATATATGTTTTTCATTTCTTTAGATAATTTTAACGTCATAATCTTTCGAATGCGCATCTGTTGTAGATTTCCCCGGATGTATCAAAAATTTATGAAAAGGTTTGATTCATCAGTGACGGCCAATAGAGGCCCACACTCCTATCCGCCACCCTGCCACCCACTGGTTGTCATCTGTTCTACGATCACATAGTTTGATTGAACATGAACCGATAATCATACCCTATTCCATCAAAATGGCGTCCGAGCTGTGAGTCGTAAAATATTGAACACCAGCCGTCGGAAATCGTACGACGGATTTAGGAACTTTAGACTATACATTAGTTTCGTCTATCCACTGCGCTCTTGGGTCCGAAAAATAAAATACCTATATTATTTTTTTTAATATTTTTATTCTAATATGATATATTTATTAAGATAGATTTAAACTATTCCTGAAAGAAACGTCAATATAAGCATGCAACTTTGATGGTATTGTATTTTTCGCTGCGGCTGGAATAAAACCCACAACTTCCAGACGCAAGATCAAACTTTTAGAGCAAAACGCTACGGTGACCGTCTTCGAAAATTACTTTGTTGTCTTTGAATCAATTTTAAGTTTGTTTTAGTCTTACATTTATAAATATCACAAGAACTAACTATAAATATTGTATTTTGTAATAAAGTACCTGGCTATCATGTATTTGAGCAGATATTACTCTATATTATTTGAAATGGGTGGATTAAAGCAACATAGGTATATATTTTAATTGCAAGTGAGAAATAATCACGTTTTTTTTTAAACAAATTTTTGACAGTCCAACTAGGAAGATTTAGAACAATCAATTTTAGATGTTCAGACAATGTGTAATTAATTTTTATTTCTTTAATATTAGTAGTGAAATCTCACAAGGCATATATATTAAATTACAAAATAAATATCAATATAGAAATTTGGCACTCCTAGAAGTTTCTGACCGACTTCTGCAACTCTAGTTTAAAAACTCTTTTATCGAAACCTTTTTTTTATTGATCACTTAATATTACGAAAAATACAAATAGGAGTTGTCACTTAATATATTAAAGTAAAATTCGTATTTCAAAGCTATGGAGCAAGCAATAACTTGAGTAACTTTGCGAATTGAAAACAGTTGTCTAGACCTAGAAACTCCAGTCAAAACAACTGTGCAAATATCATGATGCCAAAACTCACCATTTCCGAGATTTCAATGAGACATATAAAAGAAATTTCATAGTTTTTATTTAAGATATCTGATTTAATAAGTTGTTTCTTTTCGGAAATTACACCTAGTCCATTGGCTGACAGCAACAACATCATAATATTGCTCGTATTATCTTCTGATTTTTTCTTTTCTTTGTATTATTCATTCGCTTTGTATCTTTTTTGTATTGTGTATCTTTTAACTGAGTTTTTTATAATTGGCTTTTTCTCACCTCTCCAAACTCAATGAAAAAAGTTACTTCCGCACCACATGATTTTACAAATTAGAAAATAAGTTAAACGAGTATGTAGTGAAGTTATAGATTTGTATCGCAGTTTAAAAGCGGGCGATTTATTCGCATTATATGTATTACCTATAGGGAGTATTTCTATTTCTTATCAACACGACGAAGTTCTGCAGATCCGATTCGCTGAGAGAACTCATCAGAGTTTCACCGTTCAGCGTATCTCGAGATTTATATAATTTCCCGTGGATAAATAACTTAGTCGTTTGGAGTAATGAAATTAGTTCATGTCGAACAATATTATTCCTAAAGTGAAATTAATTAAAGTGGACGATTATTTTCCTAATTTTCCATGGTGAAATTTATCGATATCAGCCAATATTCTAATATGTCTAAAAATGTCTAAATAATTTAATATTAATTATGAGCTGATAATTTGTTAACTCTGTCACGTTATTTAACGATTTACTTTCAATTTTCTTCGGCTATTTTTCGAGGAAAGGAAACTCCTTATCGTCAGTTGTGACGCAATAATTTTGTGTATGCTAGACTACCAATATTGAAAAATATGATTTTAGTAATGCCGAATTTTTTTTTATTTGTTTAATTTTTGTATGAAGATTTTCTGGGATATGTCTATTGTGTGAGGATTGGCGGAGCATTCTCCATTTTGGTGAAAATTTATAAAATTATTTTAAAAAGTATATTATATTAAATCGTTTTCGGGTACAAAATTAATAATATCGTGTGTTCAATGTCACCCCAGCACACTCAAAAGCCACACGCGGCCCCTGCTGTCGAGAGCCCAACTGGCCTATTACTTATATACAATGGTGCAATATTCTTTATCTTATCCATACTAATCTACAAAACATATAATATAGTAGCCAGCGATACAAAACCTTATATTACCAAACATCATTTTAAGAAAAAGGAACATAGAAGTTTTTACGAAAAGTAGAACTTTAATAAAAGGTGCACATAATGTTTTAGTTTATAGTAACACCACCTAATAAGTTATTTTTATTTTTTTACCTAAATATTATTACTATTATTATTATAAGTGTTTTTTAGTATAGGACCGAATATTAATCAATTTGCAAAATTATTAATGTATTTTTTCTACAAATACTTTAACCTATATTTACAATATTTTAATTTAAAACCATTTGTACGCAGTTATAAGCAGAAGTAGTATTGGTTAACAGTGCTTTTTCATAAAAAATACATAATATAAACAAAATAATTTTAAAAAAAAACAGTCAATTAAAGTTGTATAAAGAAGTAAAATAAGTGTAAAGTAGATATTATAATATGAAATAAATTAGGACAATAAATTGTTACATCGTAATGAGTAGTAGGTACATTATTATAAAATTGTAAAACGTGAACATTATTTGTAACACTTGTTTGTAAAACAGCAACCCTTTAACCTCCCAACGCCCAAGCAGGTGTTTTGCAAAACATACTCGTATATTATGTAAATATACCGTGCTATAACGGTAAACATCAATGTGCAGCTTTGAATAGGCAATTTTTCGAATAATTATTTGTTGACGTAGGAACATTGTACAAAACCGTCGTAAGAATGTAATAATCTAAAGGTGTGGTCTTATACAAAGTTATTATTTCATTTGCATTAACTATGTCAAACCACAAAGCGATTGCTTTCTACGAAAATATAAAATATACAAATATAATCATAATGTAATAATCGTTAGGTAAATGACCAGTATAGTGAAAAAATATTTGAAAAAACTAACGAATTTAAATATTAAAAACACAGAATAATTTAATTATAATTACTCGTCGTGATTGATATGCAGCAAGACATAAAAAATAAAACCTAACACGTATATTTTTTCCAGTTGATACCACCACCTCTGTTTTTTTTTTCAAACTAAAAAATACTCACTTCATCTTTTCATGTACTTTGAAGATTCAAAATACACATACGAGTAGTATGTCAATACTGCACAAAATTCCCAACCGCCTGAATGTAGTGTAAGCTATGGTATCCATATTTGCGCAATTGTTAATTTTCTCAAAATAATCGACAAATATACATTTCAAAACGCAATTTGTTTTTTTTTTGTATCAACAAAAAAGTCGGTTTAAACATTTAGTCAAGAAAATCGCTTAAATCGGTTAAATTTATTTAAAAAATGGCGCCACATAAATTAGTCAAGTATTATTAATGCGCTGCCAGAAAGCATAAAATTAAAACCAGTAAATTCAAGAGAGATTGCCAGAACCACACAGTTAAACTTAAAAATAAATTACACTAATATATTATGTAAGTTTTACATTAATTAATGGTTGACTTTTATGTATTTTTAACAAAAATAAAATTTTAAAATAAAACACAAAACCAAATTAACACACTTAATACGGCCCTCCATTAATAGAGGATTGAACGCTGTTGACGCAAATGAAAAATATGTTAAAGGAATCGAATCTAGCAGTTTACGGTGGAGTGCTTTTACCAACCCTGATGACAGTGAGGCATGGAACTGGCAGAGGAAGGATGAAAGTAGACTAAATGCTGTGGAAATGAGATCCCTGAGGCGTATGTGCGGTAAAACCATGTATGACCTTGTAAAAAATGTGGATATCCGGAAAGAATATAAGGTTGATGTAAGCGTAATGATTTGGATCAAGAAAGGGACGCTTAGATGGTTTGGACATGTAAAGCGAATGAACGAAGAAAGGAGTGTAAAAATAATAAATGATGCGATAGTGAATGTAAGAAGTCGGGGACGCCCGAGGAAGACATGACACGATCAAGTGAATCAAATACTTGAATCGGGCCGTGTGAAGAGTTAGAACAACAGAAGAGTACGTGTGAGACGATATATGAATGTGAATGAAGCAAGGAGTGTGTGCCAAGATAGAGTTGTATGGCGGTCTGTCCTCTCTGCCTACCTCTGCGCAGAAACGGCGTGATGGTTAGTTAGTTAGTTAAATACGGCCCTACCACTGAGATTTCCGTTACACCCTCTCCCTCTTTCTTATGTTCAACGCATGTAACTCAGAAAGAGAGGCTGCAACGGATCTATCAGCGGTATGCCTGTAGTACTCACAGTTGCTTATTTCGGAAGGAGAAAAACCATTCTCCCTTAAAAGCCCATCCAATTCACAACTTGTGAACTTCCCAGCGTGACACCGTCCCACCGCCACGAGTAGCACCAAACACGCGCAGATTATGTTCGTGTTCATGGTTGTGGAGAGAAAGCGTCTGCGGTCCTTGGCGCTTCCAGGAGCACTAAGACGGGGGCTGGGTGGCCAACAAGCCGGGACCTATTCCCACCGATAATATGCATATACAATATGATAATATCCAGTGTCGAAAAGGCGAAAAAATAATCTATTCACGGCTGTAAAAGGAGGACATTGAAATTGACAAGCACTTGTATCTTCTTTTTTTTGAACACCTCGTAATGGTCCCGACCCCAGAGCAAGAATATATATGGAGAGAGAACAATATATTTATACCCAACTTATACAAATTTACGATAAATCACTTTCTCCGGGTGTTTACGTCTTAAAACGTGAGAAAGAAAGAGACAAGAAAAGTTTTCGCATAATATAGCACCACCATTCTGTATGTAAGCATGTTTTTTGTCTCCCGCATCTCTGGCGACTCCGCCCACTACGTTTTGTTATTTATTTATTTAATTATATATGCCCTTATGGGCTTTTACATAACAGTGTCCTGGCAAAAGTGACCTGCCAGGTAAGTATGTTGCTGTATATTTATATGAACTAAGAATTAATATTAAGTAGAAATTAAGATTTATACAGCGCCCTTGAGGTGATTTTTCACAAAAACGGCGCTATACAAATTATCCAAATATTATTATTACAACATAAAATAATAGTGACATGAAAATAACATAGAGTAAATGATTGGCACCCAAAAACATAAGTTAGTTTATAGAAATATTATAATGCAATAAATTAACAGTAATATTTTTGAAAGAGGTATGCTAGTAAAGCCTTCTTGTAACTAGATTCAATGCAGTTGAATATATCTACTACTTCAGCGAAAAAAATACCCACTGCATGCAATCTAGGTACAAGCGAGTATCTAAATGACTCAGTCCTGATTTTATTGTTACATTTAAAAAGAATTTTGGATGGAGTGGTTCTGTTAGGTACATGGAAGGTAATTAAGCTAAGTAAATCAGAGCTGTCTATAATACCATGCAACATAACAAGACATAACTCAACGGTTTTTTAGGTTATATCCTATATTTTTGTTTATAACAATACTGTGAAAAAGTGGTTATACAAATAAACAAAAATATTATGTCGACATGGCTATGAATGGATCTATAAATACCCTAGCCCCAGTCCTAGACACGCCCGAGTCAGGAAAAATCATCAATACTGACTACAGAGGCGCTCCCTCCTGTATATTATTGCTCTAAGGTCCCGACTGCCCGAAGTCAGTGGGACGATGGAGTATATTGTGGTTTGAAAGGAGAGGGGGGAGGAAGGATGTACGGCAAAGGTGGATATGGGAAAGAGGTTAGTGAGGAAGTATCTGGCTATTCAGATCTGGTCACCAAACATAGCCAGTACTATCTCATTTTAATTTACTCATCCGTGCAGGCGGTCAAAAGAGGAACTAACGAATGAAAATCTTTTTTTTTTTAATCTTCTAATGCACTTTGTTTGACAGCCGTACGGCTTTACTTATTTGAGTTTTTTTATTTTATTTTAAATTGAAAGCCATATAAGTTATCGATTATTTGTGACTAAATAGAAAATATTAAAAAAAAAACAAACTTACTCAAACTAGTTTGCAAATACGATGTTATAAATGAAACTCAAAAAACAATTACCCATAATATTTAGTTCGGTTTAAATTTAAAACTACAAAATACATAATAAGCCATAGGTCGCGCTATTGAGTTGACCCAAACAACACACCCTTAGGATTGTGTGTATCGGTGTATATTTACACACTTCCGACAGTGATGTCCACCCGAAACGTCACTGAAAAATAGCTTTTTTTCTTACTCCTACTTATTTTTTCTAGCGAAAAAATGGGTAAAGAAGTGCATATTCTCGTATGGGTTATTTTAATTTTATTATAAATTATCATTTTTTTAATATCTACAAGTTTAGCAACTTCTTTCAGTTGGCTACGTTTTTCCACCAAGAGCCATGAAGCTTTCACATATCCATCAAAATATAAGACAATCATACATACATCATATTGTTTTTCCATATTTTCGCGTAGTTAATGCAATTTGATTGATGCGAAATATAATTTAGCAACTTACAAAAGTTCAGTTAAGTTCCAATAAAAGTCAATTCTTTGTATGATATCCGGTTAAAACTACGTTTATTTAAATTTTAAAAAAAAACGTCAATAAACTTGAATTTCGATAGAAAGTGAATACAGCTTACTTTAATTAGTTGTTTTCCAAACTATGTAGGCTTTGTTGCATCATGGAGCGGCCGTTCAAGTGATTTACGAACGTATAATGTTTCACCTAACATAATGTATTGCAGAGCGAGACACGATTCTTCAATCTGCCCCTCAGAACAAACAACTCGTTACATATCCCGCTCATGTAAATCGAAATATCAATTCACAACATATCAATTGTCATTATGGTGTTTTGAATAATAAATTACTTTGTTCAGATCGATTTTTGCAAGGAAATTTAGACCAAAGTGATAACATATCGGTCATGCTGTTACGCTTCACATCTGATCAAATGCTAAAACGGTGTTAACGGTGGCGATGGTTTAAAGGAGAATTTTAAATATTTACTCACAAAACAAAAATAAAAACTTGTATAGGAAATTCTAAGACATTTTATTTTGGGTTACTTACAAAACATATAAAATTGGGAGCGGTTATTATTATTTAGTTATACTGAGCAAGGTTGTTTAGTTCGTTAAATAGCTAAATAAATAAAAGGTAAGATGCAAAAAAATTCCATTTGCGGGGATCACGGACAGAGCGGTAAGACCATTGAAAATTTACAAAGTAAAGCTTAGGTTTTAGATTTACAAGATATAAAGAATGGGACTATGCATTAATTTTCATATTCAATAAAATATAGAGATTTAAATGTAGAAGTCTTAAAACCATGACAATTAAATTACTTAAAAAAGGTTTTTGTGTTTGTTTCGTACAACTTAAATATATCTTGTTTAAAAAAAACAAACGTTCTTCGGTTACAAATAGCCTGACAATATTTTAACTTCTTCCAAAACAAAATGCTAAAATTGTCGCTTGTGCTTTATTTGATGGGTTGTAATCATTTATCTTTTATAATATTCTAGAACTTACCTTGCGGAGAATGGAACCCGCTACGCCATGGTTGGAATTAAAAACTTAGAACCACTTGACTACAAATAGGTCAATGACCTACATACTTTAAAATTAATTTTATAATTTTAAACTTTTTTTTATTTTTTACGGTTGAAGAGTTGGTGGTAACAACATAGAGGGGGTTAATTTTATTGCAAGTAAATAAGTTTTTAGTGATGTACAATCCTTTCCGAATTGAAATTTTGCTTGAAATAGATTTAGCTGTGTTACCAGGTCACATATTTTCTGTCTGATACGAGTACTTTCCAATTTTCTTAATTCCTTTATCTAGCCTTCTTTCATCTGGCTCCCACTCTTAGAGTAACAATATAAAGAGACCGTACTAATTTGTGACAAATCGTTGACAAACTCGCAAAATATAGCTCTCTCTTTATGCTCGGTTCTATACGCATATGAGAAAAAGAGACAAACAATTGTTGAAACCAATACACGATTTGGGGCGTGCTGAATACCATGTCCGCAATATTTGATCTGTACGAGCTTCATTCTGGTTTGGAGTGTCAGGCGAACGGACTGTCAAAAGTGCGTAAATAGTTAAAAACTTGAGTTATTTTTTGTACGATATCTAGCAAAACATCATGGCCATATGTGCTATACTTGGTTGCTTCAATCGAAGTACAAAAGGACTAAAAACAAACAGTTTTCACACGTATGTACCATAAAAATCGTCTTTTTTAGTTAGATCTCAAATATTTAACATTCTAACCTACAAAACAACTAGTAACTTACACCAATATGTAATTAATCTTTGGACTATTCGTTCCAATATAATAAACTTCCGTTTGAAATGAGTTTTAGTGGATTCGTAATATTTTTAACTTAGAGATATTTACTAGCTGTCACATAAGAAACCATTACAAGGGGGAATACCCATATTGTACGGCTTCTTAAAGTATCCCGGTCTCTTTCTTTCTCATGATACTAACGCAAAATTGTTCGCGAACAGATAAAGACGGAATAATGTTTATCTTTACGGTTTTCTTCGCATCCGATTGGCTGGAAGCATATACGTCATACCTCCCTTGGTCAATCCTTGGTCAAAAAGTGCGGACAAAATTTCGCAATGTTAGGTCTCTACGTTACTCTAAGCTCCCACTACTCCCAAATGGGTTGCCATATTAGACTGATTCCGGTAGCGAAACACACAAAAGCGAAATATTAAAAATAATTAGCCTGCAACAAACATTGCAATACCACCAGGGGTTTCCAACAACACAGAAACAATTATCTTAGCATTAATTATCCGTTAACTCTGAACAGCATTACTTACCAGCGATCAGTAGTGGTTTTCTCCAAAAAGCTTTTTTTTGCAGTAAACTCCCATAAAAAAAGGTAAGATAATAAGACATACTTGTACTACCATTGCTAAAAAATACAAGTGCGAGTCTATGCTAACGCCTATGGACTTTCCGTCCTAAGAAATAGTTCATACAAATAATGCGAAAACATCTTAGTGCCACTTTGTTTCATTAGCCAACATTTGCAAGTACACCAAAAAAACAGTTTTTTTAAAGTGGTTTGCTTTCAACATTACATAATATAGTAGTACTGTAGCTAAAGCATGTATTATATGCTTTAGTTACAGGTATTTCTAGAATCGACGATATGTCTCTTGTTGCTAGGTCACTAATTGCTTGTGGGATGGTGCGATTTTCGTGAAATTTTCCAAATATTTCTATTTTATGGATTTTTTCATATTTCTGATGAGTTTCTTAGGCACGGAAAAAATTGCTTTCATATCATTTGTCACAATTTTATCTGCTTTAAGTGACATTGTAAATCAAGTAAAGTTCTGGGGAAAATTTTATCAACTCGGAGGGAATTTTTTTAGTCTTTTTAAAATTTCAATCTCTTATTGAACCCGCAATGAAGAAACGAGCCACGAACCGCTGCTAGCAATTGAAAGTCTTGCAATTACAGAATTGTTTAAAACTCGCGGGACTCCTTCGTTCTATACTGTGGAGCTCCGCATATACATATTCCTACACATATATTATGTATGTAGGTACACACCCACGTGTGTACATATGCAATAGGATGGGCCGTAAAAACTCTTTTCGACTTTGGAAACGCCAAGGGTCTCAAAAGTTGCGCATTCGAATTCTGATGACGTTTAATATGTATAATGTTTACTACCAGCAATAAATTACTTGAGTTCTAAAAATGAAAACTATAATTATTTTTCACATCCCTAACTACTTTTTTGGCGTTGCGACGTCCTAGCGCGGTCGTTTATTTTTCAGTCATAACTTTTTGTGACTTGAAATCTGGAGATTTAATAATAATAATAATAATCGTATTTAAATATTTTGTAGAGCACCGTTTTTGAGACAAAATAACATCAAAGGCGCTGTACTAAAACCTAATTTTATGAAACACTCACTCTCTCCCACACACTATAAAAGTATCGTATATTTTTTTAAATAATTCAATTTAATTCCATTTAATATTATTATTATTTAATTGTGCTAGTTTTATTTTTAGTGAGAGCTATTTCGGCGTTTAATGCCATTATCAAGCTGTGGTTAGGCCTGGTTAGGTTTTGGTTCCTTGTTTAATTATTAATTACGGTAAAAACCAAATTATCTTGAATGTTTTGTTCTGTGAGGTACTTAACCTTCCAATCTGCTTTCCCTATTTAGTGATTACATACAATTGCTTTAAAAGCTGGTTTTTCAAAATTGTTTGACAATGTGATTTCAGATGCCATTTCAGTTTTTCCCTAGTTTATAAAATGAATTGCGTGAATCTACTTGTTAAGAACCTTTTTGATTGTTTATTAAATTATTTTGACGGACCTAATAGGTACATTCCACATATCTCTCCTAGGGGTCTACGAATGGAAAGATGGAATAAACAACTGTTGATTTCTTGTTGCATTTAATTTAAAACTTTAATGGAGTGAATCTAACGTGGCAAGAAGAGTGTAACAGATTCTTCTTTCCATCATTGTGATTGACCGAACACTGGTTTAACACACTTCGATCAACTTCCCACCCCTCATTTCACGTGCACTCCAATCATGGGGAATCTCGTGAGAAATGGAAAAGAAGTAGATAACGAAGGAGGATTGTTGGAAACAGGTACCTATCTGTCAGGAGCGTGCCGGGAATATTTCACGTCTTGTGAGATTTTCCAGAACAAAGGCCATTTTACTAGAGCTTTGTTGCGAAGGATTTATTTTTCTAATTGAACCTCTCGCTTGAAAAACAAGTTAGAGAAAATAAGTTAAGTTTTTTTAACCTGATTAATAATATGTATCTAGTGAACTGAAGAGTATGTATGAGATGATGTATGAATGTGAATGAAGCAAGGAGTGTGTGCTAAGACAGAGTTATATGGCGGTCCGTCCTCTCTGCCTACCCCTGTGGTGAAACGGCGTGATGGTTAGTTAGTTAGTTATCTAGTGAACTATAGGAATCCGCTGTAACCTCTCTTTTATCACAAACGACGCATGTGAAGTGAGGTAACGGATCTTTCAGTGACAGTAGCGCATGGGTACTTATTGAAACGCGAAAACTTGAAAAAGGCCATGACACGTTCCTGCTACATGGGTATTCAATATATGCAGCAAATGTAGGTACATACCAATATATCTGAAACCGTTACTACAGTTCTTTAAATAAAGTAATACACTCAATAATTACTTCTATTCAGATTATTTTAACTAAAAATTTGATTCCAAACCTGTATTATTAAAACAACTCTAAAAAATTGCATAATTAACACGAAAATTTTCGTTATTACCATCTCGGTTAACTGGGGATTTTAAAAGAATATTCGTGTTCGCAAATTATTCCACATTTTTAGGTATTCCCAGTGGCATTTCTGCTTGCGATTTTTTTTCAATATTCACCAGCTTGAAACTTTTTTATGTACATGTGGGTGGTGGTGCAAATAATCAATACAAGATTTTTTCCATAGTCTCTTTATTACAAAATCAGATGAATAATAATGCAAATGTACTGAATTGATCTGATCACAAGGTACATAAATGATGTACAATTACACATTACATAGTTACACATTACATAGTCTACTACATAGGCTGTAATGACCAATTTAATGTTGGGCGCCAAATGTAACCTAGCCTCTCTACCTCGGAAAGTGAGATGTAACCTCAAACATATTTGGGGCGATCCTTGGTAGTAAATAAATAAATCATAATAATCGGGTTAGTTCTTATTAGTTTTTCTTACTTTGATTATTCGTTAAATCAGACCGGTTAGTAGCTGAGTGGACAAACGCGTCGGATTCCCACCCTGGCGTCGTGGGTTCAATTCCTCTGCTAGCTAAGTTCTCCATCATTGCGCAAGCAAAATTTTCAGCTTATTATTATGGTAGTAAAAGTTTTTGGAATACTGTCATGCTATTTGCAACCCGGGTATGTTTGTCCCTTTTTTAAATAAATACATAAGAAACAGAAACATTGATAAATAAAATTAGTTATCACACAATACATTCCCCAATATTAAGGAATGATTTTTATTATATGAAAGGGAGAGAACACTAATTTACAAATAATGATTTTTTTGTTTAGATGAATTATGGCCGGGATTTTAGAGTTCCATGTGGCGTATGGCATGTTGCATATGGCGGAGAATAATTCTTGTCGTCTTGTTGTCCCTGGCGGTATTGCCGGCCAGTTCGAGCACCTCGGAGTAGTTACGATTCCTTCGCTGTCCGTTTTTCCGAGAGAACACACTTTTCTTTATTCAGACTTTCTCCGGGAAATTTCAGGGTTCCGATCTACTGGATCGAACCCGTTAATATCGTAAACTTTTTGCTTTCATCCGTAAAATATCTCTCGGCTAGTCGTTGTCACTAGTTTTTTGGCGGGTTCCGCACCTCCCAGATGTTGACGTCCATGCGTAATGGAATTGTGCTTATAAAATTGTGTTCTACAATAAGTACTTGTACTAAGCATAATTTATTATATCACAATACCATAGTATAAATAAATGTGTTTTCCTTTTTTTTACAAGATTTCCCTGTCAAGCAATGCCTAAGATATCGAATCTGTTTGGATGTTCTCAGAAATTTTAGAAAATAAACTTTTGGATGACTGTATTTGGCTGAAAAGAGTGAGGGAGGGAAAAGAAAGATTGGAAGCCAGCTATTTAGTTCGGGTCACCGAACACGGCTTAAGCCATTGCAAAAAAATTTTATTTTCTTCACATGTTATTTCATATCAATTAATGTGTTAAATGATACAAATTAATTGAATATATTTTTAAAGAATTCAAACCACTAAAATTCTTTAGTTCTTTGTAATGATTTAGGCATGTTTTCAGCTGAGAAATAAAAAAATCCAAATACAAGAAGAACTTTCTAATAGAGTTGTGTTTTGAACAGACCCTCAAATAATCAAAATTTAAAAATATATCCCTAGTTGCCTTATTGTTATGAAATCTCAGTCTCAGAGAAACGAAGCCTTATTGCTGAGTTTGTTTTTCCATCGCCATCGGTGCTACAACTTCTAAAAATTCCTGGCCGCGCAAGCGAAACCCCTTCCTTCCTGCCAGTTTTCTCTCATTTCCTTCCAATCCCTGCCTTACGCGGCGGTGTTCGCCTCCAAGCGAGCCGTCGCGCCATCTACCGACAAGCATTCATCCTGCTGGGTTATTATAATGAAGCCTCTTTGGCTGTCTTCTATCCTTGCTACATGTCTTGCCTAGGAGAGCCGACCCACTTTTATGAACGGCTCTAAAACAACTATTCGTATAGCAGCATACCTACTCACTGTTGACAAAATTATGAATTATATAAACGAATGTATTTGTTTACTTAGAAGATTCGATGCGTTGAAATTATCAGAATCATAAACCATATTTTATACCCACTTTTTGCCTACATTTTACGGAAACAGAAAAGCGCTTTGGTGTAGTCAGAGGTCATAACATTAAATAACATTACTATTTGAATGAAAATATACGGCCTACGTGAGAACGACGGATTATTATTGGGAGAACTTTCACCATGTGCTAAAAGTACTTAGGGTTATCGGTTTCAATTTACATATCTATGTATGGAAGAATAAATCTGGTATTTTTCATCATAAACCTATAGGTAAAATCTCAACGGTTATTGAAAATCTCACCAACATATTGTAGGAAACTAATTTTATTTTTATAGATGAACAATAAATCCATATTTTATTGGGTTTTCAATATTATCTTTCAACACAAAGGTAATAATTTGAATATACATATGAATGTTTTAATATATTGATTCAAGTCGTACCTACGTAAAATTTAAAAAGTTATAACGGCGATTCAAAAAAGAGTACATTTTTTAAATATTCATCTTACAAAATCAAATCTCGGCTATTAATTGGAATATGTTTTATGCATGTAGTAACCAGTGGCGGCTCGTGGCATTTTAGTGTTCTAAAGTGCTAAGATTGAAAAACGCCATTATTGATGTTATTGTAGCCGAAAACGATTATTTTTTTTTTTTCAAAATTTCATTTTTTTGTGTGAAGATTTTTCAGAAAACCGTGCAGTCCACCACCAAAACTGAAACATCCTGAAAAACTTCACACAATTTTTTATTTTTTTTCATAATAATAAAAATATTTTTCGGCTACAACAACATCAATAACGTCGTATTTTTCAATCTTAGCACTCTAAGTACTCATAAGTAGCACTCTAAGTACTTATACTAATAAGTCACGAGCCGCCTCTGGTAGCAACTCTCGAACGGTGTCATGAAAAGATAACTTTATTTCTGGATTTTCTAGGGCGGTGCAACTATATTAAACCAGCAACGTATTTTATTTATTTATAATTCAGTTTACTATTTCACCGACATCCAGTGTCAGTCTGTATAATTCGTTTAATTAATATATCCGTTCGATCTCTCGCTCCTCTCACAATCCGATTCGAATCCGAAGTGAAACATTCCTTCGTCTTTTTTTATTAACCTCATCATCATCGACCATTTAATTTAAACTATTTTATAGAAATATTATTAGCTGAGTTTACAAATGCGTGGAATTTCTACCCGGACATGGAAGCATGGGTCTAATTCCCCTGCTAGCTAAGTCCTCCATTGTTGCACAAGCAACGTTTTCCTCGTATTGTGATGATAGTAGGTAGGAAATTAAAAAATACTTTCACGTAACATGGGTACGCTCGTATTTCTTAAAAAAACCTTTCACGAGTAGTTTCAATTTAACCTTATTATTGTATATTATTTTTCTTTGTTTCCAAGTGGTTGACTGTGTTTTCTTGTAAAGCATGTTTGTCGGGTGTGGAAGGGCTGATAAAAACAATAGTTGCTAACAATAAGTCTCCAACAGAAACGATACCAGCAGTCCACAATACAGTTTTGACACCAACCCTACAGGTATGACAGTGAGGCATAGAACTGGCAGAGAAAGAATAAAATACCATATTGCGAATGGGGTAAACCGAAAATGGTGGAAGGCCGATGGTAAAAATAATAATGAACAAGATATAAGAAAAGACGCTTAGATGGTTTAGACAAGCGGAGCGGATGCACGGAGAAAATCGTTTCCGGATAATACTCTTATTTAACGCGCAAGTGGATGAAAGAAGTAGATATCACTCCAATAAAACATGGAATGATTAAGTAAATTTAAAAAAATGTCCTCGAAAATACATCACATTGGAGTCGATTTTTTTAATATAATTTTTTATTGATTTAACATTTGTTTTCGAGTAAATCGAGTCAGAAATTGGATTTTTTTTCGGTCGAATTCAAAATATTCGGTCGCAACGGGGCGTGGGGTTACTAAAATGCTCAAGTTGAATAAACTTATGTTTATTTGGGTTGTCTATGCAGATGTTACATTTTTTTTGTACCACTAGTTTTCGGACGCAATGTTCATTTGCATGAACTTTTTTTCGTTTGCACATATATTTAAGATTCTTACCGAACATGTGTGTAAGATATTTATACATAACGTTATAATTTATACAATTATCTTTTTTGGAAGCAACTTATTTTCAATGTGTAAATTATAGTAATTATGACAAAACATTTCGTTTTTATAAGAATTTGAAAGTTCTTCAAATAATGAAACCTAATTGTTGAAAATAGTTTTAATATACTTAAACACAGCGTTCCTTAAGCGTCGGTATATAAACAACTTTCAATAATACATAATAGAAATAGAAAGTATCAAAAACATTGCTTAGCTCGTTTTTTTAAAAATACCGCGAAAATGTTTAACGATCCCGAATTTTGTAAATATATTCAATATTCTTCTTGGATTTAGTTCGACAACTTCTAGATGACAACATAATCTGAATGAAATGATTTCCACCTTCGCCTATGATAGATTTTTGGAGTATTTAAAATAAATTATATTCATTTTGCTAAGATCCTCGTGGATTCATAAATTTTGTTTAATCTTTTCGCAAGCCAAATATTTTTCACACAAAAAAATGTTAAGTTTATTGCTTCGTTGTCCGATATTTTCTGTTAAACTACGTTGCTTATCAAAGGCATAAAATTAATTTAAAACTATATAACTCAGCTATATGAAAGAGATAAATATAAAGAGTTACAGAAAATCAACCTAATATTTGAAAAAGGGCCTGTCAATATGAAATTTATAAAATAATACGCATGGCAAAGAGAATTACTAGTACCACTAATAGTTGTTAAATAACCTGAGTAATGGATACAAAAGTTAACAGCGGAGTAGATCCAGAACTGAAGAGACTTGTACCTCGTGCGGATCACAGCATTTCGTACCAACACTACGGCCGGGCAACAGCCCGCTGTGGAAACATTATTATCCATGTTGTTTCACCACAGCTTCAAACGAGTGTAGAGGCGGAGGCACCGCGCCATGCTAACAGCGCTTTCCGGGGGAGGGTTTCATAATTAATTCACGGGTGCGAAATTATAAATACCTTTGTTTCTGGAAGTTTCGGTGTTTTTTGTGAATAGGCGAAAATAAACACCGAAAACAACCGCCACAGATAAACTAGACCACTTCTGGTGTATCAAATGTGTATCGTCTATCCTCTTGCTTATTGATAAGATTGTGTGTTGTTGTTTTTTTGTAATATTCTATTCGGTAAATAAAGTCTTAATAATACATGTCTCATGCAAAAAAATAACATTACATGCGCATTAGAAATAATTGAACATATAATAGCACGGTAAATATAATAGAAAAATATTTTTTTCCGAATGAAAACGATATATTTTCCATTAAATCTCTGCTCGCTCTTTACTGACACCTGTCGATATTCGATTCATCAAAGACATACCTCTCCCACTAATAAAACCATCGGCTAGACGGTTTTACTGACAGGGAGAAAACAAATATATTTATAAAAACATGAAAACATTATGCGAACTTTGTTTATCTCATGGGAGTTGCCCATCTCGTATGGTTTCTAAATAGCTGACACACCGTCAAATCCGCTACTCGTAATTTAATATCCTCTGATCGCAAATCATCCGAAGTCCCCAAACATTTCGAAAACACACACCCTCGGCGTAAATACGAAAACTCATTTTACTTTGGTACTTAGGTTTACATTAAAACTGATAGATTTTGTCGAATCCGTTTAGAAATGTTAGTGTGATCAAAGTTTAGTGTATTTTTTAATACCTACGTCTTTTTCGGAAATAGTTTGAGATCACCTGCGATAACCAGGAATCGTGAGAAAAAATCTTCTTCAACATCGTTCCAGAATATTAAAAGTATACGCCGCCCTAGAATTCAACCTTAAAAAACTCTTGTAAAAATTCGAAATTCACCTTTTATCATAAACATCTTTGAACGGTAATTTTTTTGACAGTTTCTGCTTACTTTTGCTCCTGCTGTGGTAAAATTTCAACATCAGACTAAAACACCAGTCTTACGGGCTATCTTAAAAGTTTACCGCTTATGGGTAGTGACTATAAGGGGATTTTAAAATTTCAAGAGCCGCACCGGGTGTAGGGCCCAAAACTTAGAGTACTTCCTTAAGTAGTAATTAATATATTTTTCTCCGTAAAAACAACAATTTCCATTGTGGCCGCTAGATGAAAGACACATTTTTTTACATTAAATATATATAATCCTAACAACAAGTATACATTAAATAAATATAAAAATACTAGCTATATTAACCCGGCTTCTCGCGGGATTTAACTCTCTTCTTTCGAAATCTCTTTTTCTTATTATTGAACTACTGGGGGAAAAAAACGCAACAATTTTATATTATGTATCGGCTCAGACAGCGAACATTGCGCACACATTATTCCGGACACAGAATATTTAACACATTGAAAAACTCCGATCACAGATTATTAATACATTATTGTAATTAGTTTTTTTTTTTGCATTTATTGTTGAATTTTTATTTCCTATGAATTGATTGCTTTAGGAGTTTTCTATGTTCGATATTATCGTGTGCGGAACAATCTGATAATAATATTGCAAACGTTAACTGGTTGATAAATGTTAAAAATATCAGTTCTAGCGTGTCTGGACGCACTTTTTTATGCGAGGCATTATTCTTACACCCAAATCAGGAAATAATATACAAAATGCAAATAATCACACTAGACTTATTTTTTTAAATAATATGGAGCCCTTAGTAATTTTAAAATTTTGTGAATTATTAGTACCTACCCATTGATTTTTTTCATCCTCCTTTTAATGTAAAATCGCAGTCTGTCTTCAAGACACCAATTTTTTTAAACTTGTTTATGGAAAAAAAGCAATTATCTTCTTTCTATAGATTAGTCAGAATGTGATGATCCTAATAAAGTTACTGACCATTTTTTTTTATGTTGGAAGAGTCTATAAACTTGTATATTCCCACTGTGGAACGTAAGCTTACCAGTTATCTGAAATGGTATTCGAAATAACTAATAAATCTAATTATATAAGAACTATAAAATGTAGAAAAGACATCCGATTGTTTATTTTATTTAAAGTGTTAAGAACTGTCTGTAAAAAGATTGTTCTGCTATCTTACTGTATAAATAAAATTCAAAGGACTATTTTAAATAATGTTTGGAAATACTCGAAATCACCTTTAAATAAATAAAATTATTGTACCCACTTTGTGGCAGACTTATCGACTTGTTTCAATATTTTTTTATTGCTAAATATTTCCAACTAAATATATTCCATTTTCCTCTTTCCCGTCTTTCAACTCCCCACTTCCTTCAACGTCTTTTAGTTTTTTTTTAGTTAAATTGTTAAAATATACTTAACACTGCTTCAACTCTACTCCATCGTATAGTAAAGATCTCTTCAAGACCCAGTTTTATTCCTTTTGTTTTTTTTTTTAAAGAACCCTTCATAAGACACCCCCAAACTGAGATAATAATAAATATAACAGTAGAAATTACAGCATAATTATTTTTATTTTGTTATTTGAGTAATAAATCAATAAGATGTAGGGCGTGTGTTATCAAAGCTTGCTCTTGAAGAGAGTGTTGAGGAGAGTGCAGACCGTAATGTCCGGGAGGGCCGCCTGGCAGCTCGCGGCCCAGCCTGGCCAGGCGCCGAAGCCGAGCTGCTTGTAGACGGTAGAGGCGCAACTCGAGGCCTTTGCGATGTTATCGGTTAGCAGATCTAAAAACAAATTAATTGTACAAAAACATAGTACGTTGAAGTTATCTACATTAGCTAATTAGTTTATCAATGAAACGATTGGCGAATAAAGCGAGAATAAAATCATTAATATGGTTGCAAAAATAATGGAATCACCTTCGCATTTGACTTTGCAAGTTCCCCCCGCGGTGCTAGGGGTACACCACTTCGGGTTCTCGAGCTGGAACAGGCCCCAGTAGAAGGTTCCGCCTGCCTTTGCCGTCTTCAGGGAGGTATCGCGGCCGCTAGAAGCTTCAACTAAACACACCCCTGCAAAAAAAACAGTTCATGGTTAGCGGGGAAAATCGCATCTCAAAGCAGATTCAATGATCTCATTACATTTTCATTGCTGGGATTCTTTGATAATGCCACACCCGATCATGTTGGGCTTCTACCCAAAACGTGCTCTTCGAAGTATTTATAAAAACATATGCTTCCTTGTACTGCAGTTCCTCGTAACCAGAAATTCATGTTCAAATTATAAAAGAATAATTTTCTATTCCACGTCAGCCGGGTAAGAACTTTGTACTGACCAAGTTGATTTAATTTTTTTTTTTATTTCATTTTTTGAATCAATAAATGCTTTGGTGTGCGATGTAGATGCTGAACAAAAATATGAAACTATACACATGTGTAAATGGAAAAATGATCCATAAAATTACTTTGCGTTTTGCAGATTAAAAGCTGACAACTCACGTAAACTTGAAAAGTGTGCATAATCAAACAATGCATTACCTGAAACGTGATTAAAATTATTGATAAAATATTACCTCATTGATGGATTAGAAAATCCGATTAAGTAATAAATTTAAAAGATATGGATTTATTTAATGTACAAATTATATTTTCAAAATGAATAAGATAAGTTGAGTTAATCCTTTTTTTCATATTTCTCACAAAATCCGACTATATTAATAATAAATATAAATGTCTTCCTGTTGAAATTCATAATTTTTATCGGTTTTTCCTTTCAACTTTGTAACCATCAACTTAAATAATACTCCAGATAAGTAATATAATATTTTACATGTCTCAGAATACTTTGTCATGGTTAGTTTTCTTCTGTAGCTTGAAAATAAACCAATACTATAACGGTGGTTATTAAAAAGGAGGATTTCCCAGTTATATGAGTTAGAATACAGAAATACACCACCTCAAGCAGATCATCTGGTCAGGTTTAGTTAGATGATCACATAATAGCACGCATACAAATCAATAGTTATATCAAAGTGCGCAATACATGTATATACTCATATATATATATTTATAAAAATAATATATCTCCTGCCGCTCATGCGGCAAAATCTTAAAGGTATGGCGCAAACTTCTACATAATATGTTAAAAGCACTCACATAAACAGGGTCAATGTTTTAATACATATTTACTAACATTCTTATAAATTATCCATTCTTATATTTACAAAAAAACAAATTTTTCTCTCAAAAAGAGTCTCCATAATAATCAATTAAATTTCATAAAAGGTTTCATTGTTAAAGTTCTGTGGAAGTAAGTCCATATTAAATAAATAGGTTACATAAATAATAATAAAGTCACACGCTTTAACATAACTTGCGAGTATCGCAAGGAACAATCATTAACAACAAACGCGTAAACTTGTATCACTTTAAGTTGCAAAGTGTTAAAAAACTTAAGTGAAAATAGTCCTCTTGTTGATTCAAAGTACGTTACTTTTAGCTTCTTCTTCCTGCTACTTAATTGTTACTTTAACACTTGACGAAGAAAATATTCAAAATGAGTATCAAATGAGATAATGATAACAACGTTTAAAATAATAATATTATAGGTACCTACTAAAATGACAAACCACGAAATGCACCTTACCAACAGCGTACTTCTTATTTTATTATAACCCCATTTGACCCATCTTCACATACGCTCTCTCTGTTGGGTTGAGTTTGGTTAGAGCATGCAACATGCGATCGTGAGCACATACAGCCACCCAAAAACACTTTGGTAACATACAGGATTGTTTAACAATCAATTACTTACTTTACTAGCTTTACCGCCCGCCTTCTCTCGTTTTAACACGCAATTAAACGTGACCACTCGTCTTTTTTTATTTACTATTAGATCGATGAATAAATATCTATTTTTTATTACTGCTTTTTTCTCATAAAAATGTTAGTAAAATAAGTTTTATTTTTTCAATAAAATTTAATAAAATGATGAATATAACAAAATTACTTATTAATCAATTTATATCAACTATAAACACAAAGATCAAATGTTATAAATAGAATATTCAAAAGCTCCGTGGCTTTTGATGGAAATTAATTTTTCACTTTAAAAAATCTTGGAAAATTGGGTCAACTCATCTGTTTTACTAGTACAGAAATATTATATACAGCTTACAACATCATTTCCTCAATGGCATATTGAGATAAACAAATATTAACTTTATAGAAAAAACAGATAAACCTTGTTTATTTATAACCACTTTTATTTTTCAATATTATATCGACTTGTTTCGGAAGCACCCTTCCATCATCAAGACAA
>JAGWCC010000930.1:0-98035 GCA_022651775.1 Drusus annulatus | reverse complement strand
TTAAAACATTATGAAATTATTAATAAATCTAAACTTTCAGAAATTTAAGAATTTAAAAAAATAGCTTATCGCACCACCGCGAGCGCCCCACCGACCTCCCTATTATATCGCGTCAAAAGCAGTAACTACATATGCTCTAACGCCGCCAACGTCAGAGTAGATTACTCTATGTTCTCTGGAATATACCAAATATGTACGCTGTGAGCTGTTGCCTGTTTAAGTGGCACGTTTGTTTTGGTATCTGTTTTTTAGTTCTAAGGCAGTGCGTTTACAGTACTTTATTATACTTTATAACAATCGTTAACATTTGTGAGTTTCTATCACTATTATTAATAAATCTATTGTCTTTCTTACTGCCTATCACGATCAAAACTCTTCGCACAACATTGATATGGTTGATACGTTGTAACCTTTCTTTCTGCTTCATCTGCAGTTTATGAAACAGAGGGAGAGGTTACAAAGTAGTAATGACGGAAGAGCCGCCAGTAAGCAGCCACTAGTCAGTTGATTGACTGTGTTTGTCAGTTGCCACGTGAAATGGATACGGTCTACCCAAATTCATGATGTTGATTGACAGCTAGACTTTTCGATATTACTTGCTGGTCACATTTATTTGAAAACTCTAGAATCAGGTTTGACAACTGCGAAAAAAAAATTCTGTCAAAGTTTAAAAATTACACAACGTTCTATCACTAATGTTACTTTTAATTAAAGTGTACGATTCTGCTATCGTCTCTAGTTAAAACATCTTATTGGTGGAGCTTTGCCTATCATCTATGAAAGATTTTTAAGTATTGTAATCTCAGAGTAAGAATAAGTATGGAGAGACAGCTAAATATTTTTACCCGACCTATACAAATTTACGATTAATCACTTTCTCCGGGTTTTTGTGTCGTAAACCGTGAGAAAGAAAGAGGTAATAAAAGTTGTCACTTTTTTATTTTTTACTGCACCACTTTTCGGTATGTAAGCATGTTTTCCGTCTCCCGCGTTCATGATGACTCCGCCCACTACGTTTTGTTATGCGACATAACAGGACATAACACGACAGTTGTTTAGGTTTTATGCTACATTTTTGTTTATAACAATACTGTGAAAAAGTGGTTATAAAAATAAGCATCATGTTGAGATGTGCTATGAATGGATGTGTAAATACCCTAGCCCCAGTCTTAGCCACGCCCAGGTCTAGCCGAGTCCGTAAAACCTCGTATAAACTGACTACACCTCTCTCTACAGCGCTCTCTCTTGTATATTATTGCTCTGAGCATATACCAATACTAAGTTCTATTTACTGTCCTTTTATGTATTTGTTCAACTGCAACAAGGCACGGGTGTGTCATCGACAGAAACTATCTTTTACTCCAATAAATCGGTGTGTAAAAATAAATATACTTTTAGATGTCAAAATGTGTTTAGATGCTATCAAGAAATAACCGAATAAGGCACTTTATTGAGAAACCTACCGATGGTTAGTATTACCCCAGCCTCTTTTACCTACCTGACATTGAACTAACATGGCACCGTGGAACTGGTTCCTAAATGACCAACTCCAAGTAATTAATTTGCCAGTTCATTATTCTTAAGAAGCGATGATTTCCCGGACTGTTGCCTCCAACTGTACTGCTGAGTGTACAGAGTGTACATTGTAGAGTAAAGTGTAGAATGTGCACTTCACTTTACTTCACTCGGTTAACTTCGCTGTGCGTGAGGAGGTGTGATGGAACAACGGTTGGCTTGGCGTTAAGAGCTGAGGAATAAATGATTGATGGAAATGATTGAACAAGTGCAGATCGCAGAGCCTTTAAATGGCTTTGACTGGAAGGAAAGCATTGCTGAGGACTTACTGATTCTCACAGATAATATACAGGTATGTTAAATAGTCAAAAAGATAAAGGACATGGAATAGGTAGTAACTCTGTTATTGTTGAGTGTGTGGTCATAGATAAGTTTGTGATGAAATCATCTGTCATCAGTGTCATCACACTAAAACACTGCCAAGCAGATACATTTGACGGCCTGCGTGGTCGAGTGGTAAGACGCCCGACTACGAATCTAGAGTTCGCGGGTTCAAATCGGGCGTGCACTAATATTTTTTTATTTAATTAAGATGTGTCATAACACATTTAATTCATACAAAATAATGTATAATATATTTTCGGCACCTTTAAGAGTGGTAGATGCTCGCCCTGGTAAAAGACCACCATTCAGAATTGAAACGTTGTTTGAAATGGCTTAAGCAGGGTTTTGTAACCAGATATGAATAACCAGGTACTTCCCAGCCTTCCTTTTTCCCCTCTCCTTCCCTTACTCACTACCTTCAACTTCACAACACACCCCAATTAGGGGATGCCATAGTTTCACTGGCTCCAGACGAGTTGGGAGCAGTTGGCACTCTACGGTATTCACTGTAAAATTAAAATAAACTTATTTAAATTAACGGCCTCCGTAGCGCAGTGGTCATATTAATTAAACCTTTTGTTGGTGTGGTCCTGTAGTAGGTTATCCTCAGAACACGCCGCGGATGCTCCCTATACACATCCAATTAAAGAGTCATAACATTGGTTAACGTCATGCCAATGCTTGTGTTTTATAAGGATTCAAGCAATTATGGAAACTATTTTTATGGAATCATATTTCTATATGATGGAGTTAAAAGTCAGGCGATTTCGCCTCTACTGAGGCTGTCACTACACGGAAAAAGACAGCGGGAGCTTTTAGACAATCATTTTAAGCAGAACATTAATGTTGTCAAATGAATTATTTTTATTTATCTTTTTTTGTACGACTAGGTTTCTAGTTTTTTAATTTTAATCATAATTTATTTTCGATAAATTAACGGACTCCTAGCGTGGAGATCAATTGCAAAAAAATGAAGTACAAATCATTAAAAAAACAATTTAAAAAAAAAATTATTGTGTTTTCGAACAGTGAAAGGGTAGCACATATAATAAATTAACGGACTAAAGTACATTTGCAAAAAAATACAAAACACAAAATGGGAAAAAAAAGTTTTTGGTAAAGAACAGTTGTATATTAAAGAAATGACAAAAGATCATTTTAGACTGCTACCAAAAATTTTCAATACTATGGCTTGAGTTAACAAGTCTCGACATTCTGGACAGAGGAGAATGATACTCATTATTAGTAGAGTGATGATTGAGGAACAGCAATTCATTGTTTCTGAGTCTACGGCAAGGAATGTTGGACTGGATGAGTTGCAACAGCGAAGGTGAGTCTATAAAACAATTAATAATTTAGAAAATGCAAATTAAATCAAAGTCGTACCTACGCTTTTCTAATGGAACTGAACTCAATTTATATCTCGAAGAACCTATCAACGGGTAGGAACCATCTGCGCAGTTAAAGTTAATAGGTTCTTGGTTAGTTTCAGAACTGCCACACCGTTATAGAACTGTTCTCTGCGGGAAGTTAATGGACTCGCAGGCAGGCGATCGCTCTAGTAGCATTGCCTGTTGACCATACCGTGTACTTCAACATCTTCGCCTTGTAACTACGTATAACTACCGACTTGTTCATCCGATAACAGCGAGTATCGAGGAATATGATTAGCTCCGTAGAGAAGCTGGCCGTATTAATCAGCTATTAAGTTATTGCGCCTGGTACCGTTGGATTAGTTGATAAGAACATTATAATTTATAATAATACAAGTGTTTGCGGTAACGTTGTCTTCTTTGAAAATGAGTTTGGCGTAGCGTTATATGTTAAGAATGCAGAGAAACATTTAAATTAATCAGTTTATCTGGCGTAACTATTGTATGAGATTCTATGGTAATATTTTTGCTTGTTTCCTAGGTGCTAGGGAAAATGTTATCTGTGTGAAGGATCTTACAAGAGAAATTCAACCGGTTGGTAGCTGAGTGGAAAAGTGCGTCGGATTCTCACCCGGGCGTCGTGGGTTCAATCCCTCTGCCACCTAAGTCCTGGAGGACTTGGATGTCCGAGGATGATGGATCATTGCACAAGCAACATCTTCCGCTTATTATGATGGGAGTAGGAGTTTTTCAAATATTGTCAGGGTATTCGTGATCTGGAAATGTTTGTCTTTCTAAAAATTAAAATAATGATTATAATTAAAAAGGAAGTTAACCTGGGTCTGGTGAGCGAAAATCTAAATCATTTCCTAATTTTTGAGCAAAAAAATATTTACCAAGAACGAACAAGCCAAAAAACAACCCTTTCTTCTGTGAAAAGTATCAACCTTGTACAAATGTTGGACACGCGTTTGGCGCGTCTCCCGGCTTTGTACGTGGTCTTCTGTATGACATTAACCCCTGTGGAGAAATGACCTGATGATTGGTAAGTATTAATATCCCTTTGTAAGTTAATCCTTTTTGCCCCGAGCTTTTGACAGATTGACGACAATTAAACGACCGGTCGGTAGCTGAGTGAACAAACGCGTCGGATTCTCACCCGGACGTCGTGGGTTAATTCCTCAGCTAGCTAAGTCCTCCATCATTGCACAAGCAACATCTTCCAGTTATAATGATGGAAGTAGGAGTTTTTCAAATATTGCCAGGGTATTCGTGACCCGGGAATGTTTGTCTTTCTTTTAAAAAAAAGTTGATTTTATAAAATTAAAATAATAAAATAAATAATGGATAATTTGTGCAGTGCCGTTTTCATGAAAAATCACCGCAAGGGCGCTGTACAAATCTTAATTCCTAGACTCCTTAATTCTAACTACATATATTATAATCTTTGGCATTTTATTATTTAATTTTACTATGTACAGAGATGATATACAGAAGCACAGATAAGAAGCATTCAGATAAACACAAGTATTTTATTTATTTCTTGTTTGGAGATACAGTTTTTTACTCAGAAGACACGATATTGACAAATTTATTTATATTTCTTTTTGTTCGATTTTAGGGCATGAGAGTAAATTTCATAATGGGCTTTCTGAATTTGTAATTATTATTCACACAATTTCAAATGCAAAGAAAATGCTTTCAAGCTTTTCATCTTGTCTTATAATATATATGACATAGACCTCCTGCGTGGAACTAACATAAATAGTAAAAGCATTTTTAATAAACAAAATTTAGTATTTAAATCTCTTACAAAGTGTAATAATTTGTGTTGAAAAAATGCTACACTTGTAGATATACAATCATACCCAATTACTTTGAAAACGAGTTTAAACTTACCTTGTCAAAAATATTACCATATACATAAGCTACTTCATGGTTATTTGGAATGCCACACCATGAGTCTAATCTAATGAATAATACATGATATAATTATTTTGACAATGGCCGACCACGGGTGCACCGAGAGAATTAATTTGACACGATCGAGAAAAATTTTTGAATAGAGGCTAAGGACAGAAGTAGATAAAAGAATAGAATGTCAACTGAATATTTATAATTTATAATAGATTGAATTACACTTATTATGAAGGTTGGAGGATAAAAACATCAGTCTTATATTATTTACGAATTGTATTAATTTAAAATCTGTTCTGAGATTTTAGTAAAACGTTCGTAATTTGAGTTAAGTGGTTATATTGCTCAACGATAATTTATTTTTGCAAAAGTAGACTCAAACTAAAAAGTAATAACAATAATGTGTGTCGGTACTGACCTCATTTAGCAAATCCCTCCAAGCTCAATTATTTTTTTATGTAAGAATAAGAAATCTGATTATATGACCATATTTAAAATTTTATTTTATGCCCTCAAAAAAAAATATATATATAAGGTACCTATTTAAGAATCAGCTAAATTTTAAGTTATTATGATATGTGATTGTGTCCTGCCAGAAGTATGGTACATCTGTAAGGTAAATTTTAAGTATGTTGCTGTAAACGAGCCGAAGTATATAAACTGTTGCTGAATTTATATTAACTAGAATTTACGATTTGTACAGCGCCCTTGAGGTAATTTTTCACAAAAAAACGGCGCTACACAAGTTACCCAAATATTATTATTATTAACGTACGAGTAATTGGTATAATTGGTAATTAAACAGTGAGAATTATTTTTATTTTTTAGTGAATACCGCACAAGAGTCCAACCGTCTAGAGCCAGTGAGACTATCCAGGCATCCACAATCGGGGTATATTGTGAGGGTTGAGGTAGTGGGGAGTGGGAGGATATGGGAAGAGGAAGGTTGGGAATAACCTGGCTATTCAGATCTGGTCAAATTAAATCATGTAAATAAGTCGTTTCCTTGTGGCCAACCCGCGAGTTTGATAATGGCCTTGAACGCTAAAACAGCTGTCTTTAAAATTTAAAATGATAATAATCATTTTTAAATAGATTTTTACAAATTAAACACAAAAACTATAAATACATTGTACAAAGCATTGCTTGTTGCATGTCAAACTGCGTGAAAAACCTTTTTAAGCGTCCGTTTCTTCTTCTCGGTCTTGCTTTCGGATCTCGTCGTGCGAAATTCAGTCACACGTCGTTTTACCACACGCAGGTACGCCTCAGAAATCTCATTTCTTTACATTGTATCTACGTTCGTCCAAGTAAAGCACGCAATTCCGTTTTTAAAATGCTCTTGTCTACACAATCTTCGATGATTATCATCAATGGGCCACAGGTGAAAGTTATAGGTAAATATGGTTCGTCCAGCATAATTATAATACATTCGCTCATTCAGAGAGGGGTGTGAGCTACTCGTAACTGGTACTTAAAAAGTAATCAACGTTTATCAAGATCGGCATTGTTCCATTGTCAAGCGCCGCAGGCAGACATTTTTTCTGTTTCATTAAAAAAAACTTGTTTTTAAAAAAAATGTGAAGTACATTTATAGATAGAACTTAAGTTGATCGACGTGCATGATGATTGTTTTGATCCCATTTGCCTTAATAAATAATAATACTTTTTTTATCAACACTAGGTTTACGGCACCCGTCAAATTGACAGATTACCGATTTGCTTTGCAAATTTTACTAAACAGACTATATATATTTATATATATTTTTTACGACTTTTTATAATTGAACATTGTAAATATATTAACTTGTAACGCGACAAGGTGCGCGGCTCCGAATACTTTCTCGATCCCGTCTAAAGCATTGTCCCTCTCTAGCAATATCGAGCTGTGTAGATCCAGGGCCGGACTCCAATTAGGCAATCGCCGACGCAATTCTAGGAATTACATCTACTACTCCTACTACGAACTAAAGGCCGCTGCCCACCGGCATATAAATGGCGCTGCTCTTCCTTGAAACAGCAGAGATCCAGAACAAGTCTCAAGGCCTGATTACTGATTGCGCGTTGTTCCCTTTCAGTGAGGTCTTTGAGTACTTAGTGAGAGATCCAGAACCTAGTATCAAGACCTGATACTGATTGGGTGTTGTTCCCCTTCAGCAAGGTCTTTGAGTTTTACGTACGAAATATCTGTAAGCGTTCGATTGAATTGTGCGCCGTCGGCCTTTCAGTTTGTTTTGTTTGTAAAATATTGTTTGAAGTTTTAAAGTTATAAGGGAAAACCCTTTCAAGTCTCTTTTTATTTATTCTTGTTTAAATATAAAATAAATACTACGTCTCTGCATCGAACTCCACTCACTCTTTCGATATATCAAATTAGTTCCATTATTAATTGTTGCGAAAAAAACTGTTATAAACTGTATTTTTATTTTCTTAAACTTCTTATTTTAAAAATCTAATCGCTATATACATATCTCTACGGACACCCGTCCAATTGAAAAAACGCTTTTGAATTTGTCCCATTTGCGAAATTATTACTTCTAAAACAAAATAATCATAGTGTAACAATTTGTGTGAAGCAATGAAGAAAGAATGTCATCGGCATGAAGGATACTTTGTTTCAAACCCAAATTACAGATACGCGTTCGTTGCGTAACACATTCGGCGCATTATGATTTATGGGCCAATAAAAAAAGGTCTCTTCGAGGGTGGAAGTCTGGCGAAGTTGACCATACGGCTGCATTAGTGTAAGTAAATAAATCTGTATTCAGTTATAGAGTTGTGGTCAGTGCGTGAAGACGTGGAGTCTAATTTCAATTAAGTAAAACAATTATTCAAACAGTATTTGTGTTTATCCGTCAATTTAACGGATGCCCGTAGAAATAGGTAAATAAAAAAATGCCCGTAAACCTAGTGATAAATCATTCAGTTTCATAACGGAGGCTCCACACAGGAAGCTCCCGAAGGAAATAATTTCCCTCAGGTCCTATGTTATATTTAGGGATGCTATGCGGGGGGTCTTTTTGAGAAAAGGAAGGAGTAAACCTGGATCTTGAAGAGGGCTATGTTGTTGAAGGGAGGAAACACAGAGGCTGGAAAATTATTCCACAGCCGAACTGTTAAACACAAGAACGAGTCGTAAAATATAGGGCATGCGTTTGGCGAGTTTCCCAACTATGCCGAAGATATCAATGAAGTTAGTCCCTCCCAGAGCATCTTCCATGAAAATTTCATTCCCACCTAACATCTGTGCTCCGAAGATTGAAACCCGTTTGTTAAGCTAGGAGAATCTATCAAACGGACCGCTTGTTTCTGCACAGAGTCTAGGGTTTTTTTTTAATGTGTTTAGGGGCTCCAGACCAAAGGTGGCTGGCACATTCAACAGTGAGGGTGCGTGGATCATCAGTTGTGTAATATTAAGGCATCTGCAGGCCTGTACAGGACGTCCAACTTCTGAGAGGCTAACTTGCCTCAGCTGGTCACTTAAGGTTACACCGAGCATTTCAATGGAAGGTTTGTTGGGAAGATTACTTCGGTTGAAAGATACTAAGTTGTCATAACGATCCCTTTTAGTCGTAATCAGATGGATCTTGGATGGATTGAAAGATTAAATTCGACAGGGTTTTTCTTACCCCAAGAGGAAATTCTCTCGACCTAATCGTCAAATTTATGGTTCAGAGCCTTCCGAGCCGTTGTAGTTAATATCTGTCAAAAATATTTTTTTGCACAGTAGCAGTATTTTTTTGATATCAAATATACCTGATCGAAATGACTTAACCTATAAATATTTCACATTAACAATCTACACAGGGGTATTATTTTACCTATCTTAAGTCTTCTCACATAATACTATGATCAAACTAAGTTATAGCTATCTTTTTTAAATAATGTTTACTTGCGCCTGTCATCGCTACCCCGAATTGTCTAATAACATTACACGTTATAACAGTTTAATATCTTCGTCTTTGTATCATATTAAACGAGAAATCTAACAACAAAGTAAGACATTCCTAAATTTTACTTTCGCTGTATTATGAATTTGGCGAATGGCGAATAATTTGCCAATTTCCAAATCGCGATTGTTCACAAACCCGAGAGACAGGTAATATACATTGCCCACATAAATAACTAAGACGTTAAAACAGTTTAAAAAAATAATTAAATTTTTATTACGATTAGAATGTTCTAATATTCTAATGTGTTTTTGCGAGATTCAAAGACGATAAAATAACCGTTATTTTCTTTTACACCGATAGTAATAATTGTAATTACAATCACCTTTTCATCGATTAATTACGCTGTAGTAAAGCTATGTGCTGGATTATTAAAAATTGTGATACAATGATCACATAACACATGACTAGTCATTAATATCATTATAAACCACAAATTTCATGTGCCACAACTTCCTAGGCTTCAGGCAGTAGGGAATCTTGAACAGTAGGTTCCGCATAGACATACCGGAAACAATATAATATCTTTATTCAAATTTGAATTAACTTATTAAACCTTAATGTTAAATTTGATAATAATTACTAAAACAACATGATTACAATTTTCAACAAAATATAAAACAGAAGATAAAAAGATTTAGGTTACGACCGAGAATTGAACTCAGAACCTCTACTTTATCCGGAAGTAACGTATAATAATAATATTTGGATAATTTGTATAACGCCGTTTTTGTGAAAATCACCTCAAGGGCGCTGTACAAATCTTAATTTCTACTTAATATTAATTCTTAGTTATCTGCCAATTGACCTACCAAAACCTTCTTAGAAACCGTGCTTTTTATCAATCTTATTTTTCTTTAAAAATTAATAAAATAGTTTTTTACCAATTTCCTCAGACGTAGGCAGCCATATTTTTATTGGTATTTAATGGAAGAAATCGGGAAAAAGATATACTAATAATTTAAAAGAAATATGAGATTGATAAAAATGACTGTTTCTAAAAAGGTTTCGGTAGTTCAATTGGCAGAGACGTCACTCCCGGATAGAGTAGAGGGTCCGAGCTCAAGTCTTGGTCACGACCTTTTTTTTCTGTGATTCATATTTCGTTGAAAATTATTGATGTTATATCTGTTTTCTAACAATGACATTACATAACGTCATTGTTTTCTAAGCCATCCACGTATATTTCCAATGATACTCGCGTAAAATAAATAACTTAACTGAACTAAAATGTTTGGGAAACAAATTTTGCATTACACCTACTCTAATTGATTTGTAATTTACAATTCGATTATTATTTTAGGTGAAAATTTAAAAAAAAAAAACACAAATACTAATTAAAATCCTCAAAGTGAGAGTCGTTACATCACTAGATTCACCGGTAGATAAAAGTTGTGGTGGCGATTCAAATTTATGTTATTTCTGCAGCAATTGCTTGCGGTCTACAAGAATCAATATTGTTGATGTGACAGAAATTATGATTTCATCAAAGGATACAAACATAAATTTGTTACGTTCCGCTTTTTATGAAAATTTTCGTTTTAGTTTACACTGAAAATAGCTATTGCCCGTCTATCATTGAATGAATTTCCTTCTCCAGACGAATAGACAATTTTAATTCAAGTCATTTCGACTTTCGACCGGAATCAAACAGAGTCAGCACTTTAAGTTAAGTCAGCGCTAAAACTCAAAAGTGTACTTGAAAACTCTCCCATCAAAGCTAATGGTGGAAATTTAGAGTAAGAATATATATGGAGAGCTAAATATTTTTACCCAACCAATACAAATTTGCGATAAATCACTTTCTCTGGGTTTTTACGTCGTATACCATGCGAGAAAGAGACAAGAAAAGTCATCACATACTATTACAGCACTTCTAAGTATGTAAGAATGTTCTCCGTCCGCGCTAACTTCACATCATCGAGTCGTATAACTCACGTCAACGGATTTTGAGGTTATTTCCTATATTTGTGTTGATTAAAAGACTTGCAGTGGTTATGTAAATAAATCAAACATGATGGTGATATGTGCTATGCGTGAATGTACAAATAAGACCAAACAAAGATTATAAAACATCACTTTTCAGAGGTATTTCAACGGTTTTAAATTCTTTGACCGAACTTTAGAATTTTCACATTTTGAATGATATAAAGACATAAAATCAACAAAAAGCTTCCATCATTATTTAGGCAAACCTTCTGTTATTAGTGTTTGTTCGATATTTTGACTTTATAAATCATTTTGGTGTATTGATATTGTTTTGCATAATGTGTTCAAATATGTTAAATAAAAATGACAGAATTCCATGTGAGCGATAACTAATACGCTATCCAACATCTTTTAACATATCTTTGTCTCTTTCTATCGAGTCAGTATAAAGTCAACAATACTGACTACACTGCTTCGCAAATGTACCTCTCCATGTATATTCATACTCCAAAGATGGAAATGACATTGGAAGCTGAAAAAATAGTTCATCGACCTAGAAATTACAGACAGAAAGCTGTGTAAACTTCATTATGCCTGAGCTCTCCATTTAAGAGTGTTTCCTGAGATAAACGTACATTTTTCTGATTTAAAGATCTTGAACAAAAAAGAGGCCAAATTAAATAATAAATTTAAAAAAAAATAAAGTAAATATTTAAAAAAACCTGATAATTTAAAATAAAAGTTTGACTAGATATTTATTTATAAATTAACGGACTAAAGTCCAATTACAAAAAAGACGTATGAAACATGAAATGGAAAAAAGAGCAACAGAAAAAGAATAGCACATACATAATAATAAATGAAGCGATGACAAAAATAGGACAAAATAAACATAAGAGAGAACATTCAAGCCATGGTCTAGTCAAAGTTTTGATAGAGTCACAAAGAATGACAAAAATCATTTAGACTGCTACCAAAAATTTCAAGACCATGGCTTGAGTTAACAAGTCTTGACATTCTGGACATTGGAAAATTATACCCATAATTAGTATTGTGATGATTGAGGAATAGCAATTCATTGTTTCTGAGTCTACGGTAAGAAATGTTGAACTGGATAAGGTGCAACAGAGAAGGTGAGTCAATAAAACAATTAATAATTTTGTAAATGAAAATTAAATCAAAGTCTTTCCTGCGCTTTTCTAATGAAGACATTTTCAATAATTGTTCAATTTCATGCAATATGATATGTTATGCGGTAAGTATTTTACAACATAATAGTTGTGAATATTTCAATGCACGGTACATTCAAAGTTGATATATTTAATTTCATACCGGACTACGAGAATTTCGACATAGAATAGATTCACGCATGAGCGACTTCAGAGCCGATGAAATAGCGATCAATTATTAATAATAGAGCCTTCCAATTAGGACAGGAGTCGTCCACCTTAATTAAGTGCAGCCGAGTGAACAATTTAAACAGCCTTCACTTCTGTCGGCTCGGAAGATCATTTACAATGCTAATTAATGCGCTAAAAGTGAAATACAATCCGCCGGAAATCTACGGAGAATTCGATGCCGTTTTTAGTTGCCGGTTGTGTAATAATGTTGTTTTAAAAACTTATAGATTTCCAGGCGTTTCTCTACTTGTTTTTTTTTTAATTTTTAACGCGAAAAAGTATAACTGCTCAGAATCAATAGGGCTATGGCATCCTAGAAATCAGATTGAGTTCAATATTTCTAAAAGTTTCATTTTGTCTTTCACTAGGGTGCATTATACTTGGTTTTACCGGTATACTATGAACGACCAAAGTTAAACGTGTCTCCACTTTGAAGGACCTTAGGATCATATTTGATAGTAGGCTAACATTTCATGCTCATATCGAAACGACCTGTGGCACTTCATTGATAATGTTGGGTTTCGTTGTGAGACATTTGAGAGACACGGGTTCAAACAATATTATTTAATTCCTTGGCAAGAAGCAGGCTTGAGGGCATTTGGAGTCCACACGAGGAGAAGTACTTCATCATGTTGGAGAGGGTTCAGAAGTAATTTTTGAGATTTCTCTATTGCGGGAGTACAGTTACTACCCGTGGCTCTATCTTACTGACTTCTTCTTGGGTATGCTCGGAAAGAACCATCTACGGGTCAGAAGGGATGTGTACATCGTTACACATTTCGTCAAATTGATTCGTGGATGTTTTGAAAACTTGGCTATCATGGAGAGCATTAAATTTCATGTTCCCGAGGTTATCGCCGTCATCGACAGCATAGTTTGTTTTATCTCCCGGCCTGCAGGACTACCTTGCCAATGGTCATGCCGGTGGGGAGGGCTCTCTTGTTGAATCGAATCGCTTCGGATATCCACATCTTCTGCGTCAGTGAAACAGCCTTAACAGCAAGCCTTGTTACTGCTTGTGAAATTTACTGTATATTATTTATTCATCATGTTAATTTATTAAATTTAAGAACTGTGTCTATCTTTTTTATTACTTATTTTTATCTCTCTTGTCTAAATATATAATAAATAATAATAAAAATATAATAAATAATAGTATAAATTAAACCATGTACCCCTACAAAGAGTAGAAAGAATAAGAGATCTTGGAGTGTTACTTGATTCCAAAATGCTTTTTAAGGATCACATTGAATATATGTTAAAAAAGCTCATAAACAAATGGGCTTTATTTTACGAATTACAAAACCTTTCACTAAGCCGAACACTCTGATTCTATTATATATGGCATATGTAAGGTCGCAGCTTGATTTCGCCTCAATAATTTGGAATCCTCAATATCGAACCTATATTGATCGTATTGAAAATGTTCAAAAGAAGTTCATTAAACACCTATCGTATCGTTTTAGTTATTATCGGTTTAATCCCATTGCTCTATATAAACGTAGAAAAATCTTGGATGCTTTGTTCCTATGTTGATTCATCATATCTCCTAGAAAGGATTGCATTTCGTTGGCTTGAACGCAATACAAGATCAAACGATCTGTTTAAAATACCTCACTTTAAGATTAAAAGCGCACAAAACTCGTTGATAGGACGAATCTGTAAAACTCATAATCCCTGCGAGATGTAGACATTTTCAACCATAATTTGAAATCCTATAAAATGAAACTTACTGAAGTGTTACTTTAAATGATACTAATTCTACTGTTATCTATCTACTGCACTTAATTTAACATGTTATGCTTATACCTAAATCTTCACTTGTTAATATAACCTAAATGTACTTATTAATGGAACTTGATTGGTCGAAAATATGTATAATTGTAACTATATTTAAACTTATATGACTGTTTGTTTCCTAAATAAAGAAAATAAAAATAAAATAAATAAATATATGCTCTGTACTCTGTTTCTTCTATATCCTATATACATATTTAAAAACGCTCTAAAACTGTAATTTTGTAATGTTTTAAAATACAACTGAATTGAATTCCTGATTGGGGTATGTTGTGAGGCTAAAGGGAGCGGAGAGGGGAAGGAGATAGGGAGTATGAAAGTTTGAAAGTGATAGTTAATTGATAGCAATCCAGCCACAATAATTTTCATATTATAAATTCTATTACACAGATTTTGATGATAATTATGTTGTTTATTTAATTTTTAGAAACGAATTACTACAAAACTACCACAGCCAAGGTCCTTCTGGCCACAGCCTGAACAATATCACGCTCAAGAAAGGACTCGGAAACGACTACTAGTTGTTAAGGTGCCGTTAAACAAAAGACCTGCTTTCGAGATATTATGGCAATGATGAATCACATTCCAGGAAAGGGACAATGAGTTTCAAACAAGAAATAACCCTAGAAAATCCTAGTTTATTAATAGATTGGAGTCTTTAAAACAAAGACGTCAGGTGGAAATTATCGCGTATGTAGGTACTTTCTTACCTTCGGTACCTTCTGTAAGTGGAAAAAATAAAGATTAAACGTTCTTTAATTCCAGATCAAAATAGTGACAATAATAAGGCTGTCATAAGCAGTCAAAACTTTCGGATGCTAAGCTCTGGTGTAATGAAATTTAGAAATAATTACTTTCTACGAACATCAACATACTCTTTATGATATCTTCTTTGTTGGCCAAGGTTCTATTGGCTTATATACGTTACTTTCATTTTACTTCGGCTAAGCTAAGTTCTGAGGTATTGAAGGTTGAACTTTCGCATTCAAGTTTGTCTTCGAGCAAATTAAAAATTATCCGCGCTGACAGCTAATTAATTAGCGGTCAAAATGCTTTGAAATTTGGTTAGACAATGTACCTAATTTTGTCTCAGAGACGAAACTGTGGTTAGAACCCCGTCAAAGTAAGTAATGAACCAATCTTTTAAAAAAATGAGCTTTTGTCTGCAATATCGTTGAACCCACCCTAAAACATAATTACTTCTAAGGAAAACGAATTTTAATTTCTGCATTACAATATAATCTTTAAATTTTCGTAGAAAGAAAGCAATTTGCGAAATTACACAATATCATAATTTCCTTTGTGAGTATGTACGAGTGTAAACTTTTCAAATTTTGAACTGATGTTAATTTAAATTATCAAACTTAAAGGAAGAATCTTTTCAAATCTCTATTATATTTTTTATGGCAAGTCAAGTTACATTCCGTGATTTTTTACGGTCAACAATTAGTTCGTATGCATAAAAAAAAAAACAAATTTTGTTTTAGCACCAATATAATTGATTAATATTTTAGACGTTGATCAGGTTTTGATTGTAGCCAAGCTTCGTCAATGCTGTATAATGATAACAATGCGATAAAGTAGACACGAAGGAGACAGAAAACCAGAGAAAGGGTAATGCTCAGAAGTAAATTTGTTGATATTGTTTGGGGACATATTTAGTATACGAGGCCTGTTCAAAAGAAAAGGTGAATTTTGAATTTTCGCGGGCTGTGTACATTCGATTATCGATTTTTTTGGTGTTGTTATGTTGGCAAACATATGTTTATCATATGTTAGCATTATCAGCCATTTTGGATTAGTGAGACAAAGTAGACTCGCCGAATGCCACAGTCAACATTTTAAGTGCGTTGGAGCACTTTTTTCCTTTTTTAACGCATAATTTAATACATATTCTTTGACCCATTTTTTTCAAAAGTAAAAAATCGAAGAACACACAAAAACGTGACTAACCTTTCCAGTTGTCAAAAACAAACCACTAATCCAAAATGGCTGATAATGCTAACATATGATAAACATATGTGTGCCAACATAACAAAACAAAAAAATCGATAATCTAATGTACACAGCCCGCGAAAATTCAAAATTCACCTTTTCTTTTGAACAGGCCATGTACATGCATTTTTTTTATTTATCCCTCATTTCTTAACTATTCAACCGGAGCTGGAAACTGTTACTTTTGTTGGTGTCATTGTCTTTATTGAATTATAAATGTATTGTTAGTATAATTATAAAACAAAAAAACGAACATTATTGAATATATATGTTAGGGAATTCAAATGAAAAATGCATTAAAAAGGTAATTTAATGCATACATTTCAAGGTTTTTTTTTAAAGATATAACAGGTTTTTGCTTTGTTATAACCATCTTAATTACCATCGTAATTTTACTATCCGGCCACGTACGGAACTAGAAAAAGATTAATTAAGGAAATTAGAATTGAAGTAAAAAAAAGAATTTGTCACCAAATTGTTTTCTCGTAATTTTTTTGAATGAACAATTGAAATATAAAAAATAAAAAATCTTGTTTTTTTTACACTTGAATAGATGTTTTTAACCTTACCGTCGCACCTTAAAGTGAAAAACAAACGTACGATCCGAAAGCGTGTTGGGTAGTTACCCACTTTGATCTTGCCTATTAAAGCGCTTTCATGACATGACCATAGGTAATGTGTTTTTGGTAATACTTAGAGAGAAGTATACTTATTAGTACCTAAATACAATACAGCTTTTGTACAAAGACACCATATGTACATCGCGCCTCACACTTACAACAAACTCCCACCACAGACTCTAGCCATCACTAATATGTATTCCTTCAATCAAAACATTACTAAATGGCTAATGAGTAAGGACCGCAAGGAAATTGAAGACCTCCCAAAATAGCACTTGAAATTCTTCACCATGACAAACTAGAACGTTGTGTAACAAATATCATCATTTTTTTTAAATTCTTCTACTTGTACTCACTGTCACTTACCTTGGGACAGGTTCTTGTGACCTAGTGAGGTAGGTAATGTAAAAAAATAATGTGAGAAACAAAAAGGTAAGAAAAAAAAACAGTGATTTTTATAAAAGATGTCGTACAAATCTCTCGTTCCGTTGACATAGTCGGGAAACTCGACAAACGCGCGCCCGACATTTGTACACGGTTGACATTTGATACATGAGAACGGGTAGATCCTCGACTCATTCGTGGTATTAAACCGCCTATGTGTTTCTTCTCTTCTACAATATGAGTCTCTTCAAGACCCAGGTTAACTACCTTTCTTCAATAAGACACTCCACACAGCATCTCGCATATGACATGGGCTCCTGTGAAGAGTAAGTCCAGGCGCGCACGGGTGACTTATCACGGTAACAGTTTAATGTAAAAAAACCATTGGAACCCCCCCTTCGGAACGGATGTGTTAAAGTTCCGTAGGTCAAAACGGAAATGACGTTTGTGGCTGAAAATGGTTTATTCCTTGACTTTCCAGACAAGTCAGTTAGACGTCAAGATTCTTTACTACAAATACTCGAGCTAAAATCCCAGCGGAAAGTGTAATAGATACTTTAAGTATCACCAAGGTGAAAAACCAACATTCAGATATGAAAAGTTGCTTTAAATGGCTTTAGCTGTATTTGATGATCAGATCTGAATAGCCAGGTACGTCTTAATTATCCTCTTCCCTATCGCCTTCCCTTCCCAACCTTCTTCAAGCTAACAACATATCCCAATTGTGGATGACATAGTCTCACTGGCTCCTGACAGTTGAAAGCAGTTGGGACTGGCGCGGTATTCACATAAAATAAAATAAATTGTATGACGTAACAACTTGTTATTTTCTCTGCAAAAGATAATCTTACTATAAAACTAGAGACCGAATTGTTATTTATTAATCTAACAATGATCATTAAATATTGTAATAAGGTAATCTGCATAAAAAATGCATTTATGAACTAATATGCACAAATCTCAAGGATTTTTTTGATTCTAGATATAACTGGTTTGTTGCATTATTATTTTCATCCAAATAAGTCATAATTACTACATTTACATGCTTATCCAAATTACATGCTTAGAAATCCATTAGAATTCCGAGAGAGTCACTTACCTTGCTTTAATCGTTAAATTTAGTTTTATCTTCGTCTGCTTCTGTTTCCCGGGTAAAACGACACACAGAACACACTCATAAACAAGAGCACACACTCACATGTAGGAATGAACCGATTGACACCGGATAATGATCACGAATGTAATCAATGTATTTTTGAGGCAAGTAACCTTGGAGTAAGAATATACTCGTATATGGAGAGGGAGCTAAAAATTTTTACCCAACCTATACAAATTTGCGATAAATCACTTACTCCGGGTTTTTACGGCGTATACCATGAGAGAGAAAGAGACAAGAAAATTCTACACATAATATTGCAGCACTTCTAAGTATATAAGAATGTTCTCCTTCTGTGCAAACTTCACATCATCGAGTTGCGTAACTTACGTCAACGGATTTTGAGGTTATTTCCTATATTTGTGTTGATTTAAAAACTTGCAGTGGTTATACAAACAAATCAAACATGATGGTGATATGTGCTATGCGCGAATGTTCAAATAAGACCATACAAAGTTTATAAAACATCACTTTTCAGAGGTATTTCAACAGTTTTAAATATTTTTGACCGAAATTTAGAATTCTCACATTTTTAATGATATAAAGACATAAAATCAACAAAAAGCTTCCATTATAAATTTAGGCAAACCTTCTGGTGTTAGTTTTTGTGTGATATTTTAACTTTATAAATCATTTTAATGGTGTATTGATATTGTTTTGTTTAATGTGTTCAAATATGTCCCAAACCCATGTGGGCGGTAACTAATAGGCTATCTTTTATCCTTTAACATATCTTTGTCCCTTTCTATCGAGTCAGTATAAAGTCAACCGCCCTGACTACACTGTTTCGCAAAGGTACCTCTCCATATATTATTACTCCAAGCAAGTAACGTAAAAAAACGTGAACTTGTTTTTGATCTACAGGCAGGCAGGTACTAGTTATGATAATATGAAATTTGTACTTATTGTAATTTGTGGTTTTAATTTGACTTGTTGAGTACCTTCCTAACCAAAATTCGTAGAGCAAGGACGCAAATGTAATTTTGGGTGTTAAATGTAACCTTGCCCCTTTATCTTAGGAAGTGGGATGTTATTTTAATCATATTCGGGGGATCCTTGGTTGTAAATAATTAATATACTCATAATATTCACACAACATGTGTCCTAATAACAAGGACTGAGTTTTTTTTATATAAGAGGAAGATACAATAATTCACAAATCAAGGATGATTGTTTGGTGAAAACTAGAGATGGTCGATATCGAAATTGGGTGTACCTGCGGTTTCAGTTACCGGTGACCGGCGAGAAACTGGTTATTTACAGTTCTTTTTGGAACCGGTTCTTGGAGCCAGAAAAGTTCATTGTTCCCAAAAGAGGAATCGGTTCCTCAGACAAAGGATATCGATTTTTATATGACAAAAAACGAAACCGGTTCCTCAGAGAAATAATATTGACGGTTCCAGTGACCGGCTTGGAACCGGTTCCGTTTAATTGGGACAGGAATATCGACCATCTCTAGTGAAAACGTACTTTATATGTTCGGCCTTCTTGAACGATGAAGAAGGGCTGGAATGTTAAAACACCAAAACACCTCCCTGGCGATGGTCATGCCTTATCACTGTTTTAGGGATTCTCGACGTTGGAAATGGCATGCTGCATATGGCGGAGAATGATCCTCGTCGTCTCGTTGTCTCTGGCGGTATTGCCGGGCAGTTCGAGCACCTTGGCGTAGTTACTTTTCCGCAGTTGTCCGTTTTTCCGAGAGAACACACTTCTCTTTCTTCAGACTTCCTCCAGGAAATTTCGGAGTTCCGATCTACTGAATGGAACCCGTTAACAACTCCTTGCTCCTTGCTGAGAGTCTGTCGGCAGTCAATTCCCTCTTCGCAAGCCGTTGTCAGTTGTTTTGCGCACCGCCCAGATTCTGTTTTCTGCGCCGCTTATCATTAATAACGTCCGTGCCTCAGAGCAATAATATACAAGAGAGAGCGCTGCTATAGTCAGTTTTGATGAATTTTTCCGGACCCGGGTAGACCTGGGCGTGGCGAGGGCTAGGGCTAGGGTATTTATACATCCATTCATAGCACATTTCGACATAATGTTTTTGTTTATTCGTACAACCGCTTTTTCACAGTATTGTTATAAACAAAAATATATAAAATGTAACCTAATAAACCGTTGAGATATGTCCATTTATGTCGCTTATCAAAACGTGTGGACCGAGTCGACGGAGACGCGGGACTCGGAAAACATCCTTACAATACTTTAAAGCGGTGTGATAATTTGGGAAATTTCGCTATCACTTTCTTTCTCGTGGTGTACGACGTAAAAACCCGGAGAAAGTGATTTATTCCAAATTTGTATAGGTGGGGTAAATATAAGTAGGCTTCTCTCCATATATTGTTACTCCAAGGTCCGCGCACAATAGGGTTGTGCGTATAAAATTGGTATTTGGTTGTAAGTATTTGTACAATTGTTGTATAACGTATTATGTTACGATAGTTTTATTTTGATTACTGCCCGGAAGCGTTGCGACAAATGATAAATCCTCAATCCCCAAGTGCAACAATACAGGTGTGTATTAAAAAAGGTGCTTGCGTTTAAATAGTGAGTTTTTATACAGCCTATTTATTTCTTTCAAATTATCCGACAGACATTTTCTTATCAATCCGCAAAATAATCTTTCTCCGAAGAATATACCGTTAGAATTCAATCATCCAGAGGTGCCGCCGAGCAAATCTCGTTTCATTATTATTTTGAGGCGGAGACGCTCCGAGCAGCGAGCACCGAGCCAGTTGTAAACACGAAACGTCGGTTAGTTTGAAAGTTCCCTCGTCGAACGCAGGTCGTGTCTCTAGTGCGCATGCTCAGACGAGAAATTAGTTTCGTCAAAGTTGAAAAATGTGAAAAACAAAACGTCGCCAAGTGAATTCGAAATTTAAAACCAAACAAAGTTACATAGACGAAAACAATTTTACTGTGTTGTTCTATTTTTGAATTTTTAAAACTTTTTCCCAAAGTATTCAAGCTTTCGGTTTGACAGTGCGTTCCAAAGTTGTATTCCGCGGTAGGTACTAAAGTGGAAGTTTGTGAGTTTACAACTGTTTGTAATTATTTTGTATTGTTTTAAAACTAGAATAACCGCTGCGCCAGTGTTTGTGAAAGTGTCGATATTCCGACGAGCCAAATAGTTGTGGGTGCCATAATCTATGCATGACAGTTTTCTCTTTTGGATTATACTTTGAGCTGAAGTCTACACCGCGTTCCTGAGACAGCAAAACATAATAAAGGTAAACATAACTAACTAATCATAAAACTGTTTCCCTATACGGGTAGGCAAAGAGGATGGACCGCCACAAAACTTTGTCTACACTATCATTCATATCTACTCTTCTGTTATTCTGACTCTCGGCATAAAGGTAAGATGATTAAAATTAAGAAATGTGCTCTGGGCGTTTTCGAAAACAGAATAATTTTACATACAACTGCGAACAGGTTTCCCGCCTCGTAATAAAATGACATTCTAAAATTTTAAATTCAAATTTTGTTTTTCAATCTTAGTTTTTTTTTATTGGCAAGGCTAGAAGTCTTATATAAAGCACTTATTAAAATTATGAAAGATTGTTTGTTGTTCGTGAATTTGGCATAATATTATTATGAACCGTGACAAATTTAATGACGACCAAAATTTATGTCACATTCTTGGATTGTTTTTACAATAAAGAAAATTAAGTACTTTAAATTTAGGTATTCCTGGATTTTTAGGTAATTTAATTAAATGTGTTATGTTTCACTTCTGCAAGTTGATAAAATAGTATATTTTAACATATTGCATGGAGATTGGGGCGAGAAAGAGGCGATTATTCATATGATGAAATTGAACAATTATTGAAAATGTCTTCATTAGAAATGCGCAGGAAAGACTTCGATTTAATTTTCATTTACAAAATCATTAATTGTTTTATTGACTCACCTTCTCTGTTGCAACTTATCCAGTTCAACATTCCTTGCCGTAGACTCAGAAACAATGAATTGCTGTTCCTCAATCATCACAATACTAATTATGGGTATAATTCTCCAATGTCCAGAATGTCAAGACTTGTTAACTCAAGCCATGGTCTTGAAATTTTTGGTAGCAGTCTAAATGATTTTCGTCATTCTTTACGACTCTACCAAAACTTTGACTAGACCATGGCTTGAATGTTCTCTCTTGTGTTTATTTTGCCTTATTTTTGTCATCGATTCATTTAATTATGTATATGCTATTCCTTCTCTGTTACTCTTTTTTCTATTTCGTGTTTTATATGTATTTTTGTAATTGGACTTTAGTCCGTTAATTTATAAATAAATATATTATTTTGTAATGTAAAATATTATTTATTTATACGCAAGTTATTTAAAAAATAAACACACTTTGTGGGTATCACAGGTCAATGTTATTAAAAGAAGTCTAGAATGTTATTAATATTAGAAATTTCATTGCTTAAATAACGTACATAGTTAGGTTTAATTTATATTACATAATGAAGGTAGTTGTATAACGATACGTAATAACATAAGGCTAAGGTTTATTAGCTTAGAACGAAGAATTAAAGCCGAGAATTAAGTTCATTAAATAATCATACATTATGTCATTATGAAAACTTTGGTTGGCTAAAACCTAATAAATAAATTGTGCAATTATTTAAAAATATTACCAGGCACCTAAATTTAAATGAATCGATTGAAATTTTGGAACTACGTAGAATTCAATTAACTTTATAAAATTCTCGAATTTTGATTAAGATTGTAGGTATATATCGTCGCTGGAAAGGCAAAAGGGCTTAAGTAACACTTTGTTCGAAAATGAGTTAAATATGCAGTTTTAATCGGGTTTGTTTTCTGCATCGAATTATCTGACTCTCGTTTGATTCTGAAGACTTTTGTGGCCCTTGAGCCATCTAAAATATATTTACCATTTGGGAGAAGGCATGACTCAACGTATACAAGTTTTGGACTTGTATAGCTTTTTGTCGCTTCAGGTAACTCAGTGAGAGCATTGAGTTACCTTTTTTTTCAAAATCCAACCAGGTATTGAAGACTTGTGAATTTTATTGTAAAACAAACAAAAAATTAAAGCGCTCTAGTGTGAACTTCCGAAAGTGGCGCTTCAGCCCTTTCTCCTTTCCGGCGTCGATATAATGTCGTGCAATTGAAGTTGATGCGAACAGCACATACTTAGGATTGTGTGTATTGGTGCATATGTATACGTTTAATGTCCCTGAGAAAAGTCACCGAGAAACAATCTTTTTTCTTGCTTATGCCTTATTATTGTTATTAGCGAAAAACGGACAACTGGTGAATGAATTTTTATTTTGAATAGGTATTCGAAAAATCTGACACAATCGAAAATTATTTTTTTTTGCATAAAATATATTTTTTTAAATTTCGCTGGAATTTTATTTTCAGTAGTTGAAAAACAAGTCCGAAAAACGCTGTATGCAAGCAAGGCATCTGTTTGAGTACTGTCTTAGACTCAACATTTGCTGCGATATCTATAATAAGTTTTTTTTTATTATAACTTCGAATTAATATAATTATAGATAAAAAGTAAAGCGCTAAATACTTGGAAAATAATTGTATAGGGTTATTTTTAATTAAATATAACCTCAAGGACGTAGATCATTGAAATAATTAGTGCAGTTTCGAAAATGCTGCATACATAAATGAAAAATCAGAATAATTTAAGACTGTTACAGTAATCAAGAGGTTTTGTAAAATGAGGTGTTGATAGTTTAGAGAATTCCGTCTGTCAGGAACTTAATCCACTGAATGTAAATATTGAAAGATGGCTGTTCACTGTTCACATGCGGTGATGTTTTCTGTTATCGCTTTGCATAGCGAAAGCAATTCTGCCTTGACTCTTTCACAATCAATTCGGTGGCTTCTAAATGCATCAAACTCTTCACCGTTCGTATAAACATTTGTTATAATTTTTATAGTAAATACCGCATAAGAGTCTCAACTGTTCCCAATGGTCTGGAGCCAGTGGGACAAAGAGATGGGGAAGAGGAGGGTGTGGAAGTACCTGGCTATTCAGATCTGGTCACTAAACACAGGCATTTCAAGCAACCTTTAGATTCTAAATGGTGGTCTTTCATCAGGGCGATACTTGGAGTATCTACCACTCTGGAACGTGCCGCAAATATACAAATATACCACTCGACCACGGAGGCCGTCAAATTAGTGTATGAGCAGATAATAGCGCAGATTTTTTTTATAAATCACCTCAAAGGGGGTGTCTGAAAATTCCTGAATCTCTTAAAATCTCAGATTCTGAAATTGTTTAAATTCCTAATCTTGAAATTGTTATATTGAAATGAAATGCAAATTGGCAAACCCATTTTATAATATTAGTTGGGCATATCGCACACAGTAATATTTATTTTTGGGGGGTGTAATTATTAGCACCCTCAATTAGCATGGAATCAGATTCTCGTTTGATGTTTGTAGAGCAGTTTGATTCTATGCTGTAGTTAGCATTGGCCAGAAAACTTCGGGAGTTGAGGAGGGAAGAATGACGACCCTCATTATTCTCTCCCTCTAATATGTTATCAACATACCCCATGACAAGGGTGCTACATAGAATTCAAGACTAGAGCTTAGCAGTGACATTAAAATACAATAAAAGAGAAAACCTTTTTTGATGCTGCATTAAGCTTTTCCTCGGAACATTAAGCTTTTCGCCACCCAGTTGGAGAAAGCCAAATCGTACCCATTACTCGTTGAAGTGCGAATAGTACACACCGTAAACTAAGCAATCGCACGCGCACAAACCTATACACTCGCAGGAAACCTACGCATAAATACGTCTCTCATTGCTTCTTACTCACTCGATTAAGTTGCGTGCGTAAGTAACAAAAACATTACCAGGTTTTAGGAAATAGGTGTTAACTTTCACAAGCCAGACACATTCAAAAATAAAACTATGAAACTAGGGTTTTTTATGCGAATACCGCACAACAGTCTCAACTGTCCGGCGTCAGTGGGACTATAGTATCCACAGTTGGGGTATGTTGTGAGGCTGAAGAGAGGAAAGGGGAAGAGATGGGAAGAAGAAGATTGAGAAATACCTGGTTGATAAACACGGCTCTTGCCATTTCAAACCGCTCGGCCACGTTTCCATTCTGAATGGTGATCATATTATTTTATTTAAATAATATGTTAAACAAAAATAAATTGCGCTCGCCGTGCCCGAACCCACGACCTACGGATTCGTAGTCGAGGATTTTAACCGCTCGGCCACGGAAGTCGTCGTCGTGTTGATAAATCAGGAATAAATCGTGTTCCTACACAACTATATCAACGATTAATTTATGTATAATGGCCTTGATTGCCGAAACAGCTGTCACTATAAAATAAATTCTATGAACCAGCTGAACCTAATAATATCGTTATTAAAATTGAAATTTTATAAACATTTATTGAATCATACACACCTTATTTTTTCATGTAATTACACATCATGCACATTAATCCAAATAGCACTAATAAGATTTCTAGTGGAAAGGGAACTCGTTTAGCCGTTATCCTCTATTTTTATTTATTGTTTTACTAAAACAACTATTAGGTACCTAAATTATACCACCAGCTATGGTAAAGTGCAAATAGCAGTGTTATGTATATCATAAGCATAGCAAACAACAACAAATTATTGAAAATTCTAGATATAATAGGGCTGATAACAGTCCTACAAAATTAGGATAGAATTAGTTGCTGAAGTATTCGAGAAATATGTGTTCTCCATCGAAACTCTGATGCTCTCCACATTAAAATTTCAGACTTGGTGTCAGGGAGCCAAACAAGAACAGTTTAAAATCCAGTTGGTTGTTATAGACAAATCTGTAGAAACTATTAATAGGCGTTAAAAAGGGGGGATGAAAACGTAAAACATCGATCAAAACTACAATAGCTATTCAAAACATCTTCTCTGAAATATTGGTACTCTAAAAATTTTATTAACCGCAGACATAGTAGCTGATTTAAACAGAAAACTAACAATTCCATAGGTTTACGTGGAAAACTTAGCGCGAATCTAAATCTTGACCCTAGAAAAGAAAGCGCCGCATCCAAAAATACAAAAAACAGCTTGCGCTAAAAAGTGTTAAAAATATGAATAACTAGCTGAACGTTTTATCATTAAAAATAGAAATTTTGTCAAATTGACTTTGTGTGCAGTTTTTGTTTACGTCAGTCTATTTCGCATTGTAATATCGTAGCCATAATGCCGTCACTTGGCCGAATTGGTGTCTAATGATGCCAACACTCGTGGATCGATACATTGAAGTGTTACAAAAAATATACCCGCTGGAGGTGTTAGCGAAGAACGCCAAAATCAAGTTTAGTTTTCAAAGTTATTTAAGTGGGCAAGTTATGAGGCCCCTCGTGGTGCTACCTAGTTTAGTATTCACATCACAACTTTAGTTCAGAAACGTCCAATCTACGGCCCGCAAGACAATTTTACTTCGAATTGTTCCGGGCTGCGGCCTGCAGGGAGAAGCCTGCCTAAATGATAGCAAAACTCCCATAGAGGTTTTTTTCCCACAGGCATCTCAAAAGTTACGTATGACTATTTAAATTTTAACTGTAGATCCTAAGCTCCCAAAGTGGCTCCGTTCAAGTGGAGTTCATGGCATGTCCAAGTCACAGCTGATTCACTACTTTAGTCAACTGATGACCGTCGGTGGATCATGATATATATCCGAGAAAATAACTGAATAAAATGCCGATTTTCGTACTTGCACCGGAGAGTGTGCAATAACCGACTTTTTCTTCCAAAGGAAAGTGTATTTTTATTACTTTAAACGATTTATAGAATTGTGTATTCGGCTATAATATCAAGCTATAATATAATATTTGGCTATAATATCAAGTTCAAATCTGAAATGTTCACAACACCTCAATACATACAACTGAAGTGTAAGTGACCAAAGCACGCGACGCGGTAGTTCGGCGAAGTTTGGAGCTAAATCCGGCCGATCTTAACCGATCTTCCGTAGCTTTGTATGCTGGAAGCGCAGAATGGAACATGATTTGAACAACGTTTCGTTTGAAACTGTCTACTCTGCGATTATAACCTCATTTCAATGTTCATATTCAATGGTACTGTTGGCCTTGTACCGAGGCTTAAATATGGGACAATTAGAGTGAAATTGTGAAAAGTTTATAAAATAATAACCAATTCATAATATTCACATTCTAACAGTTTGTTGAGTCGTATGTGACAAATATTAGATTTGGAAATCATTAAATCGCCAGTTACTATCAAAAGTCACACATAAAAAACCCATTCTTAAACACAATTTAGGTGTGTGCGGTTTGTGGAAGATGTTAGACGTGTTAAGAATAATCGAATTATATACATTCGCATATTTAAAATACACGTTTAAGCCTTTTTGGTCGTTAGTACATATTTGAACCCTTTTTTAGTAATTAATGCAATTTCAGTCATTTTAATCTATATTGATAATTGAGCTAAACACATGATCTTTAAAACTTTGCGGTCGTTCTGTATGCACCCCCTTCCAACTCCTAACGAAATGAAGAAAAAAACAAAAAATATTTTTTACTTTAGCAACAATATCACTTCTACCCAAATAAACACACAATCTACATAATATGTACGACTCTAAAGGCTGTCTGAAACGTAGTCTCAAGGAAGAGGAAGCCAAGCCAAATACCCCAAAATCCATAAAGATAATAACGTTCACTTACCGGGTCAGCACACCTTCCGAAACAAAGCAATGTGATCCTTGGCTTGAACAGCTTGAAGACCCCAGCTCTAGAACAAAACAAAAACAAAACATTAATTTCTTGTACGCTCGTTCAATGTTTGTTTTCATTAAAGTTCCAGAGGTTTTATGAATCTCGAGTAGCAAATGGCTAAAGGCATCAAATGGCCAGAACAATTAAAATAGCATTAAATGTAGATCATTAATTCATTACAAAACTGGTCATAACAAATGACTCAAATGGCTCTGAGGTCACAAGTCTTTGAGAAAAATAATAATAATCGTTATTGCATCAAGCAGGAATGGCAGCACGCAGGTTCAAATTCACACAATGTAAAATTATCATTACGTAAAATTCTTTACTGACAGTTAAACTTCACTAAGCGATTTAAAAATAAAATGATCACAGAACAACAATTATTATAACATTTATGCATTTTTTAATTGCGATTCTGTACTTAGTGCTACCAACAAATGTGTACTCTGGTTGGTTACTCTAAATAGAATTGTGAGAATATAGCTTTAGCTTTTTCCTGATGATGTAAACATTTTTGACTAACGCCATCTGCGGTAGCGGCTTTGAGTCTATCTGAGCTCCTGGTGGTTTAGTTTCGACATAGATCGAGGACGCTAGTTACTGGTTTAGTCACGACACACACATCAAAAGAAACTTAGTGAGTAAATCGTGAAAGACCATAATCGAAATAAAATTGAAAACTTTTGTATGTATGAGCATTTTTTCCATCGAACGTGGCAGAAGACGGCTGAGCGTAATACTACTAATAGTAATATTTATGGATTTTTTTAGATTCCGTTTCTGTACTTAGTGGCTACCAACAAATGAGTACTCTGGTTGGTTACTCTGAATTTCAGAGCAAGAATATATATGGAGAGAGAGCTAAATATTTTTACCCAACCTATACAAATTTACGATAAATCACTTTGTCCGGGTTTTACGTCGTAAACCGTAAGAGAGAAAGATTTAAGACCAGTTCTCACACAATATAGCACCGCTTTTAGGTATGTAGGCAAGTTCTCCGTCTCCCGTGTTTCCGGCGACTCCGCCCACTACGTTTTGTTATGTGACATAACAGGACACAACTCAACGGTGTTTTAGGTTATATCCTACTTTTTTTAGAACAATACCGTGAAAAGGTGGTTATACAAATAAACGAAAACATTATGGCGACATGTGCTATGAATGGATGTATAAATACACTAGCCCTAGCCACGCCCGAGACAGAATCATCAATCCTGACTACACTAGCGCACCCTCCTGGTATATTATTGCTCTGGGCTCTGAATAGAATTGCGAGAATATAACTTTAGCTTTTTCCTGAGAATGTTGTCTTCAAATCGAATGTCTAGTTGTAAATAATATTATTAGAAATCACTTAATGCTTCAGTCGTGGTAAATATATCATTCGCATGCAAGCCTACCGGGTCAAAATCTAAATATACCGATGAACGTATTGATGCAAATAATAATCTTTCTCACATGCAAAATAAGCTGAAAGATGACAGCATTGAAAAACAACTTAGGATTAAGGCTCCTACCCACCCATTTATAAAAGATGTAAAATTAATATCTTTGACCCTAATCTTTTTCCATAAAGATTTGTCTTTATTGAAAAATTATGTTGTTTTTATAGTCAAATGTAGTCATGGCTTTGGATGCATTGGGTCCAAGAATTATGGTGATAATCTCCCACCACAACCGAAAATGACTGCCTCCGTGGTCGAGTGGTAAGACGTTCGAATTCGATCCCAGAGGTCATGGGCTCAAACCCGGCGTGCGCAAATATTTTTATTTAATTCATACGTGTCATTTCACATTAAATTCATATAAAATATTATATAGTATATTTGCGGCACGTTCCAGAGCGGTAGATACTCCAAGTATCGCCCTGGTGAAAGAGCACCATTCAGAATCGAAGCGTTGCTTGATATGGATTTTCCCGTGTTTGGTGACCAGATCTGAATAGCCAGATACTTCCCAAGCTTTCCTTCCCCTCCTCAATACCTTCAGCCTCACAACATACCCCGATTGGGGATGCCATTGTCTCCAGATGGTTGGGAGCAGTTGGGACTCTTGTGCGATATTCGCTATAAAAAAACCTATATAATCGTTTAAATACAAATAAGCCGGATGGTGGTAGATACTCTAAGTATCGCCCCGATGAAACACCAATAATCGAAACGTTGCTTGAAATGGCTTTAGCCGTGTTTGGTGACCAGATCTGAATAGCCAGGTACTTTCCGTTCTTCCTCTTCCAAACTCCTTCCTTTCCTCCCTACTTCAGCCTCGCAACATACCCCGATTGAGGATGCCCTAGTTCCACTGGCCTCAGATGGTCGGGAGCAGTTGAGACTCTTGTGCGGTATTTTCACTATTAAAATATATTTACCGTTTTTCCAGTGATAACTCTTCATATTGATTCTGTTTTTTCGTTTACACTTTTATTTATAATATTTTCTCGATGTAAGAACAGATCATATTGTAGTTTATGGCTTTTCACACCCTGCAAGCCTGCCGGAAGATGTTTTTGGGTAAATATTTTTAAAAGTTGATTTCTGGAGGTATTTATAACCCATATATACTAAAGGAGATCAACTTATTTACCCCAAGTAATTATATTCGTGCAAGGCATCATGTGACGTTTTACACACCGAAAGTCAGAACTTCCTCATACAAATACACGCCAAATGTTTTTTTTTACTGAGAGAGGCGGCCTTTTTTGTCAATTCAATACAATCATCATTACAATATTTTTTATTTGTTCGTTAGTTCTTCTTTTTGCCTGCGCATATAACCTGTTAGATATGTCGTGGCGCTTTCGTAGCTGCCTGACGTGTTTTAGTCTTTCTTGTTATTTTTCGCCAAATAAGTAGGATATTTCACAAATTACTTCTTTAAAATCCTGTACTGTATGACAAATTCAGAAAGTCCATTCTTTTAATTTCGCTCCCATGCCCTAAATCGGAAAAAAAAATTGAAATAATAATCATAATTTTAAGTTAATAATTGTGTCTATCTGACGGGACCTGCCAGGTAAGTATGTTCCTGTACATTTTCTTATTTAAACTAGGAATTAATATGTAATGATAGAAAGTAAGATCTGTACAGCGCCCTTGAGGTGATTTTTCACAAAAACGGCGCTATACAAATCGTCCAAATATTATTATTATTATTATTAATATATAAAGCGCTGGAACTATTCAATGAAGCTGCATCTACCTTAGATATATTTAGATGTACATATATAGAGTTCTGTCATTATCTCTCGATATACGTACAAAAGTGACCGTTAGGTACATAACGATCTACATAATCTTAAATAAAAAAAATAAAAATTTTACACACCTTTTTACACTTGCCAATTCAACGATTATCTCATAATATGTGTATAAGAATGAACCTCTCTTATATCTTATGTTTTTCATTGCTAACCTTATTTGCGTTATTATATCATATATAGTGCGTCACACTACTTCAGTTTGTACTTATATAACTCCTTTGGATATATAATACCTTGTCTATATGTGAGATGTATATAACTGTTAAATTTATTTTTTTACACTATGCATGTATCTACAATATTTTTTATACCATTCATCTCTTAATGTATTTGGTGAACAACTGATTTTATGAGATCTTGTTAAATAAATAAATAATTGCTGGCTGAAATGAAATATTTAACATAATGGCTTAAAGATGCGTAAGTCTTTTCGTTTCAACAGCAAGTATTGACTAATGACTAATGACACAGAAATCGGCGCAACCATCAAACATGGGATTCAAAATATCCAAGAATCTCACAGTACATTGCTTCTGCGAGTGATTTGCATGTTTTCGTCATTTGCATTACTGGCCCCTGTTGCATAACAATAGCTGCGGGAAATACTCCTACCGATTACCTGTGTACACTGCTATGTATGTACGTTGTAGAGAGCCGTCGGTTTTTGCTGAGTGGCTATTCAGCAACGAACAATCAACATGGCGAAGAATCGGATACCTCGAGGCCTCCATTAACATTCTAGCACAGTTTGTTGGAGGAATGTCTTGTTATTGTGGTGCAGCTGTGACCTTCAGGAGCCGGAGGATTCTGACTAATAGAGAGACATCGATTAGTTTCGGATTAGTCGGTTTACCGCTACTGGAGATGACGTTTCACATTGTAGCTGGACAGTTCTGTTAACGCCTTCCAAAAAAAAAACTAAACAATGATCGAATGCAGAATTTACTTTACGCGATTCAGTGTCAAATCTTTCTTCAGATGCGTCTGATACTTTTGCGTTTTTGCATACATTAAAGGCTTTTCAATTGATTGAGGGATCTCTTCGAATGACAAAAAAATTATCTAGATATAAGGACACGAAAACTCCCATATCGTCGCCGGAAAGGGAAAACGGCTGAAGCGCCAATTTGGTAAGATTACAACAGAGCACTTCATAGTTCTTTTTTTAAGTCTTCAGTACCTGGTTGGATTTTGAAAAAAAAACAATGCTCTCACTGAGTTACCTGAAGCAAAAAAATTCGAAAAAATCCAAAACTTGAGTCAAGCCTTTATCCCAAAATGTAACATACGAGTATATTTAAGATTAGAGTGTTAGATACTCTAAGTATCGCCCTGGTGAAAAACCACCATTCAGAATCGAAACGTTGCTTGAAATGGCTTTAGCCGTGTTTGGTGACCATATCTGAATAGCCAGGTACTTCCTAACCTTCCTCTTCCCCATCTTCTTCCCCTCCCTGCTACCTTCAACCTCACAACATACCCCAATCGGGGATGCCATAGTCTCACTGGCTCTAGACGGTTGAGAGCAGTTGGGACTCTTGTGCGGCATTCACTATAAAAAATAGTTTAAATAAATATGACTGAAGGGCCACAAAATTCTTCAGATTCACACGAGAGTCAGATCATTCGATGCAGAAAAAAAACTGTTAAAAACTGCATATTTATCTCATTTTTGACCAAAGTGTCGCTTAAGCCCTTTTGCCTTTCCAGCGACGATATGTTAAATAAACGAGTATACGTTTACCTAACTCGTATGTTACAGTTTAAATTATTAGATGTTCAGATTAGTATACTCGTATACGGGTGATCTGATCAACACATTTTGCACTATTTTTTTTTTTCAAATTTGCAAGAACATAATATTATACCACTAAATGCAGCTACTAGCTATTGCGAGCTAGCTCTCTGACGTAAATTTAAACTTAATTGTTTACGATTCACAATTACTTGTGTTAAACGCCCTTGGAGAAGGGTATTTAATTCAAAATTAATCTCACTAACTAACCATCACGCCGTTTCTCCGCAGGGCTAGGCAGAGAGGACGGACCGCCATATGACTCTGTCTTGGCACACACTCCCTGCTTCATTCACATTCATACATCGTCTCATACATACTCTTCTGTTATTCTGACTCTTCACATGACCCGATTCAAGTATTTGATTAACTTGATCGTGCCATGTCTTTCTCGGGCGTCCTCGACTTCTTCTTCCATTCAATTTCGCATTACATATTCTTTTCTCACTCCTTTGTTCGTTCATTCGCTTTACATGCCCAAACCATCTGAGCGTCCCTTTCTTGATCCTATTCATTGCGCTCACATCAGCTTTGCATTCTTTCCGGATATCCACATTTTTAATACGGTCACACATGGTTTTACCGCACATTCGTCTCAAGAATCTCATTTTCACAGCATTCAGTCTACTTTCATCCTTCCTCTGCCAGTTCCATGCCTCACTGCCATACAACAACATTAATCAATAATAATTTTAATAAAACAAATTAATATTTATTTATGAGAATGATTTTCTGAGGAGATGAAGACTCTGAATTCTTCATCTCTTTATTTCGTGTGAGTAATGAAGTTTTTAATGCATATTTAGAATAATTTGACCACGTAATAAAAAAATTATAAAGTAAACGAAAAAAACAAAATATTTCGAATCGATTGACCTAAATAGATAATATTATAATTGGAAATCAAATAGCAAAAAGCTTTCCGCCCGCAACGTTTCTGATTTTTTTTTGCTAGCATTATATTGTAAGCCGTTCTGAGAGTTGATTGAAAGGAATGGATTATTACGACATGCGAGGTGAATAAAAAAAACTTGCGAGCGCATATTGGCTGTGGAAAAGCAATTAAGACCATCTTGTTGGTGGACTCAATTGGGTCATGTGTAACGTGGTTTAGAGGTATTCAATGAATTACCCAATTTACAACATTTTCAATCGTTTATAAAATATCTACCTCGAGAACACCTCGAGGTAGTGAGTGTAATTGAGAAAGGGACGCTTGGATGGTTTGGATGCGTAAAGCGGATGGACAGATAAGGGAGTGTCAGGATTATATATGAAGCGCAAATGAATGATACAATGAGTCGGGGACCCTCGAGGAAGACACGACACGATCAAGTTAATTAAATACTTGAGTCAGGTGTCAAGAGATGATCTAACAATAGGTGAGCATGAGACGATGTATGGTTTTGTAGAGCGAATTAACTCAGAAAGGTGTGTCAGGAGAATGATGTAAAGCGCGCAAGGGAATGGAAGAAGAAGTCGGGCATGCCCAAGGAAGACGTGGCACGATCAACTGAATAAAATACTTAGGTCGGATCATGTCAAGAGTCGGTGTAACAGAATATGTATGAGACGATGTATGAAGGTGAATGAAGCATAGAATTTGTGACAAACTGGACCTATTACCTTTGGAAATACAGACTTTGTGCTGTCTTCACATACTTATGTAAAGACAGCACAAGAGTCCCAACCTTAGAGTAACCTAGAGACCTAACTTTGCGAAATTTTGTCCGCACTTTTTGACCAAGCAATGACCAAAGGGTGTGGCCTAAACTCGGAGTAAAATCACTAACAGGGTTGACACAAATTAAGTAAATTAGGTATTTTGTTGTGAGTAGGTAGTTGTAAATCATTAAAAAGAATGAATGTTGTATATTTTTTTGTTTATTCAAATATACATTAATCAATAAGATTATTAAAATCTTATTTATAGATAAAAATATAAACGAATTAAATTATTAGTACAGAACATTTTATAATACATATTATAAAATGAACTTCAGTCTCCATCAACAAAATAGTTTACAAACAAAAAGTAAAATAAAAAAAAAATGTACGGTGATAACAGATGTTAAATCATTTTCTTAACCTTGGAGTAAGAATATATGGAGAGAGATCAATTTTTTTTTACCTATATAAATTTGCGATAAATCACTTTCTCTGCGTTTTTACGTCGTACACCATGAGAGAGAAAGAGACACAAAAAAAATCACAAAACATGACACCGCTTTTAAGTATTGTAGGGATGTTTTCCGTCCCGCGTTATTTTGTAAGGAAATTTCGAATGCAGATAATAATAACAGTGAACTTATATAGCACAGTTTTGTGATATTTCACGTCAAGTGCGCTTCATACTTAATTAATTAAGCTAATAATTCTAACTAACAAGGAGAAAATAATATATAATATGTATACAAAATTAAAACTATCTAGATGCATATCGTTATCATAAATCATCAGAGAACAGGTTCAGAAATGGGTACAATAGTGCATGTGCACATCAATAGATTTAAAAAAAAACAATTAACTAGAAGCTAAGGGTATAAAAATCCAGATGAAACGTATGAATTCATATTAACATATTTGTTAAATCAAAGAAAAAAGAAATTAGATTTTTCTCGTCTTTTTCATCCTTTCGAAATCTAAAAATAATTAAATAAATAAAAATATTCCAATTTTGGCATAGCCCTGAATCTGGGGACGTAACCGAAATTAAAAATATAACTAAGAGATAAACACTATTCTGTCTTTATCTGTTTGCCAACAATTTAGCGTTAGTATCATGAGAAAGAAAGAGACCGGGATACTTTCAGAAGCCGTACAATATGGGTATTCCCCCCTTGTAATGGTTTCTTATGTGACAGCTAGTAAATATCTCTAAGTTAAAAATATTACGAATCCACTAAAACTCATTTCAAACGGAAGTTTATTATATTGGAACGAATAGTCCAAAGATTAATTACATATTGGTGTAAGTTACTAGTTGTTTTGTAGGTTAGAATGTTAAATATTTGAGATCTAACTAAAAAAGACGATTTTTATGGTACATACGTGTGAAAACTGTTTGTTTTTGGTCCTTTTGTACTTCGATTGAAGCAACCAAGTATAGCACATATGGCCATGATGTTTTGCTAGATATCGGACAAAAAATAACTCAAGTTTTTAACTATTTACGCACTTTTGACAGTCCGTTCGCCTGACACTCCAAACGTGAATGAAGTTCGTGCAGTTCAAATATAGCGGACATGGTATTTAACCCGCCCCAAATCGTGTATTGGTTTCAACAATTGTTTGTCTCTTTTTCTCATATGCGTATAGAACCGAGCATAAAGAGAGAGCTATATTTTGCGAGTTTGTCAACGATTTGTCACAAATTAGTACGGTCTCTTTATATTGTTACTCTAAGGTCCCAACTGTCCAGAGCCAGTGGGAATAAGGCGTCCCTAATTGGGCTATGTTGTATGGCTGAAAGGAGTGATTAGGCAAAGAGATAAGGAAGATGAAGGTTGGGAAGTACCTGGCTATTCAGATCTGGTCATCACACAGGGCTAAAGCCATTTCAAGCAACGTTTCAATTCTGAATGGTGGTCTTTCACCAGAGCGAAACTGAGAGTATCTACCACTCTTTGCGTGCCTAGACAGAGTTGTGTGGCTGCCAATCCATTCTGCTTGCCCATACAATAAAATGGCGTGAGTACCTCGATAATTATCATCTAAAAAAACATACGAGGTTAGGATATAAAAAAAATGAACATTTTCTAGCTACGTGACTGTAATAATTATAATTAACTATAAATAATTTCCTTTGTGAGTACGCACGTACGTATGAGTGTAAACTTTTCAAATTTGAAACTGACGTTAATAATAATAGTGAACTTATATAGCGCAGTTTTTATATTTCACTTCAAGTGCGCTTCATACTAAATTAATTATGCTAATAAGATTAACTAACAAGGAGAAAATAATACGTAATATGTATACAAATTAAAACCATCTAAAATCATGATCGTTATCATGAGAGAAAAAGGTTCAACAGATTAAAAAAACAATTTACCAGAAGCTAAGGGTATAAAAATTCAGATGAAACGTATGAATTCATATTAACATATTTGTCAAATCAAAGAAAAGGAAATTAGATAAAGGACAGTTAATATGTTGGTACTTAAAACATTAATATTCAATTAAAGTAAGTAAGTAAACGATTCTAAAAATGCAAACAGTGTAAATATAACAAGTAACAAAATAAAAATAAATATTTTATGACAATGAGTATATGGTTTTCAGTAGATAGTGAGGACATTGAGTTATAATGATAGAAGTAAGGAGAAAACCGAAACTAAGCAATCGTTAAAAAACAGACGCAAAACAGACAAAGCAGACGTTAATTAAATTTAAAAAAAAATCTTTTCAAATTCATCTGCCAACCTAATAAAGTACCCATCGTAGTATACATACATAGAAAAATGCCATATATATTTTAGAAGGCATTATTCTATATTTGAAATGGGTGAATTAATGCAACTAATATTTTTTCTTAGCAAGGCAAGTTACATCCCGTAATTTTTCACGGGTAACACTTAGTAGTTTAATTCAATTACCTTATTTTTTTGTATTTTCGTTACTTTGTAAGCGCTCTTGATGAATTGTATGCATTTCAACAAATGCAAAAGTGAGCGTGCCTTTTTTGCAAGAGTACAGTTCCTGCAAAGTCAATACACCTAGAGCAATGGTGCCATGAACAATGTTGGACAATGAACAATGAACAAAGTTTTTTGGTTTTTGGTAGGTATTTCAACAAATACACGCTTACTTGTGTACAACGCATGACAGGTAAGTTCTAAAATTAAGCTGACGTATGAAACCGGTGATTAAAATAAGCCTATAAATCAGGCCCTTTGCATATCAGTATATTGTCGCTGGAAAGGTAAAAGGGCTTAAGCAACACTTAGGTAAAAAAAGAGTTAAATATGCAGTTTTGATCAGTTTTTTTTTCTGCATCGAATGCTCGTTTGATTCTGAAGACTTTTGTGGCCCTTCAGCAATCAATTTACCATTTGGGAGAATGCTTGACTCAAGCCACACAAGTTTAGGACATTTTTAGCTTTTGTCGCTTCAGGTAACTCAGTGAGAGCATTGAGTTAACTTTTTTTTCAAACTCCAAAGAGCTCTGGTGTAAACTTATCAAAATTATGCTTCAGCCCTTTTTGGCGACGATATGTTTTATAGTGTTTGAACTGTCCGGGATCAGTGGGCCTATGTCATCCCGAATTGGAGTATGTTGTGGGGCTGAAGGGAGTGGGGAGGGAAATGATATGGTAAGATGAAGGTTAAGAAGTACTTGGATATACAGATCTGGTCACCAAACACGGATATTGCCATTTCAAACAACGTTTGTATTCTGAATGGTGGTATTTCTCCAGGGCGATACCTACAGCATCTACCACTCTGGAACGTGTCGCAAATACATTATTATAGCCGGGCGCTCCGACACGCGATCTCCGGATTTGTGGCCAAATATCCTATTTGCTCGCCCACGGAGGTTGCCAAAGCATGTGTGTTATAATCGTATCTTCGCATCGACAATTTACGAATCTTTGAAACCCCTCTTTAAAGTAATTTCGCTATGCTATTTGTAATGACATAAAGGAAAACTCGCACAACGATTACTCCATAACCGACACGAACTACCCACTCGTAGAATCTCTCGGTGAAAATGTAAAAATTCTCCCACCGACTCAAGTATTTTTTTTTAGATGCCGATGAAAATGCACATTCAAATAAAATAAATAAATATACTTATTTGCTTACGTTCAGCGTGTCGATAATTGCGTCATTAAATCGACATTATATTTTCAAATGATACATAATTTGCATGTCGTGTGTGGGTTTTATCCACATTCACAGATTGTTAATTTTTTTAAGTAAAAAACGGACTGTTTAATTAATTTCTACATTCATAAAAGGCGGCCAAAAGTGGAACCAACGAACAATTTATTTTTGATACGGTAATCAAAATATCTACTGTTGCGACCCCCAAGAGTTTTTAAACATCTGTAGGTAAAATTATTGATTGTATAACAGAAAAGTATAACAAATTAGAGTACACTTCTACTATATGGTCTCCATACCAACAAAAAAACGTAGACTTATTGAAACAAATCAACAAAAAATCATTTAAAAAAAAATATATTGTGAATAACGCACTAAAGTCCCAACTGTCTAAAGCCAGTAGGACTATGGCATGCCCAATTGGGATATGTTGCGAGGCTGAAGGTAGGGGAAAAGGGGAGGAGATAGGGAAAAGGGTGGTTAGGAAGTATTTGGCTATTCAGATTTGGTCACCAAACACGGCTAAAGTCATTTGAAGCAACGTTTTGATTCCGAATGGTGGTTTTTCACCAGGACGATACTGAGAGTATTTACCACTCTTGAACGTTTATATATATATTTTAGAATTTTTTACAAAATTAAAAGAAAGACAAACATTTCCGGGTTACGAATAACCTGACAATATTTGAAAAACTCCCACAAGCCATCATAAGAAGCGGAAGATGTTGCTTGTGCAATGATGGAGGACTTAGCCAGCAGAGGAATTGAACGCACGACGCCCGAATGGGAATCCGACGCGTTTGTCCACTCAGCTACCGACGGGTCGATATATATATATTCAATATATATTATATTATTTTTATATAATATTTATTATTTTTATATATAAATTAAATGTGTTAAGACACATATTAATTAAATAAAAGTTATTGGCGCACGCCGGGTTTGAACCCGCAACCTTAGGATTCGTAGTCGAGCGTCTCACCACTCGACCATGGAAGCCGTCTTGTGCGGTATTAAGTAATAAAATATTTATTACGTAGGCACCTATTACCTAGTACCGGTAAAAATGGCTTACAATGGCAGCACTGCTTTCAGATTAAGGATTATTTGTAGACGTTTTAATTATAATTGTCTGATTTATATAGCGCCAGAAATTTCACCTCAAGGGCGCGTTGGCACAATCATATTATTTTTCATCTAAAAAGTTTTAACTGCAAGAAGCAAGTGAAAGGGACTTGGAGATCCGGGGTGATGCTGGTATTATCTTTCACTCGGTTTATTTTATTTTTTTTGCAAACATTTTTTGAAAAAAATAAAAGATTACAAAAATAATAAAGTTAAATAAAAAAGAAAAAAAAATAGGATAAAAGAAAAAACAAAATAAAATAAGAAAGGACAGTGTAGACATAAGAAAAAAATCCCACAAAAAAGGCAAAGCCAGTGCGTGGGTGGTATACTTGTGATCAGACAAATAGTGAAAAAACCATCTACCATAGAATGAGTATATATTTCTTACTTCTACAAACCAACAGTAGGATTTCTATAGCAATAAAATAAATAAATAAATAGTATACAATTACAAGTTAAATTTCAAATTAACCAAAAATTTTTTTTTTATTTTTTTATGAATACCGCACAAGAGTCTCAACTGCTCTCAACCGTCTAGAGCCAGTGAGACTATGTCATCCCCAAATAGGGTATGTTGTGAGGCTGAGGTATTGGGGAGGGGAAGGAGATGGGAAGAGGAAGGTTGGGAAGTACCTGGCTATTCAGATCTGGTCACCAAGCACGGCTAAAGCCATTTTAAGCAACGTTTCGATTCTGAATGGTGGTCTTTCACCAGGGCGATACTTAAAGTATCTACCACTCTGGAACGTGCCGCAAATATACTTTTTATTATTTTCATATGAATTAAATGTGTTATGACACATATTAATTAAATAAAAGTTATATATTCGTAAAAAGCATTAACTTTGTGGCTTGCCATATTTATAAATAGAACATATATACTTTGTTTTTAACCACTTTTTTATTTAATATTTTGTCTACCGGTTTCGGAAGTACCCTTCCATCATCAGGACAATATTAAATTAATCTAATCTAATATTATCTAAAAAAAATTTTGAATAAAAAACTTAAACTGCTTACTACTAATACATTTTTATATAAAAATAATAACAATATTTTAAATAATCCCTTCCAATGGCGTAGAATCTTATATATATCTAACTTCTCTTCACTTAGTACCCGAAATTTGCCTACCCACATTAAACCCGCGTTCTATACAAATAATAGCATAGGTATATTATTGAAAAATGCTAAAGATAGAGATAATAAATTAAGTCATTCTGGCATTTATAAAATTTCTTGTAATAATTGTGCTTCATATTATATAGGTAAGACATCTCGCAGTGTAAATATTAGAATAAGTGAACATCTAAGATGCTTAAAAAACAATAATTTTTCAGAGTTCGCCAATCACCTCATTACTACTAATCATGATTTTAATAGAGATACAGGGGTTAAAATTCTTCACCGTTGCAATAAAGGGATAAAATTAGATAACTTAGAAGCACTAGAAATTAGAAAATCATTAAACAGTAAATGCAATATTTTAAACAATCAAATTAATTTATCTTATAGTCCTATCCTAAATATTTTTCCAATAAACCGCTCTGTTATTCCCATAATTTCATCAATTACTCCTTCTCCTTCCAACTCCTAAATATGTATATTTATCTCAGTATTTTGTATTTCAGATTAATTTAATATTGTCCTGATGATGGAAGGGTACTTCCGAAACCGGTAGACAAAATATTAAATAAAAAAGTGGTTAAAAACAAAGTATATATGTTCTATTTATAAATAAAAGTTATTGGCGCACGCCGGGTTTGAACCCGCGACCTTTGGATTCGTAGTCCAGCGTCTTACCACTCGACTATGGAGGCCGTCAAATTTGTTCAAAATTAAGAATTTTGGCAGTTACAGTTTGAAGAGGTTGGCATCTTTTGTTTTTATCCATTTTTTTTACTACAATTTGTACGTAATTTAAGATGTTGTGTTTGAAGACTTACAATGTAAAAAAGGTACATTTTCGGGGCAGTGAAGTATGCATATCTCTGCGCAAGTCTAGTTCTTTAATTGCATTAGAAGCTTCATTTTCTTATGTCAGCTTTATTTTTGTAAGTCAGAAAAATAAATCACTTGTTGCTTTGGGGAGTATTTGAAAAATGAAGAAAGCAAATACGCGGCTCCAAGCAAGCGGAAAGAGAAACTCCACAGCGATGTTGATGCACATCACGATCCCAGTTAATACCACATACGGTGCGAGGATGAATATTCAATGGGCTAATCAAAATTGATTTCTCCACTAATTAAATAGTAAAACGCTGCGTTTATGTTTACTGCAATATGCGTGAAATGTGGAATGTTTCTAAAATATACTCGGAGCTTTGCGTTTAGTTCGCCTTTCGTCTGGCGACTGCTTTCACCAATCTTAAACTGAGCGTACCCTATGTTAAGTTTAAACAATCAGTACAAAGATTTGACTCGATCCTCCAAACAGGCCGTTTCCCTTAATTTTCATTGGTTATTCATGTATAAATACATATAATTGTCTTACTATTAGTATGATATTAGCGACAAACACTTAACTAGTGAGTTCTGAAGTTGTGGCGGCCTCCGTGGTCGAGTGGTTAAGACGCTCGACTACGAATCCAGAGGTCCCGGGCTCGAATCCCGGCGTGCGAAAAATTGTTTATTTAATATGTGTTATTTCACAATTAATTTGAATAGAGTAGATTTGCGTTTCAGAGTTGTAGATACTCCAAGTATCGCCCTGATGAAATAATATGTGGAAAACTATATAAAGCGCCATTTTTGTGAAAAATCACCTCAAAGGCGCCAAAAATAACACTATTCAGAATCAAAACGTTGCTTGACATGGCTTTAGTCGTGTTTGGTGACCAGATCTGAATATTCAGGTACTTCCCGACCCTCCTCTTCCCCATCTCCTTCTTATCCCCACTACCTTCAGCCACACAACATTCCCTAATTGGGGATGCCATAGTCCCAAAGGCTCTAGACGGTTGAGAGCGATCGGAACTCTTGTGCGGTATTCACTATAAAAAAAAATTTTTGAACACATTTTTTTCTTCATTCTGTTTTTCTGAAGCAGCGAGCACTCTTGAACATTGATATCTGGCGTTATGAAATTTTTGCTCAGGAATCTGTCAGGAATTTTCAGATGAACGCAACTATTTTCTGCTCGCAACTTCATTTCAACATGAGCCACGCATGAGACGTATAAATATCTATTTTACTGTCAAAAATTTGACAAAACTCATTTTTTTATTCAATATTTTTCATTAAGTAAAAAGGTCCTTTAAACTCGGGCGATGGCGGGTACTTAAGGTAATCTAAAAACATTAACTCAACCTAAGTCCAAAACATGCTAAGAAATAAAAGATTCGTATGAAAGACATGTTTACAGAACGAAATGTTAGCAAAAAATATGCGATGACCTCTAAATTTTATCAGATCTATCAGCAGAAACCAACCCTGAATCTCATTGGTCACAATGCGCGGACATTGTGAATACAATCGAATTTCAATGCAAGTGAACAATTGATTTTAACGTGATCAACTTGTCAAAATAAAATACAACACTCAGTAAATTTGGCCGGCCAATGTAATCAAAAGGTGCACGTTCAATATTGACTCAAACCGCTGAACTTTTTTACCGTTTTCACTCGGCAAAAAAGGCTTTCTTTTATCACGTTCTTGATAAAAACTGAGTAAATACAATACGGTCACCTGACTGAGCTACAATGGTCAACACTTTTTATTGATTTCTAGACGAGTCATTTTTTGTCGAGTTATAATGATTGTTATACGATCGTTCTGAAATAAAACTGAGTTAGTATAACGCCTATTTAGGCGTATTATAATATGTATTTACATGGCCAGCAACGTAACCTTAAAGACTATCATTTGCACCTAACAGCTTAAATATTTTTTATTGCAGCAGCAGAGGTGTAAATATTAATCGTAAATGAGGAAGGTGTTTCTAGCACTGGGAATTGGCCAGGGGGATGAAATTTCCCCCACAGCAGATCTTCACAGATCTTGAGGTCGAAAGTTCAAATAACATGTTATTTCACACCCAAACATATCCAAATTGAATGAAAACTGTTGCCTTTTTACAAAAACATCATTTTCTTTAAATATGTAAATCCTCTTGGTAAACAATAGTGTCTTTTTCAGGGCAGATGTAAGAATAATCGTTTCTTAAATGATTTGAATTCAAAGTTAGTCACTTATAACTGTCTGTTTTAATTCGTAAATAAATGTCGATCTTTCACCTAACCTTAAAGACTATCATTTGACAATTCGTTATGTGACACTACAACGTTTAAAAAATTATAGTTCCTTAGTTCTTTTTGTTATAATAATTTAGTTTTTACAAATATTTAATTTGAAATCGAATATTTTTTTCCGCTTTTGCCGATGGTGCAGTGAAAACCTGTCCCAAAGTCGTTTGTTTCTCTTTTCTTCAATCTGCCGGATTAATCCTGTAAATGATTGTGAACTTTTCGATTTAGATGGACTGGTAATCAATTCTCATCTTCCATAAACTATGTAATAATGGTTTTGATAGCTTCTCATCCATTATGGTTAATAATGTTTGTACACATTGTATAAGTCATTAAAATATCACCTTCAAAACATTCGGATATATCATTGGTTGTTCTTCAAACACCATATTAAAGAGGGCTCTACAATGCTGATCCATTGGCTGGAGAATGGATGTGGTGTTTGGTGGCAAATACTGCACCTTGATAAAGGATATTTAATATTTCTTCTAGGTCTTTTGTCAAGAGGATTGAGCGGCAGTTCTTTTTTTCCAACAAGAATTTCTTCACGGCAGGAGCAAAGGTTTTAGGTTGAAGATAATCACCCAGGCTTTTTGATTGGACTTCCAATGGACGGGCAATTTGGACTTAATAACGTTATTTTTCTTAAAAATTCTTGGATTTTCAGAGTGATAAACCAATAGAGGTTTTGATCTTGAGGTCTCCGCTGAAAATCATAACATGTGTCCTGGCAATTTCTTCTCTTCTTTTGTAATGAAGGTTCTGCTCGGCATTCTTTTCCAGAAAAGATCTACATCGGCATTGAACACTTGTTGTGGGCAGTATCCTTCATCCATAATAAATTTTTTTGAAAATTAATAGAGAACTTTTCTGCTTCTTTTTTACAGAACATCATTTTCTTTAGAATACCTTTTCTTAAATCTAAATCTTCTTTATTATCTTGATTGCTGCTACTTCCAGGATGTTTTTCTTTCTTCAGGGCAGATGTAAAACCTTTCACCTGCCTGTCCTTAATCCATCGTTTCCATTTCTTAGACATCTATGTTTTTCATTAAATAGTTTTGATACTCCTTTGGCTTGGCTGATTTTATTGCATCCTTGTTTGTCAAAAGTGGTGAAAATTGAGGTCACACTGTTTTACTTCACTCCTTCTAATTATTTCCTGTTTCATTTCAAGAGAAATCACCTTCCTGCTTTTTAGAACCCATCATATAAAAAAATGTTGAGTTTATCTTAAAAGACGACTGCCGTGATACGTGTGCGATTTAATTTGTAATGAAGAACGATTGCTGCGATAAAAGTTAAGCGTACTACGCAGTGACTAACGAGTCTAAACGACTGCCTGCGCGGGAGGATGCAATTAATCGGCAGTGATCGTAGAAGATCGGGCGACTTCGTTGTAATGATGAACGATTTCTGCGATTACTGCTCAGTGACTACCCTGCGCGGAAGGAAATAAATCGGCAATCGTGTGAATGGGCGACTTCTTTTCGTTGTGTGAAGCGAAGTTCGTTGTATGAATCGTGAAATGAACGAAAAGGAAGTTCGTTGTGTGCAGCGTTCGCTGTGCGAGGCGTTCGTTATGCGAGGCACCACTGTAATTATACTAGTGGAAAATCACGGGATGTAACTTGACTTGCCAGGAAAAAAAATTGAATTGCTTTAAAATCCATCCATTTCAAATATAAAATAACGTCTACTAAAATACATTATAGGTAAGGTACTTTATTAGGGTGGAAGAGATTTAAAAAGATTATTTTGTAATTTTTTAAAATTTCAACTAGCGTCAGTTCCGAATTTAAAAAGTGCACACTCGTACGGTCGTACTCTACCTTCGTATTTACTTTAAAACCTTATTCCTTTCATTTTGATAAATGTATTTTTTCATTTTTTTGTTTCACATTTTCGTTAAAGATTATTAATATTATTTCAATAATTAATATTTATAGTTCATTGAGTAGGTATCTATGCACTGTAAGAGGTATGGTTGAGTAATAAAGTGGAGTATTTATGCATTTGGTTTTTTTACAACGCCAACTACAATGTAACATACTTAAAAAAATATATATATCGTTATAAAATAGTCAAAGTTTGTTCAGCTTACATGAAGTAGATGTAACAATCCAAACTAAACTTGATTAAACTGTTATAAAAACATTCGAAATAATAACCTCAAACTGATAAGTGCTTCGAAGGGGAAAAATATTGATTGATTCGTTTAAAGATCAGATTTTTTGGTTCTATAATGGTTAGTGAAATATTGTTTTTTCTATTTCTTTAGACTGATTCATTTTTCACTTGTATTTTTTTACGACAACCCCGTGAAATTACCGTCAATCAAAACCTCCGCATTTATATTAATAAATAAATGATTTACAATTAAACAGCCCTTAATGAATATTTAATTAATGAACATTAATTCAGAACAGGAATCCCTAGTGAGGAGGACTGTGAATAAAATATTATTGTTTTTCAACATATCTGTTTTTCAAAATGTTATATTGTAATTAATAAAAATAAAAATGGCAGAATTACTATTCTTGTAATATAATGAACCCGTGTCTGGATTTTCCCAAGCTTTTTGCACCAACGCCACGCGTTTAAAAGACATTTTATCGCCATTACATTACTATTTGGCAGCTTGCAGCCGTTAGGTCGTTCCCAGCAGCTTGGAGCTTTTTGCCCGACGGTTCAATAGAGTTTAATTAATGGAATCGGCGATTAATTTTTGTATTACTTCCTCTATAAAGTCACGCTAAGTTTGTTGATATTAAGGCTGAAAAGAAAACGAGTTCCATTACATCGAAGATCTCAGAGAAAAAAAGTCAACCCAATAATTTCTATTAACTAGTGGTAGGTGTTCAATTGTTATTCGAAACATCACTAGCCGTATGTATCTACGTTAAAGAAATGATTGCTTATCTTATTTTACTAACCACAGACAGGTTTAAATGTCATTTAAAACTCATAATTCAAGAGTTGAAAGATAAAACTTATGATATCTATCAAAGGTTCAAGGTGTATAACTTCCATTCTCGGTAATTTATTTTCTTGGTAAACCAGTAAGCATGGTCAACAGATTCTCTATCAAGAAACACGTTTAAATCTATTAGATTAATTTATGAATAACTTAATACTATAATACTGAATACGTAAATACATAAGTTACCATTTAAAAACCTCGTAATAGATTACTGTATAAAATGTCTTCTCATTCATCCAAATTCCAGGTGAGTACCTACTACCAGTACCTACCTTCAGTGGAGACATTCCTTGGCGTGCTCTCAGACCTCAATACATGTGTAAACTATTATTGTAAGTGCTCACCTGTATAGAGTGTAGGTACCTACCTACTGTTTAGTGTATATCAACTACCTGTAGTGTGTAGGTACTATGAACAACGCTGTGTAGCAACATCTTATAATATGTATTATACTTCTACGGTTCACGTTGGTTTTAGATACTACAAGCATACAAAGTGCCGCTTACCTATTTTTTTACGTATTTGCGCAAGCATGGCGTAAAGGGATTTGATATCTTATGTGTTTGTTGATACATTGTACAGAGAATACACAAAACGGGCATACCACTTGCATTATTTGTATTATAGAGCTGTTCAAATACATGAAATAGATAAATGATTGCATATTGCACACAAACTATTGGATCTTATTGACGTCAAACGTCTTTAAAATCAATGCCGGGTGTTAGGAGGCGATGAGAGACAGTTTCTGTCGAAGTTATTTTAAACTTCAATAACTCGGTTAAAAATAGACGCACCGCCATCTTAGTTTTGTTTTAAAGAGGAAGGATGGGAATATGATATTCGTGGATGATTTAGTCGGACGTTGCGAACTGCTATAACGGAATCATATCTCGGAAACTAATTATCTGATCCGAGTGGACAAATGTTGTTTTTAAAAGGAGTGTGTTAGATTTCAAAGTGATAATTTAACAGGTTCTCACCTTCTTGTTTTTCATCCAGTTCCTACCTATCCCAGCATTTCGTCATTCGATTTCTTACTCAACAACACTGTGTTAAAAAACAATTGACATTAAAAAAAAACAGAAGAATTGTGTGGAAAATGTGTTGGTCGTTGGTTTTTCGCATTCGTCGGTTTTGATGTTTTGATCTTCAAATAATATAAAATTAAGGTGTTTCATTCATCGGTGTCTCGCTTGATCATTGTTTTAGTTGTTATCTTCAAGGGAACTTGAGTTAAGTGTTGTAAATCGTTGTGTAAGAAGAATCAAGAGCTTAAACATCAACTTCATCGGTGAGTGAATTGGTTTTCATACTTTCTTCGCTACTTAATCTATCCACATCTATAATTAGACACTTCCATCAAGTAGTATAGTTTTATCGTTTTACAGTCCATTCGTCTGAAGCTGAAAACACATTCGGTGTTTTATCGCAGTTTCGGGCACAACAAAGTGTATATATTACGAATCATATTGGGCTCCAAGTGTGCACCTCGAAAATTTGCCGATTTTCTTAGAATGTAGCGATAAATGAGGGCAAATTACAAACAGAATCACAAAAATAGCGCAGTTTGTTGGTGTAAATACCACATTCCCAAGTATATTGATCAGGCCTGGCTTGGTTCAACTTTTATTCAGTGGGAAAAAAACTGCATCAACCTCGCCCGTTGGCAAGTACATCCATTCTCAGGTTAGATTGATTTCTGTCTACACCTTATTTTAGAAGCTGACGTCCTTGGGTGTGTCAGTATGTCCACGGCTGGCCGAACGTACAAACTGTTTATTTATTTATTTTCTATTCGAAAAACATTACACTTTTAAATTGATCGCGCTGGAACCCTCTTTTCATAGGATCTTACCACACTGCCAAAGAGGTCGTCAGGATTAATAATATCCTTTTATCAGAAATATACGGAAAGGATCAAACATAGGTGTATTATTATGCCTCTATGGCGTCAGTAGACAATCTAATGATAGACAATCGAATGTGAACAAAATATTTATCATACACAAAAAAAAGTCGAAATATGCACTGTTTATGGGTTATATTTTAGCAATATCTAACCTAAATCTAAAATTTATGTTGCACGATAAGGCCCGGATATATGTGAGTTGTATGATTTTTTATAACTTTATATTATCATCTATATTGGGAGGGCTGTGGGAGTAATTTAAGAACATGACCCCTGGATGGGGTCATAAAATTTTTGTTTTTAAGTTTATCCTAGTAGAGCGCACTTGAGGTGAAATATAACAAAAGCCAAATGAAATGCCTAAAATATACAATTAAAAACGGAAAAATGTTAAATATGCCTGTTTCACTAAAAAACTAAAATTTGATCCGTTTTTTTGCATTTTTGATTTCCATGAGGGGGTGGGATTCAAAACACTCGGAGTTTTGGCTTTCAATTAAAATCTAAGGAGTTTAATAATGCTGAGGAGAATTGTACTAGAACAAAATATTCTAATAGGGTCATGAAAATAACTTTAACTCCTCCGTATCTACTGATTTTATAATTTAAAAATGGTTGTAAGTTTAAAAGACGTAAAATAAAATATTGCAACTTTTTGGGAGCGTCTCAGCACGGGGGGGGGGGGTTTACACAACAAAGCCGACAAATATGCGAAAAACCAACGAGAAACACTTTTTTTTGCATAAAAACTCTTCTATGTGATTGTCAATTGTTTTGAACAAGGTGTTGTTGAATACGGAAATCGAATATAGCGAAATGGTTGGATAAGGTAGGAACTGGATTAAAAGCACGAAGGAAAGAACCTAACAAATTGTCACTTTGAAATCCAACACTGAGCTTATCTCTGAAATCAGATTAAAACATTAAAAAACGTACTTATGGTTTCACTTGTATCACTCCATAACACAGCCTCCATAAGCATTAATTCTGTCTAAACGGGCCTCGTTTTCTGCGATTTCATCACTAGAATTCTACGACTACTCCACGGCGTGTCCATTCAAATTAAAATGCAATAATAATTCATTGTGATACCTGCGCAATCAAATCAATTACAGGGACCTGAGATTCTCAATGGCTCTCCGCGGATGCTTGAACCGTCGACACCATTCCTGAATCCGGTCCAGAATATCCGAGAGACTGATAGCAAAGTGAAGACTCCTTATCAATGGAAATCCATCATTTCTAAAGTGGTTTTTTAGCTTTGTGTGATTACAATTCACACTTTAGTGATGTTTTGTAATACTTTCGGCATTGTTGGCGGAATGTGCGCAAACAAAAAAACCTGAACTTGTTTGGCATGCCAACGATGACTTCTACTTAAAAAAAATAGGTGCGTATTTTTAAACAACCACGCCTTATGTTTGAACTAGTTTTTAAAGTTATTTTCTTGCTTTGCTCGAGGTTCAAAACGTGGATATTTCAAAATGTCGTGGAGAGTTTAAAATAGTAAAAAAAATATATATATATAAATATATATAGTGAATACCGCACAGTGCCAGTGAGACTATGGCATCCCCAATTGGAGTATGTTGTAAGGCTGAAGGTATTGGGGAGGGGAAGGAGATGGGGAAGAGGAAGGTTGGAAAGTACCTGGCTATTCAGATCTGGTCACCAAACACGGCTAAAGCCATTTCGAGCAACGTTTCGATTCTGAATGGTGGTCTTTCACCAGGGCGATACTTGGAGTATCTACCACTCTGAATTAGACTAGTAATTGAAGAGTCAGACTAGTAGTTGAAGGTATAAAACGTTATGTAAATTTCATGACGCCAAAGCTCAACGTTGTGTGAGTTTGTAGTGGTTATTCGCTTAGGTAGCATATCAACAGAGTGTTCATCTGAATTGTTAATTAAATTTTATAATTTAAGCTCGAACGAAAATTAATTGATGCTATGTTTAGAGTAGAAGATTAAATTTTAATTATCCGACGAAAATGTTTGCTCACGTCATTCGAAGCTTAGCGTGGATTACAAAAAAAAAACATTTCAATTGCAAAACAAAACGAACGTATAATATTTCTCCTTGTATCACTTTACGAAATGTCGTTTTAAGAATTAAAACCGAGTTGAATTGATTCGTCATACGACTGCCTACGAAACAGATTAGCAGATCAAACTTTTGAAAACGAAATGACAGGAAGGAACGATGATAATTAACAGAAACTAATCTTTGTAACACTTCAATTCCCACAGTATTTGAAGATACAATTCTAAGACCTCATTTGCTTCCTGTTTCCGTCCAATTGTTTCGTCTCCAACGCAGCATCTTACAGAAGAAATACATCCACATGGTGGTCTACATAAATATTAAACTGGAACCCATTGAAATTCCTCACGAGACATCACAGCCACGTGCATCCATTTGGATCGAAGGTATTTTTCACCCATACCGTTAGCCTGAGATATTAAACGTCTTACACTCATTTCAGATTCAATAGGTACAACCACTGGGTCACTAGTCACTGACGAGAACATGTATTGAATTTCATCAAGCCATTTATAGAAATTCTAAGCGAATGGAGGTATTCAAATCAAAAGTGTATATTTCCATTAAAGAATAAACCTTTTATAAACGATATGGCTCTTTTAGAGAGGTTAAAAGTTTCCAATTGACCTTCTCCGTAGATTGATATGTGAGTAGATATGGGAGCTTTCTAAAACAGAGTTCTTTACAAGCGACTTTCTCATGATTGGTCGATGCTACTTCGTGACCAAATTCACACAGTAATAAAACTACCAAATTAATATACCGTCAAGCTGTCGATAGCTTAATGAAATCTGTATATTTTATTCTGAATAAATGTGTTTGGAAACAACAAATATGATACGTATCTTAATAACACTTCAACTTTCTGACAAATCAAACAGAAATACCACAAAAACTATAAAGCAGAAATTTGATTTTCTAAAGCAGTAAACTCTTTCGAACGACGAATCTGGCATCATGAAATTTACACAGCTTTTCTGTCTGTGATTTCTAGGTCTGTGCAACTATTTTCAGCTCTCAACGTCATTTTCGTCATGAGACTAGACGTCATATTGTTAGTCCCATATTTTTCAATCTTTAAAAAAAAAGTTGAGACTTTGTCAATGTCGGGTATTAACTTATAGTAGGTAGGTTAACTAATAGTACCTACTTTTATATTTCTCAGTTTAAGGAACTAACTTGTCTCGCATTGTCCACATCCGTCCGCGGGGTTAGTACCGTGTCTTTCCATAAATAAGAGAAAACATCTCAAAATACAAAATTACCTTTTTAATAGTAGGTTTACGGGCATTTTTAAAAAACCTGTTTCTACGGGCACCCGTCAAATTGACGCATAAACACAAATACTCTTTGAATAAATGTTTTATTTAACTGAAATTAGACTCCATGTTTCCACACACAGACTTCCACCCTCGAAGAGACCTTTTTTATTGCCCCATAAATCGTAATGCGCCGAATGTGTTTCGCAACGAACGCGTATTTTTAATTTGGGTTTGAAACAAAATATCCTTTACACCGATGACATTCTTTCTTCATTGCTTCACACAAATTATTACACTATGATTATTTTGTTTTAGAAGTAATAATTTCACAAAGGGATATCTAATATCCACCTATTTATAAGAATCCACAATTTACAGAATCTACCTGAAATTTGCTTTTAATTCCACGAGCGCACTGGTCATCCACCGACATTAGCAACAGATTTCAATCAAACATCATTGCATTACACAATAATTGATGTGAAGAAAGTAAATTGCGATTATTTCATTTAAAACGTATTATATTATATGGAGTAATCAAATTGAGAAAATAATTACATTTGAGATGATTGACAATTATCATTATTCACTATCACCTCTCGCTACTTTCATTTGTGCTGCGAACGAAATAGAATAGAAAAAAGGCAGATTTACGCGCAGTAAGGAGGAAAAAATAGTAAAAAATTAATAAAACAAGATCACCGAGCAGAACTTGAGGTAATAAATATGATCAAAATTCGTCAGAGACCTAAAAAACTGCCAAATTATCTTGAAACCACAGAGTGTTTTTAATGCATAGATTACTAATCTTTCATCCGCTGAATTTTTTTTACCCGTTCCTCTTAATATTGTACTGCTTATTTTATTCACCTTTCAGAAAAAATCCAATTTATTTTTTCAATTGTCTTTTTGTGGCGTTTAACTTATTAAAAGTGATTTATTTTTGATTGAGAGCGATAGTAAATCATGTTTTCAAGTAAGATAATAATTACACTGCTAATTAAGTCTTTACTGTTTCCTGCTGTGAAGTAACTTAGGTTTTGCGTGGTCTAAACATACCTGAAATGCTATGTACTTCTTCACTAAGTTTTTATTGTAATCGTTGGAACAAAGTCGATTATTTTGTGGAAATTTAATGTGGACTGAATTTTATTTCGAAACTGTTTAATTAGAAGCGGGATCCCACTGAGGTAATACGAGTAAAACATTTTTTGAAAAAACGCCCAGAGCCAGTAGGGCTGTGACACACTAATTTTGGAACGTTGTGTGCGGAAGTAAATGCTAAAATCATTCCTTCAACAGCGTTTCAAATATTAATAGTTCTCTCTCATAGGGCGATACTAAAGGTATGTTTCTATTTTTTTTTATATATTTTATAAAATGTAATAGCAATGAAAAGGATGCAAGGCTGATGTAAGCGTAATGAATAGGATCAAGAAAGGGACGCTTAGATAGTTTGGGAATGTAGAGCGAATGAACGAAGAAAGGAGTGTGAAAAAGAATATATGATGCGGAAGTGAATGGAAGAAGAAGTTGAGGACGCCCGAGGAAAGACATGGCACGACCAAGTGAATCAAATACTTGAATCGGGTCATGTGAAGAAGTGTGTGTGCCAAGACAGGGTTGTATGGCGGTCTGTCCTCTCTGCCTACCCCTATGGTGAAACGGCGTGATGGTTAGTTAGTTATACCAAGAGGCAAATCTCTTACCACTCTGCCACTGAGCTAATCAAATACGCATTGAAAACATAAAATAAACTGCTCTATGAGTTATTTTAGTATGAAACCATCCGTTTTAGTTATTATAATTGCGTAATCGTGTTTCGTATCTCTTATTAGGTGCAAAAGAAGACAAATAAATTGCCATAAAAAAGGTTCCCACAAAAAGCAAAACGTGGGCGTGAAATATAATATTATTGCCTCGGTGAGTAATGGGCTAAACAAAGAACTATCTGGTTTGCTGTTTTACCAACGTAAACATAATGTTATTATATACAATAAATATTGTGAACAATGAAATAAAGTTGACGCGTGATCATATTGATGACAAATAAAATGATTTCAATCCAAGGCTGGTCAGCTGATGAAAATTAAAATTTTATTGAATTCTTTGTCAGTTTTGTGATTTTTATTAAAAAATTTTTGTGTTATATCGAAGTGCCGTCAATATATCGAAACAATCACATTTCCTTATGTGCTTTGTACCAAGATGTCATTGTAGTTGTACTTTCAAGTTGTATTGTATAGACAGGTGTTTTACCCGATACTTTGGGAGAAAACAGATAAAAAGACAACTGTTAAAAATAGAAACACACCGTTTTTGCATCTGGTACCCATACTAAAAAGACCCGTTCCAAAAATGACAATATTTAAAAAACACACACCTTCGGGAAAATGTTTTCCCGTTATTATTAAATAGACAATCTCAAAATGCTGGTGTTGATGCGTGGCATCTTACAAAGAGTTATTTGTAATGGCTTTGGAACAAAACTTATTGTTTCTATATCTTACACCCTTCACAAATCTCATCATAAACCAATGCCCGGTTTGTCCCGCTTCTGGTCAAAGACCTACGATAGATACGAAACAAGTTAAACTTATTTATTCTCGTCAAAGCTACCACAGGAAAGACTTCCTGGGAAGTCAGGAAGTAGAGGAACAAGACGTGGACGCAATAGTTCCGATGGCACCGCAGCAAGAACCAGAATAGGTTTGTCCAATGTCCATCGCGTCGCTGCCCACGCACCGTGACAATATCTAAATAAAATGGACACATTGTTTAGCCGATGAGTAACTTTCTCTCCATGTTTATCGCGATGCTACAAGCCAGAAAGTAAATCGTATTCTTTATCGGGCTTCATTTATCACTGGCTAATTCCTCCGTAAAACAATGCTTTAACGTTCCGTAATTGATGGCACCAATGATGATTAGTGATAGCACTTTCTTTAAGAAGCTTCCTGATGTTAGTTTAAATCTGTTTTCAAAATAAACTAATATCTTTGCAGTCTTTTAAATTTACATTTAACAAAAGAACTACTTTCTCGAATGCTTTTTTGTTGGATGCATCACATAGAATATTTGTCCAATTCACTTCTCTCCATTTGAGATTTATTATTATTTTGTCATTCCTGACTTGCAGATGATATTGTTATGATTTATGATGAAACAATGGCAGCATTTCTAAAGATAATATCAATTCGTAGTTTTATTAGCTAACCCGTTATTAAGTCTTGCGCAATTGTCACGTTTCTAATAGTCCAGTAAACAAAAATATCCCGATTCTTAACAAAAACATAATTGCCTCTATTGCATCTTTCAAGCATCACCGGATTTCTCTCGAACCAAATCACAACAAGAACCTCCAGGGAGGCTTGAATCGCAGAAGTAATTGAGTATGCTAGCCCAGCTGCAAGGAACAACCCAGAACAACGGGTATGAATATTTGCACCTTGAGGGTCAGCTCAGAACGTGTTCAGAAAGACAGGTGCTTCCCAAAGATAATGGAACCTACCTCGGCGCTTGGCCCCGCAGCCACCGTGCATATTAAAACTATATTTAATTCTACAGGTGTTTTGATACTTCTTGTGACAGTGGTGGTTCAATAATAAAGCTCGCCGTAATGGTAGTGGATAGAGTTAAACGTGTTGGTTTATTCTCTAAATATATAGGAAGAGTTTTTGCTACTGTGTTTGTCGGCATTTTGCATGATACCTAATATTCCAACACTTATTTTAATAACTTCCCATATTATTTTACTACTTTTACGGCAGTAATATTTATTTCAATTTGATTTACCAGCGTCTTTAAGTGATTGCCGATTTAGAATGTTTCGTGCTGTTTATTTATTATTAAAATATCAGGCGATTATTACAAATTCAAGGATGGACAACGAAACATCGATTTTCCGCCTTTGCAGAAATGTCGAGTGGGTGTAATGGTAAAATAATCGAGAAAAACTAAAAACATGAGAACATTTTGTCGGTTGTTTTTATGGCTAATAGTGTGCTGAAACTAGTAATTGACTAGCCAAATCCATTTTGGGAATTTATAATACATATCTCTGTCATTTTATCAACACGATACTGGCAATTCAAAAGCTTTTACAATTAAATTATTACGTAAGCACTGTGGTATATTCTCTGCACAGTGCGGGAACGTATTATTAGAAACACTTGAAGTTGCTTTGCAATTTGAAGTATGAATGCATACACATTGATTACATTTGATAGCGTTACAATTCAGTTCATTTATTCAAGGTTACTCTTTGATTAACTACTTTGGAATCAAATCAATACGTGCCAGTGCTAAGTTATTATTAAAATTATGATGAAATGAACAAAAACCTTTTGTTGTATTTCGTTTTTCTTTAGAGACATGATACAATTTTGTAATTCTTTTAAAACTTTTAAAGTTTTATAATCTAATTTATTTATAAATTAACGGATTACGAATTACAAAAAAATACAAAACACGAAATGGGATAAAAAGAGCAACAGAGAAAGAACAGCACATACATAATATTAAATCAAACAATGAAAAAATAGGATAAAATATACGTAAGAAAGAACATTCAAAGCCATGTTCAAGTCAAAGTTTTGGTAGAGTCGTAAAGAATGACAAAAAATATTTAGACTGCTACCAAAAAAGTCAAGACCATGGCTTGAGTTAACAAGTCTCGACATTCTGGACAAAGGAGAATGATATCCATAATTAGTAGAGTGATGATTGAGGAACAGCAATTTATTGTTTCTGAGCCTGCGGCAAGAATCGTTTAACTGGATAGTTGCAACAGAGAAAGTGAGTCAATAATACAATTAATAATTTTGAAAATGCAAATTAAATCAAAGTCTTCTACGCTTTTCTAATGTTACAATGACAATCTAATGGACTTGTTTATTTCAGTATTGCAGTCAAATGGATTATATTAACGAATATGTAGCAGAAATTAGTAAAATTTAACAGCGTCAAGTGCTTTTAATAATTTAAATGACCCAATAATTAAAATGGTGACCTTTAGAAACATAAATATTTGCATAGCCGCCTGACTCTTGACTTTTAGTATTCAACCTGACTATGTCATTATGTTAATTCTGTAAAAATCGTCATGTAATTATCTCGTTTACATTGTGAAGGTCAACTTGTTGCAAATTTTACAAATTTATGTGAGTTATTTCATATGTAGAATTAAGACATTCTTTCAGCATCGCCCTGGGGTGACCTTTAACATTCAGAATGGAAATATTGGGTTGTTTGAAATGGCTTTATCTATGTTTAGTAACCAAATCTGAACAGCCAGGTACCTTAGAGTACCTACCTACTCCCTAACTTTCCTCTTATGGCTGGTTTACACGAAAATAGTGTTCAGACCGAATGCACACGGAGATATTCAAAAGAAGCTGAACTGGTTTGGGATTGAAATTACTAACCGGTTACTAACTCTTTAGTGACGCAGCTCCGCACACGCGGGCTACTCACAAGTGATCGAAATCGATAGTTTTCTGTGTGATGTGCAAGGTGGTGAAGTTATATAAAACAGTCTACTTTTCTACTTTTCCTACTAACTTTGTATTAACTTGTTGATCGTTCATTTTCGTGAGTAAATATGAAATTATTATAAAAATAAATATATACAACAAAATAACTATGTTGTATTATTAAATAAATATGTACGATAATATTATAAAATAAAATGATGTGACAAGAAACGTTGATGCATTTAATCGAATGAAAAACTAGGCGACTCAAGACTCAAGTCAACAACGAATCGACAGGTCGAGTTTTCTACCGACAGGTACTAAAGCGTTAGTGACGGTAGCGCCGTGTGCGGTGTCTCATTTAATTCTAAAGGTTCAAACTCATCGCGGACTGGTTAGTGATTTGCGTTCGCGATCAGTATATTTAGAGTATTTCCGTGTGCAGAGGGCCTTAGTGCTATTTTTAGAATATTCTCTCTTTTTTTATAGTAAATACCGTACTAGAGTCCCAACTGCTTCCAACCGTCTATAGCCTGTGAGACTGTGGCATCCCCAATTGGGGTATGTTGTGAGGCTGAAGGTAGTGGGGAGGGAAGGATATGGGGAAGAGGAAAAAGTTAGGAAGTACCTGGATACTCAGATCTAGGCACCAAACACGGCTGAAGTCATTTCAAGCGACGTTTCGATTCTGAATGGTGCTATTTCACCAGGGCGATACTTAAATTATCTACCACTTAGGAACGTGCCGCGAATATACTTTTTATCATTTTATATGAATTAAATGTGTTATGACACATGTTAATTTAATAAAAGTTATTGGCGCACGCCGGGTTTGAACCCGCGACCTTTGGATTCGTAGTTGATCGTCTTACCACTCGACTATGGAGGCCGCCAAAATTCGTTTAGTCTCCACTAACCACTGTCCTAGCATCAGCCTTCAGCCTCAAAATATTCTGCAAATAGGGATAAATAAAAAAGCTTTCTTTTGATATTTCGTACGCCTTAAAAACATCGAAATATTCGGCAATTTCTGTTTCCTACCAGTTTGGTCGAAGATTTCAAGAATGCATCTTATTTAGTGTCAGTTTTACATCATCGCATTCGTTGCGTATGAAGCGGTTAGCAGCCCGGTTGATTGCCCGTTGAATGGGCTCGCATATTGCTAAGTAGGAAATAAAATACATATCAACGTGACTTGAACACGAGCATTAGAGATTTTCACTCTCTTCGAGAAACGAAAACGTGTTTTGAAGCAACGGCGACGCAACGATTGCGTTTTACCTACCTCGCCTCAAAAGGTAAACATCGTCGGACCAGATAAGTTAACGAACTGATAAAGATTTCACATTATGTCTACACGATGATGAACAAAGGCGTTACTTGTTTCTCAGTGTGAAATTATGTGGCGTACCGCTGATAGCATCATTGTAACCGCACCCTCGTAGTAAAAAAAGACGCATGCAAATCAAATAATGGTTAAACGTAGTTCTCGGCAAAAAGGTCACATAAGCACTGCCTACCCTGCCGCACTCGAATGCAAGTATGAATTATGTTGAATTAAATATGAAATTACTTCACTATCAAAAATACGCGCGAAGTTCAGCTATTCGCACCGCCGCGAGCGCCACCGAGTGCCATACTATAACGTGTCAAAAGCAGTAACTACAAATGCCCAAACGCCGCCAACGTCAGAGTATATAATTCTATGTTCACAAGACTACACAAAATATGTATGCATTGACCTTTGTACGCGTTCAAGTGGCTCGTTTGTGTTAGTATATTTGTTAGTGTCTAGGCAGTGCTTTTATAGAACAAATGCAATAACAATAAATGACATCTGTTGATACCTATCTTTATTATCAATTAATTTGCTGTTTTTCCTACTGCTCACCCTAATCATAACTATAAAGTTATGCATAGGCACGCCACTGGGGCTAGGTACTCGTATACCTACAGCTTTTAGATCTGTAGTAACATCTCCCCTTTTCTCATAAATGAAGCATGTAACATAAAAAAAAGAGGCTCTGAGGAGTTCATCTGTGTCGCCGCCTGTTCGTATATGTAAACGAGCGCTAAGACAGGCGAATTCTGTCGTTAAATAGTGCTTGACAAACGACGCCTCAATCGACTTACCGTCCGGAACTGCCTACTCCTAATGCACCCACAAAAGACCGGACCACAATGTTTGTCTTTTTTTGACTTTTTGATAAATTAACATACGGAGTACCGGACCAGTTAGGCCACCTGCTCTTTCAAATGGTATAAGTTTTTGAAAAATATTACATATTTGCGGGAATGGCTGGGGGCTGATCCTTCCTGGAGGATTTGTTTGGCCATATTTTTCATACAGGACCAGGCTATTTATGGACGCGTTTTGATGGGTATGGATGCCCGCAAATAAAGGATTCCGCGAGATTTTTGATATTTTGTTAATTGGGGATCGTCCGAATTTCGATGTAATTGGAAAGCTCTTATCCATTTTTGGGCTCCTAGGGCTAACCGGATGGCTTTATTTTAAAAAATACATATTTTTTTGAGTGGTTTACGAATAAGTGTGGGCCCAGATGGAGCTTATTAATAATAATTTGGACTTTATTTTTGTCTTATAAATCAAAAGTTTATTTCTAAGGGATAGATTTTTATTTCTTTAAATTATTTATGTAGAACTTTTACTATCGTATACATTGGAAAACGATCTATAAGTAACTGACCTAATAAGTTAAATATTTCACTTATTTCTTACTCTTTAGTTGCGAAACATACCAATTATTCTGAAGCCATGCATTGATTACCGCAGAGTTGAAAAAACAGATACCTTAATAAGTAAAGCATGAATTATTTAATAAAATTATTTTGAAACCTTTGTTTTTTATTATAATTCTGTAGAAACAAGTGTGTTTTCAGATTGCATAATCCAACTCCAGCCAGTAACATAAAATCCACATAACTGCATAAAACATTTTGATTATAACTCCGATGTCTCATTCAAAGAGACCTGAGAGAATAAAATCTACTAAATTAGTAGAAGAGAAACCAAAGGTATTTAAGTTCGTTTCCCACTTGTGGTCATTTCTGTTATTAACTCGTGATGTGTTCAATTATCTGAGTTATTATCTCTTCTTTGGTTAACTGTGTTGCCTTTATTTCATTTAATGTTTTAGAAACTGTAATTATTAAATCAAATTGGTATCCATATTTAATGGACATACTTGAATTGTAATGCGTTTCGAAAGTTTTAGGTAGGTATCGCATTATTCAAACACACAATTTATATCCTTGGAATGGTGTTATTTTTCTTAATGTGTCTGTTCTGCCTCTCATATCTCAATGTTACAATAAATTATAATCGTTAAAATCGAATTAGATAGAGATAATAAATATAATCGCCGATTCAAAACTTCTCTAAGTTTTGTAATATGTTTTTAAGGCAAACATTCCCGGGTTGCGAATGACCTGATATTATTTGAAAAAAATCCTACTGCCATAATAATACGCGGAAGATGTTGCTTGTGCAATGATGGAGGGCTCAGCTAGCAGAGGAATTGAACCCACGACGCTCGGGTGGAAAGCCGACGCGTTTGTCCACTCAGCTAATATAACACAAAACTTAAATTTATATCACGGAGGAAACAAAGTTCCTTCGTGGCTTACATTGTAGATATCTGAAAAATCTTTATTATTATCTTTAAATAATTTCCTTTGTGAGTGCGTTCATACGAGTGTGAACTTTTCGAATTTGGAACTGGTGTTTGAAATCATTCAATTTAAAAAATAATCTTTTCAAATCCTTATCTACCTAATAAAGAACCTACAGATAATTTATTGCAGCAGACATTATTCTATATTTGAAATGGGTGGAATAAACCATCTAATATATTTCTTAGCAAGTCAACTTACATAACGTAATTTTTCATGGGTTACAAGTTACAACCAGGTATCAATACAATCCTATTAGTAACTGGTGGAAAAACGAGTCGGATTCCCACTCGTGCGTCGTGAGTTCAATTCCTCTTCAAGCTTAGTCCTCCATCGTTGCACAAGCAACATCTTCCGTTTATTATGATGGCAGTGTGGGTTTTTCAAATATTATCAGGTTGTTCATAACCCGGGAATGTTTGTCTTTTTTAAATAAATAAAAGCTCAGTCTTTTTGCATTGAAATAAAATGACATTGAAATTAACGGTTCCTAGTGGTCCAAAGCTACCGTGTCCCAACCTGGCGTTCAATCCTCTGGCAGGTAAGTCCTTTACCATTGCACAAGCAACATTAACATATTATCAGGTTATTCGTAACCTGGGAACGTTTGTCTCTCCATTAAAAAATGTGTCAATTTACATTGATATGCGAAGTAAATTAAATTTAAATTTTTGGTTCAAAAAAGATTTAATGAAAATTATTTTCAAGCAAACCAAGCTCTGTGTACCAATATTGCTTCCTCTATAGGCTAAGATAATAGGAAGCTGATGCAGTGTAAATTTATTTTGAACCACGATTTACATTGATGTGCAACCTATCGCTTTATACAACAGACTAACCGTTGTACTCTTATTATAATAATACAGATAAAGACATGCTAAGCTTTTGAACAATTTATACAAAGTACATGGTGATATTTCCAAATATCCATTTTCCTAAGTGACCAGTATTAGTTGTGTAACAAAAATTCTAATTGAAGATAAAAATAGGTTACTGTCGTTCAAGAACAATACATTTTTGGGTTCTTACGCAATGTTCTAGCATTTATGATACTTGGCTGTCGACCGAACTGATGAAATACAGCCTTTTCTGTTACCAAATGTGTTATGATTTGCTACAAGCCACACGACCACATTGCCCGATAGCCGAGTGCCTCTAAGTTGTAGGGCAAAGGGCCTCAATCATTTTCCAATATCGCAACACCTATTTATATTTTCCAAATGTTTTCTCTTTTTTTCACGTTTTTTTTTTCTTCAAAATTCTATTTAAATGCTTAGATGAATTAAACAATGTAGATTCGTTACTGAGACAACGCGCCTGGTTGCACTAAACCAGGTCAACGAGACATACCTTCGAAACATGCTTCATCTTCATCTTCCGCACACACATATTCTTTGAATGACTATCCTTTTCAAACGCGAGTGAAACATTTAGTGGTGCGACATTAGTGGTGCTAAATTTTTCGTAAGATTTGTATGAATATGACGTGTCTTGTATTTCATGTCTATATTTAGATGTAACAATAATATCAGGACTAAGTCTTTCAGACACTCGCTTGTACCTAGATTGCATGTAGTTGGTAATACATACGCAGAGGTGGCTGATGTATTTAACTGCACGGAATGTAGATACAAGAGGGCTATAATATCGTATATCTTCAACCAATATGAATTAAATGTAATCAAACACTATTTTTAAACAATTCTTTACTTTGTATGAGCAAACAATTTATTTTTTTTTACTGTTTCATATAAACCTTTAAATGTAAAAGCCCTCTCGGGCGTATACAATAAAATAAATAAATATTATTTAAACAACTGTTAATTAATATTATTCACTCAATTGTTTTGTACAAGCCCCATGGGCGTATTCACAAAATAAATCTTTATTAGTAATACTATGCTATCATAACTAATTATGTATTTAATTCATGATCCAGTTTTCCTATTTTTGTTACTTTTTAACTTTGCGTCCGTTTGACAATGAGTTCGTATAGAATTGATAGATACACGTTCATTATAATTCAATAACTATTCAAATTTTTAGGTTTTTTAATTTTATTTAAACAATAATTATTATTATTTTAATTTAAAAAAAACAATTTTTGGTTAAAAGCTCTGCGATGTAATTATTTTTACGCGTGACAGCTGTTTCGCCTTCTGAGGGCATTATCAAACTGTCTACAGTTGTATAATAAAATAAAATTAATATAATGTAATTATAATATAATTGTATAAACAGCTGTCACGTGACAAGCAAAAATTAAAATTAATTTAACTAAAAATTGTTTTTTTTTAAATTAAAATAATTATTATTATTGTTTAAATAAAATGAAAAAACCTAAAATCAAAATGGAGTTCTACAAAATAAACTTTAAAACCATAAATAAAAAACCATTCAAATTTTATGCGAACGGTTGATGGACGATTGTAACCTTGTTTTTGAAAGTGAAGCTAGGCTCACACTACGTACATTGTTTCCACAAAAAAAATAATATCAACTTTTTTATTTTTTTAGATCATCATTATTTAATAATTTAATGAACCTCTTGCTTTCTTGATACGTGTGTGAAAAAAACAGAGTTGACACTGTTCTATAACTGATTGTTCAAAATTAAATTATGTTTCATCTTTAACCAAAATAACATGCATTAAGAATACTCTCTATAACTAATAAGTACCTACCGTCGATGTATGAATACTTTGTAAATAGTACCTACCTATAAATCCTACTTAACTATGATCATAGACATGGACAAAAGATAACTCCCCTCGGACATTTCCAGAGTATTATCTTAATGTATACGTAGATATAGTATTTGAAACGTGCATAATATTAATGAGGTATTAGAAATTCATTCCATTCCAGTTTGTAAGTGGACACCCTCGGGTGTTGGGTACCAACTGAAGAACTTTGCTTTCCACATTCAAGACATATCTCGGAGAGAGTGTGTGTGTTCTTAAAAGGTCCTCCTGAGAATAGTATGGCCAGTATGAATCACACTAACAACTTTAAAACATTTTAACTATTCAAAAATTGTTTTCATGATTTTTAAAAGTTTTAAGAAAAGTACAACGACGACTATGTCTTGTAACTACGATAAATATTTGATACGAACGCAGACCAGTGATAAATCACGGGATAATATAGTAATAATATGATAATTTAATATAGTGGTATACCACAAGGGTTACATTTAGGCCCAATTTTGTTTTTACTCTTTATCAATGACATTGTAAATATTTTTGATGTTAATGTTAATGTTTTGCTTTTTTCCGACGATTTGAAAATCTTTAAACTCATTCAAACTTATGAAGACTGTATGTGCATTCAACGTAATTTATTCAAATTGCAAGATTGGTGTAAACTCAACTAACCTTACTTAAACGTAAAAAAATGGAATATAATTCGTTTTTCAGAACTACCCTTTCGATTACCAATATATTTTCAACAGTACTGTCCTTACTCCTGTCAACGAAATCAATAATATTGGTACAATCTCAGATACTGAATTTAACTTTCTTTTACATATCAACTCAATTACAACCAAAGGATTAAAAAATCTTGGCTTCATTCTCAGAAATGCCAAAGACTTTAGGAATATTTCAACACTCAAAATATTTGTATTCATCTTTAGTTCGTAGTCAAGTGGAATATAATTCTTCTATCTGGTCATTATTTGATTCATTTAAGTATCTGGTCTCCTAACTATAAAATCCACTCCGACTCAATCGAAAAAAATCAACATAAATTTCTCAGATACATAAACTATAAACTTAATCTAACAATTGCAAGTATTAACTATAACTACTTTGTGAAAGAATTAAATTTATTAAAACTTTTAGACAGAACAATTATTGAACGACTTTTTTTTCCTTTTATATACCAATTTAGAACTATTTCCTTTTAAAAAAAAAAGTTGTAATAACATATTTAGTTGTAACAATAACATCAGGACTGAGTCTTTCAGATACTCGCTTGTACCTAGATTGCATGTAGTTGGTAATACATACGCAGAGGTGGCTGATGTATTTAACTGCACGAAATGTAGATACAAGAAGGCTATAACATCATATATCTTTAATCAATAATAATATTATGTATTCAAACGCAATTTTCGTACTACTCTACAACTATTCCTTATTTTGTTTGTGCATATAATTTTATTTTTTTCACTGTCAATTGTAAACCTTTCATGTAAAAGCCCTCTCTCGCGCGTATACAATAAAATAAATAAATAAATTTACCTGTAGGATTTGTGAAGCTGAATGTGTGCACCCTTCATTTCAGATAGAATATATAAATTTTTTAATTTTCATTTTATTAGTTTTTTTGTTATACGGCCTAGAATCGAACCCCAATCAACTGAATAAAAACAAATATGCTGACCAAATCACCATCAACTATTGTGATATATATATGTAGGAACATACTGAAAATAAAATGATGTATTTTTGAATTTTAGAATGTTACGTGCTCATATCACAACCGAAAGTATATTTTTTTTAACGTACACCTTTGTACGAGTATACCAAGAAGTAGAGTGGCAACTTATCAATGGAGTTCTGAATTTTTCCACACCCGAAATTCAACAATCACATTTTTCTCAATTGAATTGTGGCTAATTTTCTGTTCATTTCCAGCACGCAGCTAGTTACCAATCTTACATCTGCTTTCGAAAAATAATTACACATCCGTCGTAACACTTGCTTCTGTGCAATTTACCTAAAAACTAAAAAGATAAGTGTGCTCAGTTGGACCGAGGAGATGAACAAGATGTCTTTGTTTGGGTAATTAACTCACTAACGGTATAACTTAATTATTGGCTGCACTCTACATTATTGGCCATGCCGAGGTAGGCGGCGCCGTCGGGGTAATTAGTGATTACTAATTACCGCTGAAATAGCATCTCAACTAGTTGAGAAGTTCAAATTGTTTATGAGGTTACCGCGGCTGCTAGGACCGGCAACCGGCAACTCGCGGTCCAAGATATTTTTAGTTTATGTCGCGTTAACGTGGGCACATAATAAATAAAATTTAAAAACAACTAAAAATGGTGTTATGAAAATTGTGAAACGTAGATAACTATCTAATTAACGCTCACGTAATTTTCTTCCAGGATTGAGCTTGGAGAGTTCATTGCCACAAGAGTCGATACTGGGGCGCACTCCTTGTTTTATCAACAACTACAAACAATGTGATACCGCGAAAGTGTCCGAAGTTCACGGGGAAGTTGAACTATGGCATCCTTATTTTGAAGAATGTTGTAAGGATAAAGAAAGTGAGAAAAGGAAAGGAGTAGGGGATGATGTTGAATAATCTAAAGCCATTTTAAGCTATGTTTCTATTCTGCATTTTAGTCTCTCGTCATATCACTATTCAAAGAATCTTTCTCTCTGTATCTCCATCAAACTCTTCTATTATTCTGACTCTCAATGTGACCTTCTTGAATTTTCCATCCATCCATCTACGTATTATATAATATTATCATTACACCTCTTTTCTCTTATCATTTGCTGTACATGTTTAATATAATCTAAGCGCTCCTATTTTTAGGGTTTTTCATCCAGTAAAGACCTTTTTCCTAAGAACTCACTAATGTAAACTTAAATTCAGTCAATTAAATACAACCATCAGATGGTGATAGCAATAAGGCCTAATGAGCCGCAGTACTAGTTAGATAGTCATTATGAGGGGTATTTGTATAAGCCCCAGCTAGTTCTCAGAGGATTACAAAAGAATCCATAAAATCAAAAACAAAAAAAAAGCGCTCCTATTATTATATTTTAGTGATATAATTTCTCTGGAAAGGAAAAAATGCTTAAGCGACACTTTGTCAAAAATAAGTTGAATATGCAGTTTTTATTTCTGCATCGAATACTCTGACTCTCATTTGATTCTGAAGACTTTTGTGGCCCTTCAGCCATTTAAAATATATTTACCATTTGGGAGAGCGCTTGACTCAAGCGACGAAAGTTTAGGACTTTTTTAGATTTTTGTCGCTTCGGGATAACTTTTTATTTCAAAATCCAACCAGGTACTGAAGACTTATGAATTTTATGGTAAAACAAAAAAAAATACTTTTAAGTGTAACCTTCCCAAAATGGTGTTTTAGATCATCAGTCATCGGTCTGTTATTATTTTCGGATCACTCCTAATTTGGTCATTGGTATTAAAACTCAGGTGTGGACTGCTAGCCTCGCCCTGTTTTACATCTTCTGTTTAGTATTTTGTACCGCATTTAGTCCTCTAGTAATTGGTTTGTTTGCATACATTTCCTTATGAGCCTTCCCATCTCATAAAAAAAACATTTTACGACTTTACCTAGATGGTTGCTAAACGAATAAGCCATCGCAATGGTTTATTCAATTAGCAGAAAGGTAGGCAGAAAGTTTTTCAATTCGTGTTCATGGACCCAGCCCAAATTGGTGTTCTGCGGTTTCTGAGTTTGTAAACGCAAACAATAGCATTTTGTGGGTATATCTGACCACTGTGTTCCTTTGTGGTCAGCCTGTAGTCAGTTCCCAAGAAAAATAAGTCCAGTTTCATTAGCACTTTTATTTCACAACTCAAAAGCTAAATATGCGCTAGTGTCTTGGAGTAAGAATATGTATGGAGAGAGCTAAATATTTTTACCCAATCAATACAAATTTGCGATAAATCACTTTCTCCGGGATTTTACGTCGTATACCATGAGAAAGAAAGAGACAAGAAAAGTCTTCACATAATATTTCAGCACTTTTAAGTGTGTAATAATGTTCTCCGTCCGCGCTAACTTCACGTCATCGAGTCGTACAACTTACGTCAATGTATTTTGAGGTTATTTCCTTTATTTGTGTTGATTAAAAAACTTGCAATGGTTTAACTTTCCAAATCATTTCAATGGTGTATTGATATTGTTTTGTTTAATGTGCTCAAATATGTTTATCAAAAATGTCCGAATTCCATGTAGGCTATCCGACATCCTTTAATATATCTTTGTCTCTTTCTATCGAGTCAGTATAACGTCAACAATACTGACTACACAAAAGGTACCTCTTCATGTATATTCTTACTCCAAGGCTAGAGTAGTCCATAGTGCAGCGAACGGAGGGGTGTTTACCACACTAAACTAAACCTTTCTAGAAGTTTGATCTATAGCGATTTTAATAAAACTGGTGTCGCCACAAGACCACCACACACTTCTGTCGGTTTATCTCTTCAGCGCTTTACCATGCTATTGTAGGAGTATAGAGCATGGAGTGTAATGAGAAAGGAATGAGCAATGCTCGGTCAAAGAGCGACCTCATTCTGCTATTTGTCCCACTCGGACTCGTATTACAAAACATGCCTAGCTTCGTCACTAAAGATAAATAAATACAAACAAACAATCGTGCTTTAACAAAACTAATGGTGATTAACAGGGCGAACATCTTTGTAAGAACCGACACTCTTCCAGGCATAGAAACGATAAACGACTTCATGATGAACAGAAAAGATGAGAAGAATTTGCATGACGAAAGACACCATGGGCAAAATTCAAAAGATATTGAGTGACTGAGGCATAACGAACACCCCCTAGATGAGACTTGTCCGGGCGCTGATTTTCCGGATATATGAGGGGAAGGAGTTGGGATTGCGGGTGGTTGGAAATCTTCTGGGCATACAGATCTTTTTGAAGGGTAGTATTTAACTAGGGGGAATCTTGAGAGTATCCCGGGCGTCGTGGGTTCAATTCCTCTGCTGGCTTAGCCCTCACAATTGCACAAGTAACGTTTTCCGTTTATTGTGATAGTAGTAGGAGTTTTTCAAATATTGTCAGGTTGTTCGTGACCCGGAAATGATTGTCTTTCATTTAAGAAAAGGAAGTGGGGGGGGGGAAAGAGAAGAAGAGAAGGAAGGTCGAGAGGTATCAACAGAGCGGCAACACTTAAAAGAGTTACTCTATGGCGACCAGCATAAACAAATTTAACGGCATCCGTGGTCGAGTGGTAAGACGCTCGGCTGCGAATCACGAGATCGCGGGTTCAAACCCGCTATGATATATTGTATATTTGCGGCATGTTCCAGAGTGGTAGACACTCTAAGTATCGCCTTGGTGAAAGAACACCGTTCAGAATTGAAACGTTGCTTAAAATGACTTCAGCCGTGTTTGATGACCAGATCTGAATAACCAGGTACTTCCCAACCTTCTTCTTCCCCACCTGTTTTCCTTCCCCCACAACCTTCAGCCTCACAACATACCCCAATTGGGGATGCCATAGTCTCACTGGCTTTAGACGGTTGGGAGCAGTTGGGACTCTTGTGCGGTATTCACCATAAAAAAAAAACTTCTAATAACTTTTTTTTTAAAACTGTTGATGTACACATAACTGTTATACCCATATCTGAACCTTTTTCTCTTATCATTTGTTATAACGATCATGATTTTAGATAGTTTTAATCTTTACACATCATATATAATATTTTCTCCTTGTTAGTTAGTCTTATTAGCTTAATTTATTTAGTATGTAGCGAACTTGAGGTGAAATATCACAAACCTGCGCTATATAAGTTCACTGTTATAATTATTGTGGCGCTGCGTCTATTTTTAGCCGAATTATTGAAGTTTGAAATTACTTCGACAGAAACTGTCGCTCAATTAGGCGCGATCTCCTCTTCACACCCGACATCAAATTTAAAGACGTTTCACGTCAAAAAGATCCAATAGTTTGTGTGCAATATGCATTTATTGATCTATTTCATGTATTTGAACAGCTCTATAATGCAAGCAGTATGCATTTTTTGTGTATTCTCTGTACAATGTATCAACAAACACATAATATATCAAATCCCTTGCGCAAATACGTAAAAATAGGTAAGCGGCACTTTGCATATATTATTTTCTCGTTGTTAGTTAGTCTTATTAGCTTAATTCGTTTAGTATGAAGCGCACTTGAGGTGACATATCACAAAACTGCGCTATTTAAAGTTCACTGTTATTATTATTACGAGTCAAATCCTTAAAATTAACGGTTCCCATGCTAAAACACAAAACCTCTCGCAGATAATAAAGGAGATTCGCAGTCGTTTAAGCTTTGCACATTATAATGATGGGCGGAACTTTTTTTGCGTTGAGTCAATGTTCCGTAGAACCGAGTACAAAATATTCTCACCGATGCGATGTTTTGAATTTCCGCCAGCACGTTTCCTTAGTACATTGACGTGGAGATTCTTTAGGCCGAGTTAGCTCGAGCTATGTGGAGAATAAGGAATATCACGATTGTGGTATTATTTGACCGGAACTGTTTTGGAATAAACGGAGTACGTCCATTCTTCGAAACCATACGATGTACTTGGGTGGAACAAACTTGTACGTTTTAGTGACTTGTAGTTTTACCTCTCTGTACGTTGTATTTGCTTTAAGTGTGTAACTAATTCTTCGATAAAATTTGTATGGAAAAGTTGTTATTTAATATTATGTATTATCTACCGTAAATGGACCATGGTTCTGTTGATATTTCAACGTTGTGAGGTTGAAGGTAGTGGGAAGGAGAAAGATATGAGGAAAAGGGAGGTTGGGAGGTACCTTGCCATTTGGATCTGGTTAACATGGCTTAAGCCATTTAAAGCAACGTTCCGATTGGGAATGTTGGTATTTCACAAGTGTGATACTTGGAGTAGGTATGTACCACTCTGGAACGTGCCGCAAGTGTACCGTATATTGTTTTATATGAATTAAATGTGAAACAAAACATATTCATCAAATAAAATGTATTTGCTCACGCCGGCATTTAAACCCGCGACCTCTGGATTCGTAGTCGAGTGACCACGGAGGCTGTCAAACTGAAATATTATGAATTTACTTCTCTCTGAGTTCTACAACAAACAGATTACCCAAAATCATGCCATCGCTTTAAGCCAGGTAAAATGAGGTAAGTTATGTCACCCCACTTCGGATCGTAAGTTTGATTTTTAATTTTAGGTATGAAAAAGTTAATAACATTCACACCGTGCGATAAAATCGCCGAATATATTTTAGTGTAAAATTGTGAAATTCACTAATTCTTTGAGAAAGCACAGTAAAACATTTTTTTTATTCATATTATTAGTTTTGGTTTTATGGTAGGAAGAAATTGCCATTATGCAATATTCTCGCTTTCGTATATGTAGATGTGTATGTGTGAATCGCAGTGGCATGCATAGAGTTTTTGATCAGGGTAGGCAGTAGGAAAAACAGTAGATTAATTGATAATAAACATAGATACCAACAGATGTCACTGATTGTTATTGCATTTGTTCTCCAAAAGCACTGTCTAGACACTAACAAAGATACCAACACAAACGAGCCACATAGTCGTACATGCATACATATTTTGTGTAGTCTAGTGAACATAAAATTATCTACTCTGACGTTGGCGGCGTTTGAGCATTATGTAGTTACTGCTTTTGACACGTTATAGTAGGACAGTCAGTGGGGCGCTAGCGGCGGTATTTTTGAAAGTGAAGTTTTTTTTTTAATTTATAATATTTTTTAATTTTTTTTTAAGTAAGACAAACATTCCCGGGTTACGAATTGAAAATATTTTAAAACTCCTACTGCCATCATAAAAAGCGGAAGATGTTGCTTGTGCAATGATGGAGGACTTAACGAGGAATTGAACGCACGACGCCCGGATGGGAATCCGACGCGTTCTCCACTCAGCTACCGACCGGTCAATTTAATCCAATATAATTCATATTTTATGCGAGTACGGCAGGGTAGGCAGTGCTTATGTGCCAATATGGAGTGCACGCCTCTTTGGGTATGTGTCAGTAATTAAATCAAATTAAACGTCATCAGTTGAAACCGGTGCTAGCTTGAATAATTTATTCTAAATTTCTCCATCGTCTGGGTGGGATTGATGAACGGAGAAGTTGTAACACCTCCTACCTACAATAAAAAAACAATAACTCGTTTCGCTAATAATATCCTACTATATAATTATATTCACCGAACAGAAAATTCATAGAAGTGTTTTCTATAACGACTTAAAAGAAAGTTGATGACCAATTATCTGTTCAAGAAAGAATATCAATATTTGAAAACGTGTGACCAATGTCTTTGTCGTTTTAAAGGTCCACGTAAGGATCTAGAAGGATTTGACCAGTTAGTAGCTGAGTGGACAAACGCGTTGGATTCCCACCCGGGCGTTGTGGGTTCAATTCCTCTGCTCGCTATGTCCTCCATCATTGCACAAGCAACATCTTCCGCTTATTATGATTACAGTAGGAGTTTTTCAAATATTGTCAGGTTATTCGTAAACCGGGAATGTTTGTCTTTCCTTAAAAAAATATTTCTTTACCATATTTATAATAATAATAAATGGATAACTTTTATGGCGCCGTTTTTGTGGGAAAATCACCTCAAGGGCGCTTTACAAATTAATTTATCTAACCTATAATTTATCACTTAAGCTTAAAACTAATAACTTACAGTTAAGATTTATTACTAATGGCTTACAACTAATATTTTCAACTAGTGACTTACAATAAAGACCTAAGCCTGATTCATACCAACGTCCGGTTCCGCTCACTGAGTATAACTTATAACTAGTGACTTACATCTTTGTGTGGCATTTTTTTTATTATTTTAACTTCATTATTTAGTTCAAAAAAATTTTTGAAGTGTAAAAATTTCGCATGATTTTTTTATCACTGTTTTATTTAACTAAATAATAGTTAAATTAATTATTAAGAAGGATATTGCCAAAAAATTTGTGACGACATATAACAGAACAAGGCTTTATAGTTAATTCTTATAACTAAAATCTAAGATTTCATTATTATTACTTCATTACCTCTTCATTATTGCTGCACATTTGCATGACTGTTCAACAATTCCTTTCTTGTGTGACGACATATAACAGAACAAGTTTCGAATTCTCCAAAAAAGACCAATGAGAAGTATACTTGGGCAAAATAGATATTCAAAAGTAGTAAAAATGTCAGACGAACTAAACAGTGAAACAGATGCTAACATTAAAAACATTAGTATTTACACATACAATAAAAATAAAACTTATTACCAAATTATTTATAACGTGAATATTCACAGACAATACAAGGAAATGCAAAGAAATCAGACTACCAGAAAGAATAAATCCAATAAACAAAAACAGTTTACTTTATAACTACATTAATTTCAGCAAAATTTGGCTTCGCCAGAAAATCACCAAAGAAGAACTGACTAGTATATTAACAGCATCGTCATAGAAGCTACTGAAAAAACCCTACTAAAACCTTGAAGATGAAATATAGAAGTCGTGGAAAGGTTCTATCCAAAACCTAGTTCACTTCAGAAGGATCTCCTAGTAAGGAGGACTAATGAAAATATTCTACAATATTTATATTTATATCGTATATAATTATTATCTTCTTAAAATGTCAAAATTATTTAGTAATGTAATCCATAAAAATTGACCTTACTTTGGGAACAACAGACTCGCCCACAATAAACTTCTTCCGTGATAATATTATTTTATAATTTAATGTTTTGGAAATGGTGGAAAGTTGAAACTTTGAGGAGAAAAGAGCGGCGTAGGCCGGGGCCAATGACACTGAACATAATATTTTAAAGAAAGGAGAGGATGCTTAGAATTTTAAACAGTTTCGCCTATTTGGTGTCATGTTGTTAGTTACGTCGTGCGTCGTGAAATGTGAACTCTAACGTTTGAAAAATACTAGTGGCGTATTGTCTTTCATAGTTAAACAAATATTTCAAAGTAACATAACACATGATGGAAACGACGTTGCAAAACGATTTTTAATTATATTTTTCCGAGTCCGAACTGTTCCCTACCGTCTGAAGCCAGTAATCTATTTCATCCCTGATTGGGGTATGTTGTGAAGCTGAAGGTAGTGGGGATGGGAAGGAGATGGGGAAGGGGAAGGTTGGAAAGTACCTGGCTATTCAGATCTGGTCACCAAACAAGGCCAAAACCATTTCAAGCAACGTTTAGATTCTGAGTGGTGTTCTTTCACCAGGACGATAATTGAAGTATCTACCACTCATATGAAAACAGTTGCGTTGACCTACAACTTTTAGACGGAAAGAGCTGTTTAAATTTCATGACGCCCTTCAAGTCATTCCCCAACCCAAAACATTATTTTCCTTTAAATATATACTAAACACCAAAAGAATTGCCCTAATTTATAACGATGTTTATTTTTATTACAGGTGAGAGCCGGGAGCCACTCTTAACAACATTCCTGCTGACAAGGTATTACATATCATACATTAAAAAACAACTCAACGTATCACAATCAATCGATAACTTTCGAAAGACGATATTTTTTAAATGAAATCACAAGCGATTCCCTTACAAAATTTACTTACGTCTCATCCATATGGGTTACATCTAATACAAAACGACTCGAATTATGTCAATGTATTCCTCCGACGATTCATCAAAAGTCCCCAGGTTCGTCAGGAATAGCATAATTAACACGGGTTAAATAAATTCTCCACTTCGAAAACACATAAAAGATTTAGTAAAAAAAAATACTCCAAATTAGAATCAAACCCGAATCATTCCATATCCAACCTCAACCGCTGGACCTCCACCAGCACCGACCCTTCGTCTCCATCCAAATTCCATCTTATACCTCCATACCTCTTGTACCTAGATGACATACAGTGGGTAATTCTTTCGCGAAAATAGCATATATATTTAACTGCACTGAATCTAATCTAGAAGGCTATAATAGCATACCTCTTTCAAAAATATTACTGTTGATTTATTGCACTATAATAATTCTATTAACTTACTTATGTTTTTGGATCCTAATCATTTACTCTGTGTTATTTTTATGATATTACATTCATATTTTCTCATAGAGTGACGGCATTATACCCGGTTGGCTCACAGTTTGGTGATGTGCGATAAACAGACGTAAAATGTCGCCAGAGGAAGGTAAACGAACCGCTAATGACAACCTACTTCGTGGCGATTATCCGTTCTAATATTGCATAGTTTTATTGTTTCTTGTGTTACGTTATATCTGTTTGTAGCTGACCGCAATAACGAAAATCAGACGTAAAGATAAATTCGGTAAACATTGTGTCGATTGAGTCGGCGTGTGAAAAGGCTTTTAAAGTTGATTATGCCTCTTAAAAAATTGTAAAGCTTCGTAAAAGTTTCATTGTATTTTGTTGTTATCTCTTTTGCATGGAACAAAGTTCTTTTAACATTAAAGATATGGTAAGCTTTGGCCTTTTTAAGACAGTACTTTAGACTTCTTTTATAAACAAGGTTCCTAAAACAATTAGTTCACTAACTGTAATATAATTGCGAAATGGATTATCTAACTATACTTTACTTTGAAGGTTTTAGTTTTTTAACTAGTGGTGGGACTCTGATTTATACAGGTAATTGTGACAGGGTTACTCTCCTTGCGGACGACTATTTTTGTTTTTTTTTGTATTTACATTTAAATTCCCTCGCTACCTACAGCGAGAGAATTTATTGTGGGATTTTTGTGACCGGCTACGCCAGCTCAGAATTTCTTCGAGTGTGATACAATTGAATCCTTATCAGAGGAATATTTGTGTCATTGTGTAGAGTGGACACCCTGATCCATTTGGGTGCATTCAACACTAGTCGAATGACTATGTTTTGCAGGGTTTGTAGTTAATTTATGTGTTTGTGAGCTGCGTTTCCCCAAACGGGTGCAGCGTATGAAAAGCCCTAGATCTGAATAGTCAGGCACTTTTAAACCTTTCTCTTCTACATCTCATTCTCCTCCCCACTACCTTCAGCCTCACAAAATACCCCAATCGGGGCTGTCATAGTCCCACTGGCCCCAGACGGTTGGGAGTAGTTGGGACTAGTTGGGACTCTCGTACGATATTCACTGTAAAAGAAAATACGGCCAGTAAGGTTTGGAAAATAGGTTTGGGCAGTTTTTAACAATATCATGTTCGAGAGATACTTTGGAGAAGTCCCTCGGGGTAAACGTTCGAGTAAAACGGCCGAATCATCGTCTTTATTATTGTTATGAAAATATGAAATAATTAACAACCTGTTATTATGGTTTCCTCCATGCGGCTTTAGAACAGAAGTCGTATAATGTGGCATACCGCACTTCCGGTGGCGCTCTCAAACTTGTATATGAGTTTGAGGAAACGAATGACAAATCGTATCAGTACTTATCAGCAACCGGATCATTTTGGCTAATGTCTTGGTCACCTACACGAAGTCCGACCAACCACATTTTATGACAATTCATCGTAGATTACAACTTGAGGTCATGATTATTGTGGTCAAATATAAAACTAGATTTGTTTGTTATTATTTTAGCGGAATCGTTGATAATCTGAATTTATTTAGCCGTAAAAGTTCGAGCTTGATATATTGTGATTTTATAGAAAAATGGACTTTCGCAAAATAACACGAGTACCTGAAACGGTATTATTTTTTTTTTTTAAGAAAGACAAACTTTCCGGGTTATGAATAACAAAATAAAATTTTAAAAGCTCCTACTGCCATCACAATAAGCGAAAGATGTTTCTTGTGCACTGGTGGAGGACTTGGCTAGCAGAGGAATTGAACCCACGACGCCCGGGTGGGAATCCGACGCGTCTGTGCACTCAGCTACTAACCGGTCGATAAAAATAATAAATATTACTATTCTTCATTTTTATCAACTTCATACGATTTTCCTAGTAGATTCGAGGACTAATTACTTCGGCAATTCACCTTCAGGCGTTTCTACGTTGGAACTGATTCTGTGACTACAATACTAATATTATTGACCTTGTGCCTTTGCACGTAATATAATGCCAACTCGAATCGTATCTACGCTTTCAGGAAGATACGTGATTTTATAGTTTACACGTATATTTTACGCGGAGCGTAATCGAATGAATCGCATTCAAACACGTAAAAACTACGTTTTCTGGGCGTCGCGACGCTTCGAGTAGCGTCAACTAGCTATGAGGTTTTCCCAACTCTGATCGTGTACATAAAACAATATTTTAAATTACGAACTCCAATATATAATACATATCGCTCATGACAAAACAATACTTTTGTATCACACATAATACAAATTTTACAGGGGACACAAAAAACTGTTTTTTTTTTTTGTCACATCTAAAATTTACATTCCACCGAATTTAACAGTGCATCTTGAATTCTAATGTGTCTGGGGAAAGCTGTCATAGAAATGGTGGCAACCGGAAGGAATAACTGATTTTAAGACTTTACAATGAATTACTTTAAATGATAAAAAATAGTTTTTTTTACGTGAATACCGTAAAAAAGTCCCAACTGCTCCCAACCGTCTAGAGCCAGTGAGACTATGGCATCCCCAATAGGGGTATGTTGTGAGGCTGAAAGTAGTGGGGAGGGGAAGAAAATGAGAAAGGGAAAGGTTAGTAAGTACCTGGCTATTTAGATCTGGTCACCAAACACGGCGGCTAAAGCCATTTCAAGCAACGTTTCTATTCTGAATGGTGGTCTTTCATCAGGGCGACACCACTCTAGAAACTAACTAACTAACCATCACGCCGTTTCTCCGCAGGGGTAGGCAGAGAGAACGGACCGCCATATAACTCTGTTTTAGCACACACTCCTTACTTCATTCACATTCATACATCGTCTCACACATACTCTTCTGTTATTTTGACTCTTTGACCCGATTCAAATATTTGATTTACTTGATCGTGCCATGTCTTTCTCGGGTGTCCTCGACTTCTTCTTCCATTCGCTTTCGCATCACATATTCTTTTCACACTCTTTTCTTCGTTAATTCGCTCCACATGCCCGAACCATCTTAGTGTCCCTTTCTTGATCCTATTCATTACGCTCACATCAGCCTTGCGTTAGAACGTGTCGCAAATTTACTATGTATTATTTTTAGATCAATTAATTGCGTTGTGACACATATTAATTAAATGAAAAATATTTGCGCACGCCGGGTTCAAACCCGCAACCTCTGGATCCGTATTCGAGCGTCTTAGCACTTGACCATCCAGGCCGTCAAGATTTGGCTAGGTAGTGTATTTTTTAATTTTAACAAATGGATGGGATTCGAGCTGTCGTTTGGACATGAGCGATATGCAGAACATCTTAATCTATCGGAATTTCCCCTAACTCTGTAGGAAATATTCTTGAGTCTATAAAACGCGAGTTATTTCTACTTTTATGTGCAGTTTCCGCTCTATTTCACTGATATAACTGCGGCCTTGCAATGTACTATTCCGCTGATCGTTGTTCCTCATAACACTATAGCTAATGGCTTCATTAACTTTATTGTTCATTTATACAATCTCTTTTTCGATTATCTAGGAGCATTTACATTTTCCGCACTGTCACGCACACTCTTCATTTGGTTATTTTATTGTGTATTTTCCTCGGTTTCCTCTTGACTAGAAGATACCAAAAAATAGTACCGTATACCTTAGTTGATCGGAAGATTCTCTGCCGTATTGTTTTGCGTGCTCGATTTAACTTCGTACTCATGTTGGACTATTGGAAAGTTGTCTGAAGAATTAATATACGGCAGCTAGTTGGGTAAAGAAGTTAATTAACGTTTGGATAGTGTTGCAGGTGCCTCCTGCAACGGTAGACTGTAAAAGGTACAATCACACGGAAGTCACCGAAGGCCGCTTTCACCAATCAAACTGAGCGAACGCTTAGTTAAAATTCAGCTCTTACACTTAATCGCGGTGTCGCTTTTTAAGATTTATATTTTTTGCATTATGTTCCCAAATAAGTTAGAGCAAGATTTTTATTATTATTATGTATTTGCCTTGTTTAAATGTATTAAAGGTAGTGAGGAGAGGAAGTAGATGGGTAAGAGGAAGGTTTTAAGTACCTGGATTTTCAGATCTGGTCGCCAAACACGGCTAAAGCCATTTAAAGCAACGTTTCGATTCTGAATGGTGGTCTTTTACCAGGGCGATACCTAGAGTCACTTCTGAAATAATTAATTTTATTATTTACTCATAAATAACTGCCAAAGTTGCCTCTAACATGTACATATTAATTTAAAAAATTATATATTATGTAATGTGAACTAACTCAATAAATAAGAAAATTAAATTAAAAATCGATTTATTTTATGGCCCATATTTTATAATTTTAAAATATAGGTCGTAAAGGTCAATTTATTGAAAAAATAGCTCTCTAGCGTACAAGATATTTGTCACACCCTTTGAGTAAAAAATATCATTCAGTTTGGTGGGGTATTTTAGCGATAGAACCAAAAACAAAATTTTGTATGAAACAGGCCCCAATTGCGTTCCTCTAAAGGACTTTTGACACGTTCATTGCTAAATAAAATTCGTACATTTTAATGCCATATGAATGACAAATTGATTCAAACTGACGAACATTGACGGGTTTCCCTGTTCCCTGTGGAACGACTCAAAACCACATGGCTTGCCACAAGTCTGTTTTAAATCGGTTCAAAGCGAAGAGGCGGCACAATGCGCGTGGTGCGTTGTGCGCATACCGGTAACATTTCTATCAACGTGCGACGTGCGGTGTCAGCAATGAATGTGTTAAGGTGAATGTGAACAAATATAAACAACAGAAAACATTTTAGAAGAAGGTCCCTTCATCAATTTTCCGGGCAAACATACTCATATGTGCTAAATAAGTGACCCCCGATACAATCGACTAACTTAACAATCTCAACATCTCATTTTAACCTCTACCATACGAAGAAGAAGAATCTTTGAAATGTCAATGTAACAGTCAAATATATCGTCGCCGGAAAGGCAAAAGGGCTGAAGCGTCATTTTGGGAAGTTTACACCAGAGCACTCAAAGATTTTTTCGTTTTACAATAAAATTCATAAGTCTTCAGTACCTGGTTGGATTTTGAAAAAAAAGTTAACTCAATGCTCTCACTTAGTCACCTGAAGCGACAAAAAGCTAGAATAGACAAAAACTTGGATCATTTGTTTCAAGCCTTCTCCCAAATGGTGAATATATTATAGATGGCTGAAGGACCACCAAAGTCTTCAGAATCAAACGAGAGTCGGAGCATTCAATCCAGAAAAATGAACTGATCAAAACTGCATATTGAACTAATTTTTGACCAAAGTGTCGCTTAGGCCTTTTTGCCTTTCCAGTATGTATATTTAAAATAAATATCTACTATCTAGCAAGTGTTTTATTTCTGACTACATAAAAAAGTTTTACTTTATCAAAATTTGGTCATTTTTCAACTTAATTAAGCGTTTATCATTTTCTATTGAACGGGCCGTTGCAGCGATCATAAAGGTACACGTACATATCCGAGTATATGACCGGTCGGTAGCTGAGTGGACAAACGTGTCGGATTCCCATTCGGGCATCTTGGGTTCAATTCCTCTGTTGGCTAAGTCCTTCATTATTGCGCAAGCAACATCTTCCGCTTATAATGATGGTAGTAGGATTTTTTCAAATATTGTCAGGTTATTCGTAACCCGGCAATGTTTGTCATTCTTTTAAATAAATAAATAAATTATGGTACATACCAAAGTTAGTGAAATATCGATACTGCTTTTTTATGTTGTTCATAAAGTCTTAAGTCGTGACCGAATGTGTGCCAGAGAGATGCTGATTCCGCGCGAATTCATGCAAGCGGTATTAATTAATTCCATGGAATTCATTTTTTGCTAGTTTGGCGTGTTTCCTGCCGAGTCGAAGGAAAGCATTCGAAAAAAAAAACCACTTCTATGTTTTACGTGTGAATGTTGAAAATGTATTTTTTGGATAAGTTGGAGTGTCAGCGAATTTTGTTGTTTGTGGTATGGGAGGAGTCAAAAGAGGTGAGGTATTAGATGTTTTAAAAAGATTGAACAAGGAAACATGCCGGCAAGTGGTAGCAACATAATGAACAGTAAATAATTTCCTTTGTTTGTACGTGCGAGAGTGAATTTTTCAAATTCGAAACTGATGTTAATTGAAATTATCAAATTCTGTATTTATGAGATGGGAAAAAATAATGTCCAAAGAAACGAAGCTAGCAGTCACAATGGAGTGCTTATACCAAACCTGATGTATGGCAGTGAGGCATAGAACTAGCAGAGAAAGGATGAAAGTAGACTGAATGCTGTAGAAATTGGATTTACTGAGGCGTATGTGCGGTAAAATCACGTATGCCAGTGTTAAAAATGTGAATATCCGGAAAGAATGCAAGGCTGATGTAAGTGTAATGAATAGGATCAAGAAAGGTGCGCTTTGGTGGTTTGGGCATGTAGAGCGAATGAACGAGGAAAGGAGTGTGAGAAGAATATATGACATGAAAGTTAATGGAAGCAGAAGTCGGGGACGCCCGAGGAAGACACAATGGCACGATCAAGTGAATCAAATACTTGAGTTGGGCCATGTGAAAGTCAGAATAACAGAATTGTATGTATGAGACGATGTATGAATGTGAATAAAGCAAGGGAGTTTGTGCCAAGACAGATTTGTATGGTGGTCCGTCCTCTCTGCCTACCCCTGCGGAAAAACGGCGGGATGTTTATCTAGTTTTTTTCTTGGCAAGTCAGGGTGCATCCATAGACATAAAATACAAGACACGTAATATTCATACAAATTTACGAAAAATGTAGCACCACTAATGTTGCACCACGAAATGTTTCACTCGCGTATGAAAAGGATAGCCATTTAAAGAATATGTGTGTGCGGAAGAGATAGCTATATGAAGCGTGTTTCGAAGGTATGTCTCGTTGACTTAATTTAGTGCAACCAGGCGGGTTGTCTCAATAACGTATCTACATTATTTAATTCATCTAAGGGTGCTACTCGTGATTTTTAACGAACAATTAGTTTATTCATAATTATTACAATCCTACTAAAGTAGGTACTTGCGAAAGCATTCAACCCACGCAAGTTTGACCAACATAAAACTGGTACATACCGTGCCTTCTCGATTGGCAAATTTACTAATTTCTCAACATATTGTGCAACACCTTCGAGCTATAGTAAATTAACGAAAGCAATTAAAATTATATGTGCAATGAGTTGGGCCGATTGCGCCTGCACCTGCCTTAATTAATGTAGTTCACATTAGAACGAAGTGGCGGGTCGTGACTTTTTAGTGTGCCAGAGTGGTAAGATTGAAAAAAAAATGTTTATTGATTTATTTTTAATTTTTTTTGTATGAAGATTTTTCAGAAATCCGTGCAGTGCACCACTAAAACTGAAAAATCCTTAAAATCTTCATACAGAGGGGTAGATGCTCTAAGTATCGCCCTGGTGAAAGACCACCATTCAGAATCGAAACGTTGCTTGAAATGGCTTTAGCCCTGTTTGGTGACCGGATCTGAATAGCTAGGTACTTCCCAACTTTCCTCTTCCCAATCTCCTTTCCTCCCCACTACCTTCAGCCTCACAACATACCCTATTTGGGGATGCCACAGTCTAACTATCAAACGATATCGTATTTTTCAATCTTAGCACCCTACAAACTCACGAGTCGCCACTGTAAGAAGTAACTGTTTCCATCGGCCATGACGTAAGCTACAAGTGTCAAAACTAGACTACCGTAAGAAATTACGACTAAGCTTTGTTGTGCGTCGAACTTAACGGCAGCTTAATTTCCTCGTGTGTCACGACGCGAGTGACAAATCTAGCGTAATTATAATTTCTGTCGGGTTGGCGCACCTGTTTTTTTTTGCTTTTTCTGCCTTTTTTAAGCGACGTGTGACACTGATAAGCGAGCTCATTGGAACATTTCGGTAAATCTTACCTCCGTAAGAATTGTGTTGCCCAACGAGTCACGGAATAATTTTTTTTTTTTTTGTACATTATTTAACGGTGCTTTGTTTGCTATTGTTCTTCACAGGTTTCGAGAAAAATATTTGCGCTGAGGAATTGCAGCGTTAGCTTGAAATGAGTTAATTTCGTGAATACCCCACAAGAGTCCCAACTGTCTGGAGCCAGTGGGATTATGACATCCTCGATTGAGGTATTTTGTGAGGCTGAAAGTAACGGGGAAGGGAAGGATATGGAGAAGAGCAAGGTTGGGAGGTACCTGACTATTCAGATCTGGTCACCAAATCCGATTAAAGTCATTTTAAACAAGGTTTTGATTCTGAATAGTGGTCTTTCACCAGGGCGATACTAAGAGTATTTACCACTCTGGAACGTGCGGATAATATACAATACATATTTTTTTATTCATTAAATGTGAAATAACACAATTAATTTTTTATAATATTTTCGCACGCCCATGAACCTAACATGTCTATAGTTACGTATTATTCATCTTGTGGTGCCCTTTCTTATAGGAAGTTGGCAAACATCAGCACAACCGACCTGCGCGGCCGACCGGTTAAGAAGATCGTCTACGAATCGAGAGATCGCGGGTTCAGATCCTGGCGAGCGCAAATGTTAATTTTAATTTACATTTCATTAATATAAAATATATATATAAATATATGTATGTTTGTGGCATGTTCCAGAGTGGTACGGACCTGGTGAAAGACCACCACTAAGAAAACCAACCGTTGCTTGATATAGCTTTAGCTGTGTTTGGTAACCGGGTCTAAGTAGCCAGATACCTCACAACTTTCCTCTTCCTCATCTCCTTCCCATACCTACTACATTCAGCCTCACAACATATCACAATTCGAGATGCCATAGGCCCACTAGGCCCAGACGATTGGGAGCTGTTGGGACTCTTGTGCGGTATTCACTTGGAGAAAAAAACAAGGAATCGTAATATACCTTCCTTGAGAAAGTAAGCTCAGAAAATGCGGCCAAGCCTTTACACGAAGTAACGCGTTAAATGGTAAATAAAGGTAGGACCGCACTTAAGAGTAATGGGTAATAAATACTGTAAGCAGTCACCTCTTCAGGCCTGTGCACAGCGAGAAAGTGCACATAATTGAGCGATCTACTAAGTACTGTTGCCCCCGCAAAATAATTTTATTACGAAACTAATTTCTACGTGAAGTATTTCAAGTGTCATCAAACCGTACACAAGTCAGCTTGCAAACTTGTAACCAGCGGCGACTCGTGACTTTTGAGTATGCTAAAGTGCCATAATTTATAAAACCGAATCATCGAAAACCTGGCTCAATAATACAGGAAAATGGTTCCTAAATTTAGAAGGGAAATATCCACTTAACACTTTTTAATAAAGCCATAGTCAAGTGGTAAGACGCTCAACTACCAATCCAGAGATCGCAGGTTCAAACCCGTCGTGCGCAAATACATGTTATGTATTAAATATGTGTCATAACACATTTAATTGACATAAAATAATATATACTATATTTGAGGTACGTTCCAGAGAATAGGTAAATGGTAGATAAAAAAACCACCATTCCGTATTGAATCATTGCTTGAAATGGCTTAAGCCGTGTTTGGTGATCAGATTTGAATATCCAGGTACGTCCCAACCTTCCCCTTCCCTATATGCTTCCCTTCCCCACTACCTTTAACCTCATAACATAGTCTCACTGGCTCTAGACCATAGATTCTCAACCTTCTTTTGCCCACCGCCCACTTTGAGAATTTTTTTTTTCTTACTAATTTTTTTTTGTCACGTTCGCGGTTCCAGTTACCGGTGACCACAGAGGAACCGGTTATTTATTCAGTTCTTTTTGGAACCGGTTCCTGGTGTTTTAACAAAGTACTAGCAAATCAAACAAAAAACAAAAAGAACTCGGTAGAAATTTGAAAGTGAAAAGAACTGGAACTGGTTCCTCGTCCAAAAAAACACGGAAAGAACGAACAAAGCCCAACGCCCCCTAATTTTCTCTGGGTCTTCTACTGCCCCCCTGAAAGTCTCAAACGCCCACAAGGGGGCGTTATCGTCCACGTTGAAAACCTATGCTCTAGGCCATTGTTCCGCAAAGCGTGTGTCGCGGCACACTGGTGTACCGTGGTCAGGAGTTGGTGTGCCGCGGAAAAAAGTTAAGGTTTTGTGAGGTCCTAAAGTGTGACCTGCAACCTATGGACAGGGTACGAAATCCATTCTCGGATAACATTACCCTTGGACACCCACCGATAAACGAGCAGGAAGAATTCATGGAGTTAAAAACTGATCGGACATTAAAACTAAAATTTTCCGAAGTAGAGCTACCACATTTTTGGCTGCATATAAAAAATGAGTATCCACTGCTTTCAAAGCGTGCTGTTGCAATTATATTACCATTTTTTTACAACCTACTTATGCGAATTGGGATTTTCAATTCTCACTACTATTAAATCGAAAAAAAAACGCCTGAGGATGATCACTGAAGAGATGAGAGCAGCCTAATCAACGATTGCTCCAAATTTTGATTGCCTGTGCTCAGTTAAACAGGCTCACATTTCTCGCTTAACATCTTTTCATATTAGGTAAATTGATTTTAGAAATAAATAAATATTAAATAAACACTGCTTTTTTCTTTGGTGTACCTCTAAAATGTCTTGATTTGATAGGTGTACCTTGAACACAAAAAGTTTGCGGAACACTGCTCTAGACGGTTGTGAGCAGTTGGGACTCTTGTGCGATATTCCGAATAAAAAAACAATGTATTCCATTCGTTCTACCCGCAAAGCAAATAAAACTAAAACTCACTCATTGTATGCCTTTCAAAAATACAACACAGAAAATAAACATTTGAAACCAATACACGTTCGTTTAGTTTTCAGGCTTGGCAACGGTTCAAGGGTTGCAAATCATCCGTTCCGTATCTTTCTTTGCTTGTTTTATTAGCGCTAGACTAAAACCTCCACTGCATTTTAAAGCATTCACATAACAAACAAACAAAAGTTTTCATTTTAAGGAACCTAGTTTTAAAGTAAATATTCACAATTATCCTACGAGAAGTTGTCATGATTTTAGGCTTCCCAAAACGAAACTTGCGTGTACTCAAAACAGCGTGTTTTATAAAGGCCAAAAACTTTTTAATAGTCTTCCAAACGCCTTAAAAGAAGCCTTGGGACTTTTCGGAGGATTTGTGCTAAATTTGTTAAAAAAAACCTATGATTATATGATTTGTTCTATAATTGTGAAATGCAAAAATGATTTTTTTTTACTAGATGTGTGAAAACAAAATTTGCATACATCTAAATAAAAATACAAAAACAAATAAATAGAAAAAAAACCTTTAATATAATTCTTAAGCAATATTGCTTCTTGTCTTAATTTTTGACAACTAAATAGATTATGTTTCATTTTGTAACTGATAATTTTTGGGGGGATTCCATTTTAATATGAATATATGATTAAAAAACCTTTACAACTTATTTCCAATATTATTTTTGACCGGACTGGTTTCACCTTGTTACGGGCATCTTCAGACTGGTACAAGTTAACTTAAATCTATGGTATATATACCTAACTAACCATCACGCCGTTTCTCCGCAGGGGTAGGCACACACTCCTTGCTTCATTTACATTTGTACATTGTCTCATACATCCTCTCTGTTATTCTTACTCTCCACAATGCCTGACTTGAGTATTTGATTCACTTAATCGTGTCTTCTATGTCTTCCTCGGGCTTCCCCGACTTCTCCTTCCTATAATGGTATATATACCATTTCAATAATATATATGTAGAGCCAATAGCGTAGATTCGTTTTAATTTGTTCCAGTCTGAAGTCTGAAGGTTACAAAGTAAACCCGGTCCAGCAAAAAAAAAGATTTTAAAGAGTTTTTTTCAAATCATGAATTCATAGCTAAACAGATGGTTTTAAAGCTCCATAGTTCACAATGGAAGTGACGCTGGCAGCTGAATACGAACAGCGAGAGTTGTAGATGATTTCAGCATCGCTCTGGTAAAAGACCGCCATTCGGAATCGAAATGTTGCTTTCTCCAGGGCGATACTGAGAGTATATACTTTTTATATTGAATACCGCAGAAGAGTCCCAACTGCTCCCAACCGTCTGGAGCCAGTGGGACTATGACATCCCCAATTGGGGTATGTTGTGAGGCTGCATGTAACAGGGAGGGGAAAGAGATGGGGAAGAGGAAGCTTTTAAAGTACCTGGCTATTCAGATTTAGTCACCAAACACGGTTATTTCCATTTCAAGCAACGTTTCGATTCTGAATGGTGGTCTTTCACCAGGGAATTGTGAAACTTACTATGAGTGTTTACCACTCTGGAACGTGCCGCAAATATACTATTTATTATGTTATATTAATTAAATGTGAAGTGACACATATTTTCAGTTTATTAGCACGCGGGGATTTAAACCCGCGATCTCTGGATTTGTAGGTCGTCAGTCAATTGTGGTTGCCTTTGGGATTCTTACGCGGCATTCTCAAAAATCTTGCTTTACATCTCTTGCTTAAACTCAAAAAAACAATTTTGTTATGATTAATGATTGATTCCTACAAACGAATGAGCTATTTCACGTTTTGTTGATTGGATCATTATTCTCCACTTAGGAATTTAGTCTTGTATTATGATGCAAACAATAAAATCGTTATCTAATCCCAACAAGGTTGTTTATTTGAAGAGTGGAATTTATTTGCAATCAACGCTAGTCTAATTGACGCTGATGAATGGGAAACGTAAATCTGAAAAGTTGAATCAGGCCGAACGTGCACGCGAAATTATTTTCATCACGTAATGTTTTTTTTTAAATAGCATTGGAGTATGTTTCAAACATAAATCATAATAATAACACTTGAATATATAATAGCCCTGCGTGATTTTTGTGTAAAAGAAACTCACGTTAAAAACGGATTTCAAATAAATAGTCTTTTATCATTACCTCAAAGCAATAATATACAAGAGAGAGCGCTGCTGTAGTCAATTTTTGTGAGTTTTACCGGACTCGGTTAGACCTGGGCGTGGCTAGAACTAGGGCTCGGGTATTTATACATACATTCATAGCACATGTAGACATAATGTTTTTGTTTATTCGTATAACCACTTTTTCACGGTATTGTTATAAAAAAAATGTAGGATATAACCTGAAAAACCGTTGCGTTCTGTCCTGTTTAGTCGCATAACAAAAGGTAGTGGGCGGAGTCGCCGGGGACGCGGAAGACGAAGAACATGCCAACATACCTAAAATCGGAGCTATATTGTGCGAGAACTAGTCTTATCTCTTTCTCTCTCACGGTTTACGGCGTAAAAACCAAGATAACCCAGATTTATCGTAAATTTGGATATGTTGGGTAAAAATGTTGGACTCTATATATATTCTCGCTCTAAGGTATTTAACATTAGATGCGAATACCCATCACTTCAATCAGTAAACTGATAGTATTAATACCGTAAGCCGTCTTCTGCCACGTTCGATGAAAAGTTTGCTCATACATACAAAATTTTGAAATTTTCTTCCGATCACAGTCCTTCACGATTTACTCACTACGTTCCTTTTGATGTGCTTGTCGTGACTAAACCACGCGGTAGCGTGTTTTATTTGCTAGTAATTATTATTCTACAAACGCTCACTTGCTTAAATGTCATAATTTACTTCTACAAAGATTAATAATGTCACAGGCATCTACCGTTACGCGGATACTTTTGCTTCAAGCTCAACAACCTTTTGGATATTACCTTTATTAGCTTCGTTATCAGGATAAGACGGGCATGATGATCTCACGGCACACATCTTCTATGGGTAATCTGAGAAGGTGCGGAGCGCTCGTGAGGCCTATCTGTTCTTTTGCCTTGGGCACTTTCGGACTTCGCCTGCTCTAAGGTCGGCTAGTTTCTACTTGTCCGACAAGAGATACTGCTCTCTGTTCTTCTGCTTGGGTGGGTTTCAAAGCTGATCTTCAATTCAATTCAATTTACAATTTTAGAGCTTTTTTAAAGATGTCGTATCCAAAAATACAGATGATGTTTAAAGGGTACAAATTTTATTTAAAAAAAGAGAGAGAGAAAAATAAGTGACCAAAACAAGAAAGGTGTAGTTCAAAAATTTGATTAACAAACATGATGCATAAATTATAAGCAGTAATTAAATAATCAGCAATAAAGCTTGGCGTTTAACCCTTTCCACTCCAATGTCGAGTGTCACTCGACATTAATTTTGTTCCACCAGCTCCAATGTCGAGTGACACTCAACATGGTGTAATACGTCTTTTTGCGGACAATTTTAAAACAGGGGGGATTTTTTTACTAAAGTTTTTGATTATTTCTAATTTTGTAACTGTTTTTAAATTAATGTCGAGTGTCACTCGACATTAATTTTGTTCCAATTCATGATGGAATTCCATTTTAATGATGTAATAAAACAAATTTATAACTTTATTCCACTTTTTTATTTTTTGACTGGACCGGTTTCAGCCTATAACGGCCATCTTCAGACTAGTACTGGTTGTTCTTATTATATGGCTTAAATACTATTTTTGGGATTTCAGGTTGATTTTACTACCCCTGACATCCCAAAAATAGTAAATAAGCCATAGAATAAGAACAACCTGTACTAGTCTGAAGATGGCCGTTATAGGCTGAAACTGGTCCAGTCAAAACAAAAAAAGCGGAATAAAGTTATAAATTTGTTTTATTAAATCATTACAGTTTTTGAAACACGGTTTTTTAAGGTTTTAAGGTTTTTAAAGAAATATCCTAAAAGCACATAGACACTTAAGTACCTGATGTCAGAGGGATGGTGTATTGCGGGTTGCTCGATTCAACAGTAAGAGTGCTCCTCCCATCGGCATGACCATTGGTAATTAGTCCTGCAGGCAGGGAGATGATATAAACAATGCTGTCGATGACAGCGATAATCATCGGGAACATACAAGTAAATGCTCTCTATTATTAGTTATTTTAAATTATCATTGGTGCAGAAATGCTACATTAATTTAGGAGTCAACATTTGCCAATCAGAAACATGGCGAAATAGCCTCTAAGTATGCCCGTAGTCACTTTAGTTATCGCATTGTTAGTCGAAGTTAAGGGGGAGTAGACACTGTTTTAATTTACGAAATTATAGTGATATTCTTACACAATATGAAAAAGATTATATTTTAACGACATACATATTTATGTATATATTTTTTATTTACGTAAGCTTAGTATTTACCAAATACAAATCAGAAATTGGCCTTATTTGGGTCCGCTATGTATAATAATATGACTTTGTTTTTTAAGTGTTAGTGTGTTAAAAAATACCTTAAACATTTTTTCTTTTTTTTTGACAGTCATATATTTACAATTTTTTGTTTGAAATAGGGGGTCATTTCCTTATCTTATAAACACTACATTTATTGTTTTTTTGAGAATCGATTGCGAAAGTATTAGTTAAAAAGAAAAAAAACTATCACTGAGAGCTTTATGCGTTTATTTTTAATTAATTATTGGTATTTTCGAAATAATTTTAAATGGCTTTGTTTTGTAGTAATTAGGGTTTAATGATTTTTGTCTAAATCTTACCGTAAGGTGGCGCCCATATTAAAAATGTGGCGAAACTTTGAACTTATTATCTAGCATGTTTTTTTACCTTCGGGTTATGTTCTTTTCTGACAACAGAGGGTATTTTAAATTAAATACTTAAAAATGCAGTTGAAAAAAGATACTCCATTTCTTTGAAATCTACTCACAGGTATAAATCCCTTCGAGTGAATTTTACGAGGAATTTGTAAAAATATCCAATATTGATTTATGATCGTCTCTGCAAACCATATAATATTATTGCATGCAGATTTATTATATCTGCATGCCTTTTTCAATACTCAAGCATACATTTGTTAAAATTAAACATTTTTTTCGTATCGGGCGATACTGAGTGGATCTACCACTTCAAAACATTTTAAAAATATTTTTTTTGTGAATACCGCACAAGAGTCTCCACTGCTCTCAACCGGGGTATGTTGTGAGGCTGAAGATAATGGGGAGGGGAAGGAGATGGGGAAAAATAAAGTTGGGAAGTACCTGGCTATTCAGATCTAGTCACCAAACACGGCTAATGCCATTTCAAGCAAATTTTAACCAAATCCTGTACTGTGTGACAAATTCAGAAAGTCAATTTTTTAAATTTTGCTCCCATGCCCTATATCGGAAAAAATAACTAAAAAATAAATCATAATTATAATTTTAAGTTAAAAAGTGTGTCTTCTCGCGGTACCCTTGTAGCTTATCTTAGCCCTTAGGTGCCCAGAATGCCCATTACGGTAAATTTTTATGGTCGGTGGCATTTTTCGGTCATTGGTGTCTACCGCTCGCCCGGTATGTTTATTTATCAAAAGTACAAAAATAATACAGTAAGTAAACAATCATACGGTATATACTATTATTAACTTTAGTTTTACAGATTCATGTGAAATAGATACGGAAAGATCGTGAAATTTATTAGCATCTTTCGTTGTATCTGCAGAAAATTATTTAAATACAAGAAACATAAATGATCAATTAGCCCCGCGGGTAGCGGCGACGTAGATTACTATTATTATTTTTCTGTGATTTATTGAACATGTCGTTGTATCCGCGGAAATCATAAACTGACGGAAATCACGTCCGATACAACTATATAGAAACATCCCGCAAATACACTATACTCCTATGTACCTATCAGTCAATGAACACATTTCGAGCGGCTATTTTGTACGCTGGCTCCGGGCGAAAATAAAGGTCCCGCGCCATGGGTTGCGAATATTTTAAATCGCTATATCTTCGAAAATAATGTACATATTTTAATAAAAAGAAATCTACGTAGTACTCAGCACCTTCCTGTTTTAAAACTATTTACGGAAAATTGAATAAAATTAGTAACGCATCGCAATTAACCTAAAAACAAAGTCAGTGTTGGGTCATTAATAATGGAAAGTTCATTATGGTTCAATTTTTTTTTTGGTATAAATAATATTAATAATAGTAAATGGATAACTTTTATAGCGCCGTTTTTGTGGGAAAATCACCTCAAGGGCGCAAGCATGTATTTTACAAATTTTGCAAATTATTACTATTTTCACTTAGTTCAAATCATTACTAAAATAATAATAATAATTGTCGTATTTTGTTGTTTTTTATTTTATTTTTGTTATAACGATCTTTAGTATTTACAGCATTTTTGACATAGACTGGTTCCCTTATATTCATACCGCGCTGAATGCGACTATCGGCTAATTCTGGTAATAGTGATTCTGTATGAAGTTTGTTGTTAGCCGTGGTATTACTTCCAACTCAAAATGTGTTGTTTTCTATGTTATGTTTCGGGTGTCGCTCGGATGATTTGCCGAAACTCGCCGAAAACATCTGGTCGGAAGAAGCCACGCCCCCAAATCCTAACTCGCGGTAGCCATCTTACGGATTTTAACAAAACTTTTAGAATAAAGAATTCTCTCGAAATCCATACTAGTAATCGATGTATTCAACAGATGCTCAAATGTAGATTTGTGATGAATTTTACTAGGTGTGCTAACCCCGTTAAGCACAATAATCTTTCCCCCGTGTTACGGAAACCATCTAAGGTCGTCCATCATCACCCGTCATTTTCGTAGCGTTTTCCTCACAAAACTAGTAAAACAGCCAGCACGAGCACTGGTGACAAAAGTAAAAGTGAAGTCAGCGGCGTCATTGTTATAATTTTAACAATGTGGAAGTTCCGCAATTAACCCAATTAAGGCGATTATTAATATTACTTTCGCTTATTCTAATCAGACTTGGAGGCGGCACTGTCGATAAAAATTTGAACAAGCATTATGTTCTTTTATGAAAACGTAGCTGCATTAGGTAATAATATTACGAGCTCAAAGTAGCAGTGTAGACTAAGACATTCCAGACGGAAAACATGTGCAAATTTCATAATGCCAGAACTTATCGAGTCCAGGTCTGAAAATCTATTTTTTTTCTCTGTACCGTCTTCTAATTCTTTTGCCTCACATTTTCCAATTTTCACGAAGCCATGGTGCCACTGGTTCCCACTAACGTTGAACAAAAAAGTTAGTATGAGATAGAAGGTCAAGTACCTATTTACCCAAACACACAAATGCTCAGTACCTACTCAAAATTGAATAGAGATAAACTTAGAGTATATAGAGTGGTATCTATCCAAGGCAGTGTAGTCAGTTTTTGATGATTTTTACCGGACTCGGCGGACCTGTGCGTGGCTAAGACTAAGGCCAGGATCGACATGTTTTTGTTTATTCGTATAACCACTTTTTCCCAGTATTATTATCAACAAAAATATAGCATATAACCTAAAAACCGTTTAGTTGTGTCAAGTTTAGTGGCATAATAAAAAATGTGGGCGGAGTCCCGCGGTCACCTAGGAGCGTCTATCTCTTTCAGGTTCATATTATTTGACGCCATTACTGCTTCATTTATATTTTTAAATTATTTTATGCATTTCTGTTATATATTAACCGTTTATTTAAAAAAAAATTAATACAAAGTAAGATAAACATTCCCGGGTTACGAATAACCTGACAATATTTAAAAAAAACATCCACTACCATCATAATAAGCGGAAGATGTTGCTTGTGCAATGATGTAGGACTTAGCTAGCAGAGGAATTGACCCGCGACGCCCGGGTGGGAATGCGACGCGTCTGTCCACTCAGCTACTAACCTTTCAAATGTGTTATATTTATGTTAGCAATATCTGACCTAAATCATACTTATTAACTTATATTATGTTGTATGGTCGGACTAGGATTAATATGAGTATTTGTAATTTTATGTTATCATCTATATAAAGAGCATTGTGGGAGTAATTTAATAAACATGACCCCTGAATGGGGTCACAAAATCTTTATTTCAAATTTTATCCTAGTAAAGCGCACTTGAGATGAAATATCACAAACTGCTCTACGTAAATATCTAGGATATAAAAATCATCTCAAAGCTCGCAGGTGCAACAGCCTTCAAATTACATGGTCACAGCAGAACCTGAATTCACTCTAGCTTGTTTGTAGAATCTCGTGACGTTCAGTAACAGTGCATATGCGGTATGTAGGTGTGTGTACTTGCATTCGAACCATATTTGGCTACGGAAGGTACCTTCCTATCTGCCCCAGGTGGCAAGTATCTCCGCTGCAGCACCTGCAGAGATATGCAACTGATTCCACTCACTGCACTTTAAAACTAATGAAAGAAAAGAGAAGTGACAGTTCTCAATTAACACCTCCGACCGGATTTTAAGTTCCGGGTGTAATCAGACGGAATATCAGAAGTAAAAAGACAGGTGAAAATACGTGGTCACCTCAAAGCAATAATATACCACGAGGCAGCACTAGTGTAGTCAGTATTGATGATTTTTGCCTAACTGGGGCGTGGCTAGGGCTAGAGGACTAGGATATTTATACACCCATTCATAGCACATCTCGATATAATGTTTTTGTTTATTTGTGTAACCACTTTTTCACAGTATTGTTTTAAACAAAAATGTAGGATATAACCTTAAAAACCGTTTAGTTCTGTCCTGTTATGTCGTATGACAAAACGTAGTGGGCGGAGTTGCGGGAAACGGAGAAAATGCTGGTGCTATATTGCGCGAGAATTTGTCTTATCTCTTTCTCTCTCACGGTTTACGACTTAAAAACGCTGAGAAAGTGATTTATCGTAAATTTGTATAGGTTGGGTAAAAATGTTTAGCTCTCTCTCCAGATATATCTTGCTCTGAGGTGGGCACGTTGTTAAAAGTCTAAAAATACATTTGAATAAAAATTTAAACCGTAGTGAATAAAAACAAGAGAGAAATCCGAAATTTATTAGATAAAGCAGTTACTACCCGGCTTTGCCAGAGCTTCAACTCTTTTGTTCGAAATCTTTTATTTTATTTTTTATGTGAATACTGAACAATAGTCCCAACTGCTCTCAACCGATGAGGCTGACGGCAATGTGGAGGGGGAAAATATGGAAAAGAGGAAGGTGGGGTAATACCTGGCTATTCAGATCTGGTCATATCAAGAAAAAAATCGATTCTATATGGTGGTATTTCACCAGGCCGATAGTGAAAGTTTCTACCACTCTGGAACGTGCTGCAAATATACTATATATTATTTTTAATGCATTTATTGTGCAATAATACAAATGAATTAAATAAAAAATTGATTTTGCACGCGGAGATTTGAACCCGCGGCCTCTAAATTCGTTGTCGAGGATTTTAACCACTCGTCCACAAAGGCCAACAAACAATTGAACTCGTAAAACAATTTTAAAAAATTAAAGAAATTATTTGGTGCCCGTGTCTTTTTTGAGAATAAAATAGTTATTTCAAAGCTACACTGCTCACCAAATTGTAGTGACTCAACCAGTTTAGCACATGTGCAACTTACCCAAGTCACTAAACCTTACTACCAATCTCCTATTACTTTGAACATGTATTATCCGATAGACCACATATTTGGACTAAGGTACATAGTTTGACCATGCTGATAATGGTCATAATGCAGGTATAAAACCAGAGCATTTCTGCAAAAGCACCCATTACCATTCCATTCCACAATCATTACCATCCTATTCCCATTCCTATTTCAATTCTCATCACATTCCTGTGCAGTAAACCATGTTCAGTTAAAGGTTTAATTATAATATTATGTAAATTGTCCCAATAAAAAGTATTCAAGATAAAAGTATTATATTTTATTCAACATCCCGGAACATGAGCTCACCTTACCCAAGGAGCAGTCTGTCGGTCGCATCAGCGATCATTAAAAAATGATGCTACTTTTCATTTCAGACAGTTAAAGCTGTGCAAAACTCACGACGCCCTAGCTCGCCGTTATAGTATTTTAAGCGCACCAAATATTAGATAAAAAGATTTTCTGCGTTGTGGTGAAGATTTTATCTCATTTAACACAAGTTCACCTCTTACTAATTAGGTAAGCTTAAATCATTTCAATGGTAGTATTTCATCTTAATAAGGTACACTTGAAAGACAAGTTCAATTAGCAAAAGCACCTGCCTTCCTTAAAAAATGCTTTTAAAGCTCAACTTTTAAAGCAAGAAACTTTTTTCCATTGTTTTTTGGGTACCAAAGTGGATTTTAAATACAACCTTGCTCCCATAAAAGCACTGAACATCTTTGCGTTGCACGCGTGTGAGTAGACAGAGAGCAGTGAGTACAGTTCATTGTATCGGACCCCCAGACAGCTGACAGTCTACCTTCCTTGTATGTGTGCGAGGAGAGGTCCCTCGAGGTGACCTTGTGGTACACTTGAAAACAAGGAATACCTATTGATGATTCAAAGATACGCGGTTCGTCTTATGCTCAGAGCAAGAATATATATGGAAAGAGAGCTAAATATTTTTACCCAACCTCTACCAATTTTACGACAAATCACTTTCTTCGGGTTTTTACGTCGTAAACCGTGAGAGAGAAAGAGATAAGAAAAGTTGTCACATAATATCGCACCAGTTTTCGGATTCCAGCGACTCCGCCCACTACGTTTTGCTATGCGACATAACAGGACAAAAGTTATGTTATATAGCTAAACGGTTTTTTAGGTTATATCTTATATTTTTGTTTGTCAAATTTAAGAAAACGTTATGTTGACATGTGCTATGAATGGATGTATAAATACCGTAGCCCTAGCCCTAGCCATGCCCGAGTCATGAAAAATCAACAATCCTGACTACACAAGCTATCACTCCTGGTATATTATTGATCTGAGGTTTTAATATACGGATCAGCTAAGAAGATACTTCTGTTCCACAATAGAACTTATTTTAATTTTTCTTTGTATACTCGTATGTGAATACCGCACGAGAGTTCCACCTGCTCCCAACCATCTGGAGCCATTGAGACTGTGGCATCCCCAATTGGGGTATGTTGTGAGGTTGAAGGTAATGAGGAGTGGGAAGGAGATGGGGAGAGGAAGGTCGGGGGGTACTTGGATATTAATATCTGGTCACCAAATACGGCTGAAGCCATTTTAAACAAACATTTCGATTCTGAATGGTGCCGCAAATATACTATATATTATTTTTAACGAAACGATGCATTGAATGAAATTTATTTGCGTACGTTGGGATTTGAACCAGCGGCCTCTGGTTTCGTAGTCGAGCGTCTTAACTTCTTGAACACGGAGTGTGTCGGACGTACATGGTCCACGATAAATGTGTAGCATTAAGATTATTGTATATTATTTAGAAATGTTAATCATTGTAATGTATATTTCTCCCGGCTTGATAAGCCCGAATGACGTGAAGGAATCAGCCCTTTGGGCTCGGTCGGCCAGACTGAGGCAGCAACCAGCGGGATGACGGGCGCGTAGCGCGCCCGATCCCGGCCGACCTATCGATCTTTGCGTAAGCAATTCTGGGAGAAAAATTAATCTGTCTAACCCTTTCACGGGGGCCAGGTTAATCACCCGGCCAAATAAAATATACCGGAGTGATAACTCGGCCCCAGCTACACAACTGTCATGTTATTATGTATGTAAATG